>VZTU01025187.1:14386-261714 GCA_013400835.1 Zapornia atra | reverse complement strand
GCATAGCCAACCTGTCATCAACCAGGACACCCAGGTCCTTCTCCACAGGGTCACTGCTATCCCTTGTCAAAGCAGTTTAGTTGAGTTTGCCAGTGAACTTCAGTATAGAGCATGTTCTACTGTGAAATGGCCAGGGCACAACAGAAGCTCTATCAGGCCATCAAATCCATCCCTTATGCTGATGTCTCAGAACATTTTCATGGCCACTCTTCAAGAAATGGAAGACTTACCAGTTAACTTTCAGACCAAAGGTCTTGTCTGAATCCAGTGTCTAAAGGGATTAATTGCTGGTGTAATCTAAAAAGCCAGATTTGATGGGTAAGATTGAGGCTGAGGAGTAATGAAGATAAATTATATCTGAATTACATCTGAACTTTACAAACCCCATTAAGAATCCCTGGTAGGACTAGCAAGGAGGATCCCTTCTTTCCAGCCCATGCTTTGTACAGTGGCTGAGCACAAAGCCTGCACCTTCTTTAGTAGTGCCTAGACTCTGCATGAAACACCTCTCTACCTGTTCCAATGTCCTTAAAGCTTTTCTAAGACTTCACGCTGTCATTGAAACTTTCACTGCAGTCTGATAGTTAAAAAAACCCCAAAGCCACAAAGACACACACATCCCTTATTATTACTGATTTTCCCCAGTGATTAACTGGTGCTGTGGCTGTAAAGAGCATTCATCACATCTGAGACTAAATTAAGGTTTCCTGTGTTCCTGTCTCGCCCTGCAACTTCTCCAGTTTCCATCTTATTAATGACATGACTCGATGGTCTACAAACTGCCCTTTTTAGTATTTCTCAAGCCTGAGATCCACTGTATTAATGTGTTGCCCAAGATTTAGAAATGCTGCATTAGGAGAGGAGAATCTTGTTAGTATGTGTGTTGCAGAAGTAGTGGGAAAGTACATTGGTTTATTTTGAGGATTGTGTCTTTGTATGTGTGGGGCTGGTGTATTCAGTCTTCTGTGCATTTGTGGTCAGTGCTGAAGTCAGTGAAGTTTTGGACTATGCAAATACGAGCATGTGTTTCTGTTTTTAAGGTCCCTATATCTGTTTTTACAAAAGTTGGTGGTGTTTTTGATGTTCATGTCATGAGGAGAATGGATTTCTAAATCACTTAGGGCAGAAGTAAGGTCGATGGGGGAGTCCTGCATGGCAGGAACTGTGCGGGCACAGCAGTGGTGTTGGATGGAGTGGTGGGTGCCGTGCATCTCTGCAGATTTGTTATACACAAACACACCTTTTCTCATTTCTTAGGACCAAGTAGGAAACCAGCTGATATTTTACTAGTAGGTAAAGTGGACAAACTTCCCTTCCTCTGTGATAAAAGAGGATGTTCTGATTGTCTAAGAGCTTCTGTTACGTGAGCTTTTGACTGCTTGTTACCCAGGATTTGGGCATTGTGCAATGAGTGATCGCATTATTAAATTTACCACCTGTTTTCAGAACTTAAATGGATTTATTTTAAACCGTCACCTAGATTTTCTTCTTTAGCAAGGGCACTGTCAGAAGCTCGAAAAGAGAAGCCACTTCCTCTTGTACGGTTCATTGTCAGTGGTGATACCCCTCTCAAAAGGTTTATACAAGTTCACATCACCAGCAGAAAATGACAGGGTTTCCTCTGTTACCCTGCCAGCCACAGTCACAGCAAAGAATTGGCTATGACATTAGGACACTCATGAAGAGCCATCTTTTTATCTCCCCTGTGTATTTCTTAGGACAAAGGATTTAGGTACTGAGCAAGGTTCAGGAAACAATGCCTGAGTTTAAATTTCTGTTTGCATTTTATGTGCAATCGCTTTTAGATCCCCGACACATTTCTGTAGTACAGCAAATTAAAACAGATGTGATGTTTGATTGATCCTATTCCTTAGATCCTCTGCTTGCTGTTTTTCTGCAGGAGTTATCTACACAGCAGATATTCTTGACCGGGAGACGACCAAATCCTACTGGTTGACAGTGTATGCGACTGATCATGGTGTTATCCCACTCTACACTACCATTGAAGTCTACATTGAAGTGGAGGATGTGAACGACAACGCCCCTCTCACCTCTGAACCTATCTATTACCCAGCCGTCATGGAAAACTCCCCAAAGGATGTGTCTGTCATTCAGATCCAAGCCCAGGACCCTGACTCCAGCACTAATGAAAGACTGACTTACCGGATTACAAGTGGAAACCCCCAGAACTTCTTTGTAATCAATCCCAAAACAGGTAAAAGATTCCTGCTGCCTTAGGAATGCTGCCTTAGGAATGCCTTAGGGGTGGTGGGAGAATGCAATTTAAATATGTATCAGCTTGCTCCCTGTCAGGATCCACTGGCACTGCACTGCTCTCCAAACCTCTGTTTTCTGGTTAGCTATGTGTATAAAGCATCTTGAGTGTGCCTAAAGTGCCTTTTGCATCCGTACACGAGCGCACTGGCAGATGACATGCTGCAGATGTGCTGCTGCAGCAGTCGCTCTTCTGTAGGTCACCGATTAGCTCCTGGCTGTTGTCTCTTCCCCGTGTCTGTGGGGATGAGACTTCGCTGCGCTGAGTCTGCAGAGCAATGCTCGGAAGCAGATTCAAGCCCTTGCAGTTTCCAGAGTGACCTTTTGACCTTTTTAAGCTGGCGTAGCATTGTTGAAGTGTGCTGTGATAGTTGCCCAGTGCATGTAATTAGGCTCTGCATTACAGTAGCTGGATATAATTCTACAGCTTGGTTTTCACAAAACAATGGTTTAGATGACCTAAAAGTCCCTCTGGTCTTAAAAAAAAAAAACCAAACTCTGGGTTTGCATTGGTTTGTAACAGATGGGGATGCAGCCTGTGGATCCAGCGGTGTGGATATGGTGGGTGTTTCAAGTTAAGGTGTTGTTGGCTTGTGTTGGGTCATTGTGCCGCATGGAACCAGTTGCATGTCTGTGCCCTCGGTGCCTTTGCTGAACCAGGCATCCCGGGTGCCTGATTGATGAAGGAATTGCCCCAGGAGATGTAGCTCGAGGTCATGGATGCTCTGCCAGGTGCCTACCTGTACTTTGCCACAGGTGGTTCTCACTGTGGCATATATGTGGCCATCCCTGGCTCATCTGGCCGGTGGGCACCCTCCAGCATGGTCTGGAGCTAGAAAGCTGGGGGTATCTTTAGCAGCAATGGGCTGCTCTTTATCAAAGTAGTTCAGAGGATTCTCACAGCTCTCATGCTGGCTGTGATGCTCCTGGTTTCGTTCTGAGGTTTTGATTTTTTTTTTTAAGTTTATTTATATCTGCTGCAAATTTCTAAACAGCTAGGAAACCAGAAGGAATAGACCTTAGAGGGAACGTTTTTAATTTGGTATAGGAAAATGATTTTCACTAAATAGGTTTTCAACATTTGGCTGGGCAATTCTATTGCAATGTGTGGCATAAGAAGGGGTCAGGATCTTATCAGGCATAAGCCCAGGTGAGGAATCATGGAGCATGCATAATCACTGTGTTCAATCTGCCGAGCCCTAAGGCACATATCTCACTTATTTTTAACACTTGAAATGGCTGAAGATGGCTCTTCCATCTGCATCCCTTCTCCCCCTCCCCACCCCATAAATCCCATCTTGGCAAAACAGCAGAGTTAGGACTCGGCAGTGTTTAATGCTTGTGTTTCCTTCCCGTCAGCTCCTCCCGTGGAGCAACCTGCTCACACAGCTCTGCTTGTCTGCATGCCGGTGGGGGTGAGCCCATGATGAGGACCGGAGCCAGGCATGCTGCAGCCCCACAGCACTCTAGCGTGGTAGCACACCTACCCTAGCCTGGTAACACACCCTGTGGGGTGTCTTTTTTGTCCATCTGGAACAGCAGGCAGCGATACTTTTCCCTAACAAGGAGATCTTCATTCTCACAGTTAATGCTGAACATGGTTCATCTTCCTTTTGTGCTGTGGAAAATGCTGTCTGTGAGTAACGTTGCTTTTGGGCAGCTCCCAAGGGGCCCCATTGCATTAGGTGAGCATCCTGGCTGGTGGCTACCTGTGGTTTGTAACAGAGGGGATAAACCAGCCCCTTTTATGCACCTGGGTGCCAAACAGAGCAGTGAGAGCTGGGCAATGCAGCTTCTTTTAGTTTGTTTTTGTCTTTGAAAATAATGGGGCTGATGGAGCGTGTGTGCACAGAGGTGCCTTCTCCCAAAAGGGAGCTTTGTCATTTTCAACACAAAAATTTTATCCTCCCTTGGGAGGTATCAACGTCTGGTGAGGTCTGCCTGCCCAGCCTTGACTTCAGGAATCTTTCTCCCAATGGGATGCTGACGTCCAAGGAATGAAAACAGCGTGGAATTTCCTAGGGAGGTCCCTGGGGGTGTCTGGCGAGGCTCCCTTCAGCCATCTCCCCACAGTGCACTAGTTTGTCTAAGACAACGATTTGCATTTCAGTTATTGCATACAGGTGGCTTCTGCTACAGATGGCCATGGCTAGAGACAGGTTGGAATGTATGGATGCTCTTGGGGTACTAAGAAGTTTCTCCAGTGCTCAACTATTTGGGCTTTGCTGATGTGCTCAGCGTTAAACCTCCCACTGGATTTGCTGCCAGAAATGAGTAACCCCTAAACCCAGATTATTCAGAGGCTCGGGAAATTGTAGGAAAGAGAAGTTTGGCTTCTTCCACTGTGAAGAAACATGAATCATGGTTTACAGATCGGTTCCTTAGATCACTTGGCTATATCGCAACATGAAATCTCCCACTGTCACTGGAAAAAAGGCATTACTAGCCCTCTTCCTTATTTTTAGGACTTGGTACTTTGGACCAATGGAGCTAGGTTTGTTACAAAGGGCAGAGAGTGCACGGGCATGTCATAAAAGACATGTAGCCGTGGTGCTTAGGGACATGAGTTAGTGGTGGACTTAGTGCTAAGTTAGAAGTTGGACTTTATGATCTTAAAGGCCTTTTCCAATGTAAAAACTTCTATGACTCTATTGGCTTATGGCATGTGTCTGGTGGGTGTGGGTCATGGTTCAGACATTTCTTCCTTGACCCCAGAAAATGTGGACATAGGGTCATAGAATGATTTTGGTTGTAAAAGACTTTATCTGCAGCCTGGGTGAGGTGCGTAAATCCATCTTTTTGGATGGTCCTTGCCCTGGAAGTGTTCAAGGCCGGGTTGGATGGGGTCCTGGGCAATCTTGTGTAGATCCAGGCCTGAGGTTGGTGTCCCTGCCTGTGGCAGGGGGGTTGGAGCTCTATGATCCTTGGGGTCCCTTCCCACTCAGACCATTCTATGATTCTATGATTCTATGATCACAAAGAATAAGGCCCAGAATGTTGCTGCAGGCTGCTCGTGCCATGTCCCTCTCTGCCTTTGCACAATCTTGTGCTTTCCAGTCATCATTTGAGCTCAGCAGTGACTTTGCCTTCTTCTGGAGCTTGCTTTCACCCCTTTACAGCTCATGCAAGGCATGTGGATTTCTGGAGGCATATGTACTACTATGTGTGCTGCCATCTGATTAAGGTGCCAAGCAGGGACATATGTACAGAAACAGGCTGCCCAGGGAGGGGGTTGAGTCACTGACTCTGGATGTATTTAAAAGATGGGTAGATGAGGTGCTCAAGGGTATGGTTTTGTAGAGGACAGGTATGGTTGGACTCGATGATCTCAAAGGTCTTTTCCAACCTAGTGATTCTGTGTAGGGAGTCCATGTTTTGTTCCTGGTTCTGATACAGGACACTAACTGCAGCCAAATCTTAATTTAATATGAAGTAAAGAAGAGAGCTTCTTGTGTGCCATATCTGTAGGTAGAAGAAGCCTTTTAGTAGAGAACCTGTCACTTCCTACATGTTTATAGACTGGCACAACTCTGGGTGGCTATTTTAGGTACTGTCGAACTGCCAATACATCACTTGTGTTTGGATCTGTTTGAAAGCAGTCTTCAGACCTTTCAGGATTGTCATCTGCAATTTGCTCTCTAGATTGTGGAGAGAGGAAGAATTGCTCCCTCAGGAGCCAAGCACTGCTAAAAAGCTGCTGAGAGCAAGAATTTGGCACTGAAGTCACCCTGGGCAACCCGTGCTTTCTTTGGGACTGAGCTCTGCTGTGGGAGTATGAGTGCATGTGGGGGTTCTCCCCTTCGGGCTTGGTGTTTATGTGGGTGCTCCAGGGCTGGAGGATGGGAACATGGGTGCAGCTGGATGGCTATGTTAAAGCAGTGTGGGCAACCTCCCATGAAGGACTTTGTTTTCTCACCTCGATTATTTTTCCTAACATACAGCCCACCACCAGCCTGTGCCTCAGCATGCACTTTTACCTCACGAGCTGCTATTCAGGTATAAGCACGAAGTGAATAATGTAGCACATGTGTGAAGCCATAAATCATCCATGCCTGAGAACAAGGCAGCCTTGTTCGGCAAACTGGTGGAGACTGCTGCCTAAGTTTAGCAGGTCCAAGAGAGCAAACTGGGACTTTTCTTTATAGTTGGGCAAAAAATCTTGCAAGGAGAAGTTTGTGAGGGGGGTAAGTAACATATTTTTCAATTAGCTGAAGTGACTTTCCAGGTTACACGACCACAGGGAAACTCATCCCTGGTGCATTGGTTTCCTTGCCATGTCGTGCACCCAGCAGTGATGGAAGCGTTCCGGGTGCTCAGTATCTCCAGCATCCACAGGTCAGCTTAAATGCTAGTGTGGCTGCAGGGCCAGGGGGTTCCCTCTTAGCCTGCCTTTGATGCTGAGTAGGGCTCGGAATTGCTTTGGCAGAGTACGGGGTCACAGGGCTTTGCTCCTTACTGGGTGGTGTGGGATGGGGAGGAAGAGGAGGGCAGAGCTGCCAGTGTAGCGTCTGGGCTAGCTGGCTCCCAGCCGAGCCCATGGGATTGCCACAGCCATCCTGAGCTGAGTGAGTTATTTTGGAGTGAGAGGCATGTGGAAGAAGGTAAATAAAACAGATGATGGAGTTAATAAGAAAAAAATTGATTGATTAGGGCTGTAAATTCTTATTTTCATTTCATGTATATGGGTGTTAATTTCACAGCACAGCACTGGGGTAATTTACTGCCTTGATTTATTACTTTTCTGTGCTCTGAAGAAAACAATGAATTTTAATTCAAACCATCGCATTATTTTGTTTAGTGTTGCACATATATTGGACAAACCCAATAAGCTCCTCTTCAGTCTTATGGAGATGAGATTAAGAGATATTTTAACTAACATGCCAACAGACTGCATTTCACTCTCTTGCACATCGACGTTAATTAATTTCTCTAAAATTATGCTGGTGTGTGTCTGATAAATCCGTTTACACCTTGCTTAGTCTCTCCCGGGCACTGTTTAGACAGAGACAGACCCCTGGCACTCCCACAACAGTATTTGCTGCAGTATTTAAGGCAGGAGGCACTAGTCAGTTTAGAAATAGTATCTGTAGGTCAGTACATCAGCAGTGATTCTGCTTCTGGAGGTTGTCTCTGAACTGTCACATCTGCACCTAGATTTGGGAAGAGGATGGATATTTTCATGCTGGAGTAGCGTTAATATTTATGTAAGCTCAGGGGGGGTTAGCGAGTGTCAGAATTTAATTGATACAGATGCTACTCATCCTAGCAAGCTGGGCTTTGATTGCTTTTGCACTCACTAAGCCAGCCAACAGCGGATCCTGCTAGGGCTGAATGCCAAGTTTGCATCACCATACTAAACCAGTGCTTCACCCTCCAGCCGCACATCCTGATTTTTATAGATGCTTTTCTTTTCATTGGTCCCAAGAAATCCCCACACGCGTTCTTTGCTCTCACAAACTGACCTACAGCCAGTGCTCTGCTGCTGTGCTGTGTCCTGAAGGATGCCAGCAGTACAGGTAGCATCTTCTCAGTGGTATAGTGCCTCTGCTCAGCCCAGAAATAAAGGTATGCCAGAGAGCAGAGGGAAAGAACAGTGATTTATACATTCAGGAGAGCACTCTTGGGACACTGCGATGAATTCCTGGTCTCCAAGGCCCATGTTCATCATGTGGTTTTTTTTCCAGCAGAAGAACAAAGTCTATTATATACTCCAGAGTTTTTCAATTCTGCTGGGGCTTTGCGGTTGATACTATCTCAAGGGGACACAGCTTGCTCTGGGAGGCAAACGTTAGTGTTCTTAATAATCCAGTTATTAATATTCCTGCTGTACTACGGGTGATATGAAAGGTCATATGGACAATGAATGGAAGTGGAGGCAACTACAGCCTTGCATGTCTTTCACATTTAAACCCAAGTTGCGTTGGGTGAGGAGAAACTGACATACATCAGCTCTGTAAAGCAAGTGGCATCTAAAACCTTCCACTGTGTAATAATTAAAAGTGAATGCTGGAGCATTTGAAAAGATTAAACAAAATTACTTTTTGATTACATTTCTAAGTGACTTTAGATCAACAATATCAAGCTAACCTTCGTACTGCCTTAGTCCATTTGTCACTGTTCTTATAAAGGGCATTTTATGTGTTGTTGTTGGTTGGTTGGTTTTTTTTTAATCTGATCTTCAAGAATGGTCAGCTCTCTGTGTTCATTGACCACCAATTGTCCCAGTTCCCATCCCATCGTGGAGGGATGGCTGCATTATTGGGGGAGCTGCCTGGCATTGTAGTCGATGCTATGCATGCTGCTAAATTCTTACTAAACTTCCTGTGAAATAAGATCTTTGACATGCTGTGAATTAAAGCCTTTAGCTTGTTTGTTTGTTTGGATTGTGGAGTCTAACCTGCCACCTCCCTCCAGAGTGCATTTTAGCCGCTGCAGTGATCCAGTTGGGATCAGATGTGTTGAATTTTGAGGGCGTTGCAAATCGCCTCTGTCCCACTGGAGTAGGGGGAGGCTCCTTCTGAAAGGGTCCTGTGGAATGTCCTGCATGTGCATTGGCCATGGAGCCGTTTGGCAGCTGTGTGAGATGCCAGCCCATTGTGCTTATCATGTCATGCTCACTGCCATTCATCCTGCCAGTGGCCCTAAAGTTCAGGACCTGTCGAAGACCATAGAAGACTTTGCCACACAAACCCACAACAATTGTACAACTCTTCGACCAAAGGTGAACTTGAGGAATTGGTCTCCTCTCCTTCTGTCATCTCTAGGACTGAACTGAAGCTAAGTTCACCAACAGTGGCAGAGTCCAGGCCAATTTCTCCATCACCGATCTGTAACTATCCAAAACTAAGCCAGATTTTTACACTGTAATTCCCTTAACACATTAGCTGGCTTCCACATTCTGTAATTTTTATTTTATCAACACATGCTAAATTATCTACTCTCTTTTCTTCCACTTCTCAAAATCATTTAAACGCGTGGCTCTTAATGACTTTATAATATGCTCATTGTTAAAAATAGAGCTTCTGAGCACTTTAGCTTTAATTTCTGCTTTGGGATGGCTCATTCTTGACTAGACACCGTATTTCCAGTGGTTTGAGTCCAGGGCTGGCAGCTAGCAAATCAAAGGACCGTGGATGTTGGAATTACATGCTTATTGGCAGTGGGACCTAAAAGCCTCTAGGCATTCTGCAGCATGTTAGACAAAGTTCCTGCCTCAAGGAACTTGTCATAATAACAATAGTAATCATAATAGTAATAGTTAAGGAAAAAGGGGAGGGGGAACAAACCCAGGGAGAAGAAGATGAAAAACATCAAATCCATCTGCTTACCAGTGCACATTTATTCCTCCGAGTAAATGTTCAATGAACTCCCGAGCAGCAGCCCAGCAGTGACACAAACTCTTCTTTTGGCGTTGAGTGAGTCACCTCACCTTGCTGTTTTCCTTTTCTTGTGTAAGTGGAAATGTTTTCTTGCCTCATGTGATTGTCTTGGAAATTAATTCGCAGCAGACAGTTTGCAGATCAAATAGGCCATGGAAATGCAAGCTATTGATTTTCCAGACATCTCAGCATTAATAGACACCCACCCACAGTCGTGTATTCGTAGGCACATAAAAAGAAAGAGGAGCATCACTTCTGAAATGGTAGGATGAAAAGGAATATAAAACTTCTTTAGATAAGTAAATCTACTGCTAGGCCACTGATTGCACTGAAAATGAGAAAAATTGAGCTCAGACAGCCCATCTCTTCCCTCCTCCCTGGCAGCAATTCCCTCCTTACTCTGTATGTGTTATCTGTGGAGGGGATAAAGGTGTGAGCCATGTCACCTTAGTTGAGGCTACAGTAATGCTGCTATTAATAAAATAATAAATCCAGCTTTATCATCTCTGCTGAACAGACCTGATTTCTGCTAGCAGTGGTTTTTGATTCATGAAGCACTGAATACAGTTGAGATTGCTGGATGTCTCTGGTATCAAGTGCCTCTTTTAAAATGGCATTAGAAGATACAATACTGTTCATAAAAGCCATTTCTTTGTAATCAGCAGATTTAAACATGGCTTATAGAAATATTAACCTTTCTTTAGATCTCTGTGATGACCTTTTTAGTCCTTTTTTACAGTAAGAAACTTTGGGAGTATTACTATTGCCTTGACTAGACCATCGTGCATTCACTTAATGCAACATCAGTTTTTAACCTGAATTCCTCATTTGCTGCAGTAGAAACTGAGTTCTGAAGGGCAACAGCATGGTGAGGGCTGGTGAATCGGTGTTTGCTGATGGAGAATATTACTGCCTGATACCCAAAAAGCTCCTCCTATCCTGCCCCAGCACCCATTCTGGACCAGCAAGGATTTTGCCCTTTTTCCCATAAATTTACATTATTGTGCAATACAGCAAATAATTTCTTATTTTCAAAAGCACCAGCAGAGCAGATCTTCTGTCCTATTCAGACCTAACTTTGGCTACCAATTTAGCTGTGAAACTTATTTTCTTTTTTCCTTGTTTGTCAGTTTTTCTATTCATAAATTTCCAGAAGCCATGAATAGTGCAAACTGGTCAAGAAACCATATACCTTTTTTATACTCTGCACTATTCCTTCCCTAATTTGCTTACATAGATCCACAAAATGATTTAGAAATTTTAGATTGTAAGGGACCTCAAAGACCACACAGTTCAAACCCCTGCCATGGGCAGGGACAACCTCCACTAGCTCAGGTTGCATTCACTTCCAGGTAGTCAAATACTTTTGATATTATTACTAATGACAGAAGATCAGCAGGGGAAAACTGTGTACCACAAGTCATAGAATCATAGAAGGGTCTGGGTTGGAAGGGACCCCATGGATCATAGAGCTCCAACCCCCCTGCCACAGGCAGGGACACCAACCTCCGGGTCTGGATCTACACAAGGTTGCCCAGGGCCCCATCCAACCTGGCCTTGAACACTTCCAGGGACGGGGCAGCCACTGCTTCTCTGGGCAGCCTGTTCCAGCACCTCACCACTCTTTCTGTAAAAAACTTCCCCCTGTTAATTCCATGCACCGTGCATATGCTGTGGATACTTGGCACATCCAACCATACAGTATTATGATAGTGGCAGTGAATGCCCTGCCTTACAGTAATTGGACTCGATGATCTCTGGAGGTCCCTTCCAACCCCTAAAATTCTGTGAATCTGCTCGTAGTCCAAGCCTGAACACTGGTGGGATTAGTTGCTGAGTTAGAGATGCTGAGATGTGGAGCCCGTGAGCATGGCATTCATGCAGGGGCAGTGGTGTGGAGAGGGAGCTGCTGGGGAGGAAAATAGAGCTGTGATGTTAGCCCTGGTTAAGGGAAGGCTTGCGGTTGGCAGAGGGGGTTGTCATATCATTTTATTTCCTGCTGCTTTTAATCAGTCACGGAAATTGCATTTACCTTTTACTCAATGGTCAGAGTTGCTACATGTGTCTGTGCTATTGGACCCTGCAAGCCCCAGGCAGGCTATATTGAGTCAGTATTTTTTCCTTTTACTCCGTTGCAAGGAGCACACTCATATTGTCATCTTCGGACTGGCACGTTTCACAGCTTGACTAGTATATCTTCACCTTACTGTGCGAGCACTTTCTCTTTCTGGATTGGAAGCTAAAAGCAAGGACTGTATCTAGACTTGTTTACATACAATCTTTGGTACAAACAAAAAAATAGGGAGTTTTTTCCTGTCTGGGAGAATGAGGTTGACCTATGCTGTATGTTAATATTTAAAAAATTACTGGCTAGGAAACTGTAAAGAGAGGTGTGTTTGCATCAACCATCATGATGTCAGTAATGACTAAGTATAAATTCTTTTTCTTCCATCACATAAAAGGTTGTGTCAAGACGTACCAAGCCTCCAAAACCTCATCACCATGCAGGGCAGCTGAACTGGTCTATTCAGAAATCAAGATTAACAGTGGATTTCTGTTATTTTTCCTTTTCTCTCTGACTCTCTATCTCCATCAAGAGTTATGCTGTTATAACCAAGGATAATTATTTTCCATGAAATTACTCTCCCCTGTCTTTCTCCCCCCCCCATTATGTTAATAAGAGTGCTTTTCTCTCCCCGGGAAGATTGACACTTTTTTTGAAGTTAATAGTGCTGTTGCCAGTTAAGTATGTGACCTTATCTATATAATTGTACAGATCGTATTGCCATATGTCTAGACACACAGAGCTTAATTTAACAGGAGACATATATGTATAAAAATAAAGCAGTATCTGGGGGTTAAATAGTGGAAGACCCCCCTAATCAAAGCTTTCATGTTATACAAAACTTTCTGCAGAGCTATAAGAGCTTTGAAATTAGGTCTGAAAAAACATCTCCCTATGAGAAACCCTGCTCTTGGAACTGTTTTTACATTGATTGTCATGTGGATTCTTCTGTGACTGTACCTCCTCACCTGTTGTAACATGTATGGTTTCTTCTCCCGTGGTAGCAGAGTCCTTCATCCTGTATGGTGGGGTACAGCAGGACTGTTGTTCCTTTTTGAACAAGCAGGGAACTGAGGCAGAGGAAGTTGCTAACTCATCTTATGCCAGTAATAAAGATTGGATCTTCATTTGTTTTCAAAGCCACTGGCCACATGCAATACAAACCCTTTCTGGTGTGAATCCAGCCCATCCTGCTCGGCTGAACCTTCAGAGCAAGGCTGACCTGGCACTGGTGTTCCCTACCCAGTGTGCAGAAGTTATCTGGGCACATGGGAGCCCAGGTAGTACCAACTTCCTATCCTGTTTCCAACTACACCACCACATCCCAAGTCTGCCTTTCAGCCCTTCCTGACCTTGCTTTCCCTCTTGCCTGAAGGCAAGTCTTGCTTGCGCACAGGAAAGGAAGGATTCCAGTTTGCAAATGGGCAAGGAGACTCTGGTGAAGCCTCCCAAGCAGTGTAAGGGCAGATCTTCCTCATGTCTCTTGGGTGGAGGAAGCAAAAGCCTTCTCCATCAGCCTAATGCAGACAAAACCCTAATCAGCTTCTCTGATGCTATCATGGGGCAAGGAGGCAGACCCAGAGCACTGAAGACCCAGGCTACTTCTAAGTAATTTTACTCTTTCTTTCTCAGTTTACCTTTGCTCATAATTTCTGTGCAAGAACACGTTTGCTCATTGCATCCTGTGAATGCGAGTTGATGTCATGATCTGCTGCAGGTTTGCTGCCTTCTAAGGGAAATTTCATGTTTCCATCAGATGAGTTACGTGCGTGGAATCTGTGCTGCAGTGATCTATTTGTATGGTAATTAGCAAGTAGCTTTTCGGATCTTGAAAGGATTTGGTTGGAAAACTGAGTGTTATTTCCTGGACTTTAATTTAACAACAGCATATGAACAGCAGCACGCATTCTCAGTTTGTTAATGTAGCCACAATACCCAAAAGATAAATGTAAGTCTGCTCTGCAAGAGAATATTTTGACTGTAATTAATTTTGGTTCCACTCACCATATGCTTGTATTTTCTGACCTTCATTTGAATCGAAGACACTGTGTAATCAAATGTGCAATATTAAACAGAAAAAAACCTCACAACAAAAAATAGTTGCTTAAAGAAGCACAGGTGCTTACAGCACCACAGCTTCACCTGAGTGATATGGCTTGTGCCACCTCAGAATTTGACCATCTTATCACAGAATCACAAGGTTGGAAAGGACCTTTAAGATCATCGAGTCCAACTGTCCCTGTCCTATGCTAAACCATATCCCAAAGTACCTCATCTACCCTTTTTTTAACCAATCCAGGGATGGTGACTCAACCCCCTCCCTGGCCCTGACAACTCTTCGAGTGATTTTTTTTTTCCTTACATCTAATCTGAACCTGCCCTGGCACAGCTTTGTGCCATTTCCCCTTGTCCTATCTCCTTTCACCTGGCTGAAGAGACCATTGCCCACCTCTCTACAACCTCGCTTCAGGTAGTTGTAGGCGGGGATAAGGTCTCCCCTTATCCTGAAGAAGGCACTGTTGTGGAAAGGTGCTGTCATCTCTCAGAGGTGTTCAGGGCATTTTTGCTAACAGAAGAAAAAAATGGGTTTTTTTAAATCTCTGAATAAAGGTTGTATATCCATTGCTTATGTTATTCAGAGAGGTCCTTTAGGAGAGGCAACCAGGGATGAAGAATGTTCTCTTTTTCCTTATTATTCTATCTGACTCAATTGTTTGAGATGGGTCCCAGGAACACACTACAAGAGACACATGGAATAATTGTTTCTAAATTTAATTTATTGAGTTTATATTTAATTAGATTGATTAAACGGAGAATAAACATGCACAAGATTACCCAAAGTAGGTGCAGGGATGAGAAAATGTTAGAAGGTATTAACAGCTTAGGTATGAGTGATGCTATAGATATTTTTCAAGTAAGTCTGCAATTTCTTAGAGATTTCTCTTGGGGTTTTTAGTTCTTTCTTGTAACACTGAATGTAATACAACTGATCAAGGGGAAATGAGCTATTAAAGGAGAAAAAAACCAAAGAAATCACATGAACAAAATCAACACTAGAGTAATGGGGTAAACTGGAGCTTTGACTCAGTAAGAAGCACTTGACCTGAATTTCTGTGTGTAGACCCCTTGGTTTGAGTTTGGTTTGTTTGTCTGGGTCAGAGACCTTTACTGAGCAGTGCACAGCCTGATGTCAGAATAGCAAATAGACAGGATTTAGGTAGTAGTCCTACTTTGTTCAGCTGGAGCTGGATGGAGGGACTTCATGCCCTGCTCATGAGCTCAGCTTGAATCTGTTGGTCCATCATCTCCTCCTGCTACCCACTGTTGAGGAGGAGGATCTCCAGGGATTTTATTCATTCAGCCAGCAGGAAAAGGCTTCCTCACAGCTCCAAATATTAGTCATAGAATCACAGAATATGTAAGGTTGGAAGGGACCTTTAAAGGTGATCTAGTCCAAACCCCCTGCAGTAAGCAGGGATATCTTCACTAGATCAGGTTGCTTAGAGCCCCGTCAAGCCTGACCTTGAATATCTCCAGGGGTGGGGCCACCACTGCCTCTCTGGGAAACCTGTTCCAGAGATCTACCACCCTCATATTGAAAAACTTCTTCCTAATATGCAACCTAAATCTCCCTTTCTGAAGTTTAAAACCATTACCCCTCATCCTATTGCTCCATGCCTTCATGAACAGTTCTTCCCCAGCTTTCTTACAGGCACCTTTCAGGTACTGGAAGGCTGCTCCAAGGTCCCCCCAGAGCCTTCTCTTCTCCAAGCTGAACAATCCCAAGTCTCTCAACCTGTCTTCACAGGAGAGGTGCTGCAGCCCTTTGATCATTTTTGTGGCCCTCCTCTGGACATGCTCCAGCAGGTCCATGTCCTTCTTGTGTTGGAGGGTGGACACAGTACTCCAGGTGAGGACTCACTGGAGCAGAGGGGCAGAATCCCCTCTCTCAATCTGCTGGCCACACTTTTGATGCAGCCCAAGATTTGGTTGGCCTTCTGGGCTGCAGATGCACATTGGTGGCTCATGTCCAGCTTTTCATCCACAAGTACCTTTTCCTCAGGGCTCTTTTGTTTCTTCTTGGAGCCAATTGTACAGAATAGCTGGGGTTTTACAAACGCCTTGCAAGACGTCAGCCTAACATCTTCACCTGGTTGCTTTGCCAACAGCAGAAAGGCAGCACTGAGAACATAATAAAAGCTTTGATGGGAAAATAAAAATGTTTGAGAAGAGAAAATGTCCATGTAGAGTGGTCATTTTTGCTTATAGACGAGTATGAGGAAAAGAGATGAAAACATGAAGAAAATAATACATTTTGTTGAACTGGTTGTATCACACAGGAGATATTCCATGCTCAAGACTGCTTCAACCATATATGTGCATGGACCTGGCTTTTGTCATCATAAAAGCTCATACTCACCTCTGATAGTGCCTTAGGGTAAAAAAAAAAAACAATGGAAACATCTCCTTGGGATACCTTTATTTCTCCACAGAGCCCTGCTAGAAAAATAAGAGGGATTGTGTTTTTATTGTTCGGATGGTTTGTTTTGGGGTTTTTTTTCCATTTAGTAATTAAAAATAATTCAGAGCTAAGAACTCAGTGAGGAAAAGCAAAACCTGTGCTGCTGTTTGGTAAGCTGAAATGATGACTTATTTTTTGAATATTTATTTGCAATATTGTGGCACCTTTGTAGCTGCAGTCGTAAGGCGGCACCCTGCTGTGCTTGGCAGGATAACTGGAATAAAAGGTGGTTATCACACCAAAAAGCTCACAGTTTAAGGGGAGTTTGAGACAACAGATGGGAAAAAGCAGATGGGGATGCAACAGAAAAACCAAGGCAGCATCTATCAGCGCTAAGTTTGTTTCTGGGCAGTCTTGGTGTGAGAAGGAATGGAGACCAGACTTAAACTGAGGAGTGGGCAGTTTGCACCCTTGTATAAGGGACCAAATACTTGCTGCCATGTGCCATGGGCTTCGTCCTGAGGCTGTAGGTCCTGGTGTCTTGCAGAGGTGGAAGGGACAGGGTGCAATGAATTTGCCCTAAATCATATATAAGGTATCATATATAAGGTATCTATAATATATAAGGTATCATATATATCATATATAAGGTATCTATATCCTGCAGCTATATCCCCCTCTCTGTGTGTATATAGGATATTTAATTATTTATTCCCCCCTCACTCCCCTTTCTCAAGCATGTCTGGATCCCGTGTCAGGCCATCCACTTAAAAGGATCACCTCACCAGGATTCTCATTCACCTATTTTAAAATGTGAAACTTCCAAAATCTTGCTACTGGGGAGGTGCAGTTTGTCAAGAAAAATTTCAGAGGTGATACCTTTGTAGTTTGTCAGTGCCTACATGGGGACAGGATTTCTGACCAAAGTTTTTTTTCATCTAACACGTAAAAGGCATAAAAGGCAGTGGAAGGTGAAGTTAAGAGACATTCAGCCTAGAAATAATCTAATTTTTGTAGCTGAGGGTAATTTTGGCTGTAGGGGTGCTATTCCAAAGTTGTGGCCTAGGCACAGGAGCTGAGGGGTGAAATTCCCTGGCTGTTGTTACTCAGGACCTCCACATAGGCAAACTGATCTGGATTGGAAACCTGTTAATGCGTAAGGAGCCTGGTTTAATCGACAGATGACCGTAGCTGCAGAGCATTTTGGCACAGCTCGGGTTTGCACAGAAAGCTGGGAGGAACGGCTGTGTCTCTTCCAGGAATGAATAACCTATATTCAAATACTGTCTGCTCTCATTTTTTAGTGCTCAGGGCTTCTTGAATACCATTACTGTCATGCAATGTTATAAATAAATCAACAAAAGAAAAAGATTGTTTTTGATATATATATATATATTCCTATGGAGGATTCTAACAGGATAGAAATAAGAAAACATGAAAACAAACTTGCCTCACATAAACCCCAGTGTTTTTCTTGTTCCAGCACTGCCGAAACACTTGCAGGCTGCGTTCCTTTTAAATCACTCTCTCACTGATAGCAGAGAGCAGTGGAGCTTCTCAGACTCTTCTTGTTACAAATTTTTTGGATTAAAAACTTTCCTATCAGTTGCAGAACAGCAGTAAGTACATTCAGCGAGGTGTGGGGTAGGAGTGACTTGTTCCATTTCTGGGGCCGTGTAATGTGTTATCGTCTTGCAGCCTTCCTGGAATTTGGTATGCGGAGAGAAATTAATTTGACTGTTTACAATATTTAATTTTCAATAATTATTCAAGCATATATAACTACAGACATTTACAGTATGTAGTAAACAGATGGATTAGCGATTGTGCATGTAATTAGAAATTACGCTTAAAATACAAAAGTGCATTTGAATATTCCACTGCCTTTAAGAAGAAAAAAAGGAATAAATTCAACTCTGAGTGCCTTAGAAATGGTTTATCTGGTCCACAAAGTGGAATTCACTTCCTAAGCAAGTCTTTACCAAAAAATATTCACTGAATTACAATTGCAAATTGCCTTGTTTGTTTGTTTGTTTATTAATTATTACTTAAAGATAAAACTGAATTGTTTCAGCTTTCAAGTATTTTCTGTGCTGGGGTGGTTTCAGAATCACCACAGGATCACTTTTCCCACCCTCCAGACAGAGACAGCTCCTCTCCGTCCCTGTGTCCGTGCCGTCAGAGGTATGAAACCGGGCACCACTGTGCTGTACCAGCCCAGCACCTGGTCCTCTTCAAGGGGTCTGCTTGAGTCATGACATTTGAGAAATGATTTTGTTATGACAAGATAAATCTTTCCTAGAAATTGTGGAACTGTCAGGATGTGAAAGTACTGTAAATGAATAAGAGCCTGATCTTATTACTTTAGAGTTTACCCTTTCTCCACCTTGAATTGTGTGGCAATCTGTCATTCCGTTAGGTCAAAATTGATTTATAGGATAGGTGGCACAGTGAACCCAGGTAAAACCATAAAAAATACCTGTGAATGATTTCTAGAAGTGACTTTTGAGAATCAATTTTAGATGCCTTTGAAAATACAGACTTCCCAGATTTCTGTGTGGTCTCATAACATCGTCGCTCCTGGGTTGAGCGTTTTGGTGCTGTGCACTCGGGACTTACACCAGACTGGTTAGGTCTACATCATAGCTGATGTAGAACTCCCAGCTGCCTCTTCTCTTCTAATTTTACCCTTATAGAAAAACAACAAACCCCACTATCTTGTGTCATGGATACTTCTGAAAAAGTGACTATAATTGTGTTGTAACACCTTCAAGGAATGACTTTTGTCCTGCTCTCAACGCAGTCAGTGGGATTTCTGCCATTGCTGCAGATGGATGTGGGACTGAACCCTTAGTGATTCTCTAAGTGTGAAATGAGAAAAATATATTTAGCTGGGTTCATGTGAGACTATTAGAATCAAATTCTCATCTCAGATAACAGGTGGAGCTAATTTCCATGGCCTTGCAGCATATTGACCATAAATTGCATCATGAGTATGAAATACCACTTCCCCCTGTACATATCTCCTCCTTTTAAGGGGATTATAATGTAACACAAAAAAAAAAAAGGACTTTTTTTTAATTCTCCCTCCTCCCCCAGTGTTTTACTGCTTTTAAGGAATTATTTTAACTTTAGGAAAAATAAAAGAAGTGATAGCTCTTTTCCTGTGGTTTTAATTCCATTATTTTTGTACTATTACTGTTTTACAACTTTTGATGCTATTGTGCTATTCACTATTGCATTACTGTTCTACTTATTTGCCCATGGAAGTGATTTTTCCCTGGACCCCCAGCACAGCACACGAGAGGCCCTCTACCTTTCCTGTTTGTGGTATTTCCTGTCTCAGACATGGAAGCAGAGGTTTTGCGGTGTGATAGGACAGTAAATGAACAGAATCATAGTCTTGAGGTCAGAGGGTTATTAGGTCGCCTACTCTGTCACCCTACATAGTTCAAGTTGTAGAAAGTCACCTAATTGCTCCTACACCGAGATGTCTGATGGGTGTTTGACTAAAGCCTGTATTCTGAGAAGCAGCTGATTTCAAGGCTGCAAGACCCTTTTATTCCTGCTTCTTACCTTCTTGCTTTGAAATACCTGGTTTGGTTTTCACTTGTCTTCCCTTTCCAGCCATGGGCTTTCGTTGTACTATTCTCTGCTAGAATAAAGAGCTCTTTACTAATTTCTCCCTGTGCAGGTACTTATGTGCATTAATCCAATTACTAATTAATTAAGCACAGCATAGTTCTTTAATGCAGAGAGAGGAAAGAAAGCACTAATTTGATTAGTACCAGATTCTCATTGACTTGTAAGTAGGAAAATACTGATTCTTCTGCCTCCATAAAGCTGTTCCTTGTCACAGTCCAACAGTGGCCTCCAAAGTCTTTTCTACTCAAGTCCCCAGCACGCAGGAAAGACCAGGGTCAAGTGCAGCTGTGTGGTCCAAAGAGCTCCAAAGACCTTCCCAACATGAGCAATGACAACTGACAATGCAGCAGAGAAGATGTGCCCAGATATTGTTTTGAAAAATTGTTGCTTTTGGCTCTGGCTTCCATGCTAAACCAATAGCTGCTTCATTTCTATCTGATGTAAATAGGAAGTGAATGTATATGACTCCGACATTTCTTATCCACTGTGGCCATTCTCCCCTTCCCCAAAGACAAACTAGTTGTTTTTAATGGCTAGAGATGAAAGGTTTTTCACCTGGGGGGGCAGTCACCCCATATAATGCTTCCTTTGCTGTCAAAAGCTGGAAAAATTGGTATTGGATCTAAACACAGAGCAAGCATTTTGGGATGGGGAACCTAGGCAGATATTGGCTTTCTACACTTCACAATAGATAATTAAAGGAAAAAAAAAGGTGGAAAACCAAGTTCTGATACTTCTGAAATGTATGACAGACATTGAGAAACTCCCATTTGTTTCCCCTTTGTTCCCACTGATTCCAGGCTTGCACACATCCCAGTCCCCACTGATGTGGGTTTGTCAGGTGGCAATCACAGAATCACTAGGTTGAAAAAGACCATTAAGATCATTGAGTCCAACCATACCTGTCCTCTACTAAACCATATCCCTGAGCAGCTCATCTACCCATCTTTGAAATACATCCAGGGATGGTGACTCAACCGCCTCCCTGAGCAGCCTGTTCCAATGTTTGATAACCCTTTCAGTGAAGAATTCTTTCCTAATGCCTAATCTGAACCTGCCCTGGCGTGGCTTGAGGCCATTCCCCCTCCTGTAACCTGTCAACGTGGGTGAAGAGATCAACACCCACCTCTACAACCTCCTTTCAGGTAACTGTAGGCAGTGATAAGGTCTCCCCTCAGCCTCCTCTTCTCCAGGCTGAACAACCCCATTTCCCTCAGCCACTCCTCGTAAGGTTTGCTCTCCAGCCACTTCACCAGCCTGGTTGCCCTTCTCTGGACACGCTCAAGGAACTCAATGTCTTTCTTACAGCAAGGGCCCAAAACTGAACACAGCACTCAAGGTGTGGCCCCACCAGTGCCGAGTACAGTCGATGAGGGATGAGCACAGAAGAGAAGCGGTCCAGTCTGATCCTTAGCATTGCAGTCACACACTTGCCCACCAAAGCACTGATGCCTGGGCTGTCGCTTGGTGCTCTCCCACCCAGCCCTGGTCTCTGCCCTACATACAGGGCGATGCTTCCTTACCTGTCGGCGAAACCTGGCTAATGGCACAGAAACCAATGCAATAAATCAGAGGAAGTCATGCTTTCAAAAAACAGGGCATCACATGTGAGTGGGTGGCTTTAGGTGACTTAGGAAAGGGTGGGAGAGTCGGGAGTTTGAACTTGGCTCCTCTGAGCTCCAGCTGCAAGTCTGAACTGCAAGGTGCTGCACTATGTTTGCACTAGCAAGCTGCCAGTTAACTCACTTCTGTATTAAAAAACCCTCCTGAATGTGAAGTGTGGCATAATGAAGACTTGGATCCCCTCCTCAGCTCTTCCATAAGGCTCTTGTCTGACTTGGTAACGTCTCTTGGGGCAGCTTCCCCTGCACAGAGATCAGGACTTTGTCCCAGCCAGGTGACTTCACGCCAGCAGCTGGTAGCCACGCACGGGCAGAAACCCTGACTCAGCCCCCGAGGAGATACTGCAGCTCCCTAAGAGAATAGGAGTAGCTGAATCTCAACATGGAAACACATTTTTTGCTGTTTTCATTTGCCTTCTGTCTTTGGGTAGACTGAACAGATTTTCCCACTTCAGATCCACAAATATAGCATTTTTCTGGAGATTGTTTTAATTTTGCTTCTTGTCAATGAAAGCTGAGTCTTGTGTAATTACAAGAGTCTCGGGACCTGGAATTTAGCTGAAATACTTCAGAAGAGGAATGATAAATCCTTGACAGAACCCATACCTGACTTCAGTTTATGGTGACACTTGTGCGCTTGGCTCTTCCTGATGAAATTCTGTGACTGAAAGCACATCTTTATAACTGCAAGCCACAGCAGTAATGATCCCCTTCTTCCTCACAGTGGTCTTATGTGAGTTACTTCATTACTGGCTGTAATGTGCTTTGAGACTTTGGATTGAAGAGCAGGGTGATTATTATGGTAGTTTAATAATATTGTTTAGAAGGATGTAATATGCTGAGGCACTGGGTTTCATGGAAACACAATCTGCATTCAGTGTAAATGCTCTCCATCATCAAAGTCAACCTACGGAGTCAAAGTCACACTTGGTATTGCTGCTGCTCCCTCAGCAGGAACTCTTGAAGAGCTCAAGGTGAGTTATGGTGACCTCCTATCCCTTGCTCTGTGGTTGGGCACAGCTTCAGCCCTGGTTATTCTCACCCCTCCTCCACTTTCACTGAGCTCTTCACCTCCTGTAGGGCTCCCTGGTGCAGGGCAAGGTGTTTTGTGTCAGGGTACCATGCCTGTCCTTCTCCTCCGGTTTCCATCAGTGCTGGCTTTTGTGTCACTCAGTGCTGAGAGGCTGCTATGATGCTATTTGGGTTTTCCCTGTGGGTCACTCCAGACATTTACAGGATTTTGTGATTGCTTTCAAAGATTTCTCTGATGCTTTACTCTTAGGTGTTCGTCACCTGGTCAGATCTCTGAGATGAAAGCAATACCTGTTGTCGTAGGTGTCAAGGCCAGAAGGAGCTGTTGTGGTTTGAGACAACCAGTCAGGGAAAAAAAGAGTTTCCTCTTTATTTTTGGGGGACACTGTGGGGATGTCTTTGCCTCTTCAGGGCCCAAACTCACAGGACTGATTCCTCGGTCACTGCTACCCCTGAGGCAGCCCCTGCTCTCCATGGGAAAGTGGGGTTGGGGGGCTCTGCCAGCCCCAGGTCTCTCCATGCCAGCCCACCCACGGACCTGAGCTCATACCCATTCACAGAGGGTTTTGCAGATGTTGCAGTGTTGCTCAGTGGCTGGAGAAGGGCAAGTTTCAAAATAGCCTGCAAGTTGATTGACCTTCTTCTGACTGTACACTTGTATTACCTTTTATATATTTTGCAGCTTGGAAGACTGCTCTGCTCTTGTGCCTATTTATTTCATCATTTTTTTAAATCGAAGCAGGTGTAAGGCTATCCAGAAATACCATTTGCCACTTAAATCGGTGCCTGAAATACCGTGGTATTTGTACTGTAGAGTCTATTAAATTGAATTTTGTTTTGTTGTATTCAGATTTTTGCATGAACCTTTAATGCCACAGCATCTAAATGCCTTTCAAAAATGCATTAACCAATCCATTTAATATCTCTGGGAAGATACAGACTTGCGCTATGTAAAAAATAATATCAATATACTGTTCAATACTCAAGTTGCATTAGAGCTTATATAAACCAAAAGCCTAAAAAAACCCTTCAGCATCCCTCTGCAATGAAAGCACAGAGAGAAACCCCTCCAGAAGGGAGTTCTTCCCATTCTGGTTTTAGTCATAAGAGGTGTATGACTCTTCGCAGGTCCTAGAGAAAGAGCTTAGGTGCCTTAAGATAGCTGGTTGGAGCCTCACCACCAGCATGGTAGGACATGTAGCTCCAGACTAGAAGAAGACCAAAAAGGAGTTGTATGTTTTGGGGTGGGAATTGCAACGACTTTGTCTCTTTAGTCTTCCTCCTGTCCCCTATGTCCTGCCACTACTGGGCATCACAGGACAAGAGAAGTCTCTTTAGTCTCTTTTTCCTTTCTAGCCCCAGCTTAGCAACACTCAGTAAAGACAGAGGAAGAAGAGGTGTGGATATATAATATATATATATATATATATACACATGTTTTGACATCCAGCTTGTTTTCATCTTTTGCTTGTCCTGGGTCTTCAACAATTAGTTCTGGTCCGTATCTGGGGCCTCTGAGGGCTGCCATAGTATAAATGATGAAAAAAGTGGAAAGGCTGGTCTCTTCCACTGACTATGTAGGCTTTCTCCCTTGCTTGGTCACAGAAAATGAGAATGACAGGAAGCTTTCAGATTTGGCTTTTCAGGTTGATGCCTGACCGCATGTGTCATACGAGACACATCAGTGCAGCTTAATGATAAATTCCAAAGGGAAAGGAAGAATTAGAAGGGATGTATCTGAAAATACATCATCTCTGCCAGGCAGCTACATGCTAGAATATTGTTTCTGACTGATTATCATCACGTAACAATTAAACATCTTTAACCTTTTCAACCTCCTGTGATTTGGTGCATTAATGAAAAATGTAAAATGGAGCTTGCATCTTGCAGAAGAGGTTGCACAGAAAAAAAGATGTTGAGTGAGAATTTACGTAGCAGATCCGGCTGTTACTTAAAGGATTGCAGTTTTTTGTCCAGAGAAAGAATATTCTTCTGATGCTGCTTAATTACTAGATTTCAAACTTGAGAGGAATACGGCTCCAGGCATTGGTGGATTTTTTTTTAGGTCTTTTTTTTCTTTTATTTCCCTGTATGCTAAAAGAATCCTAACATCATTCTGAAAGTATCATTTTAATCATCAACTCTTATCATAATACCCTTAATATATGCCACAGTATTTTTTTCTACAGGTAAACAAACAATTCTGTATTTGTAAAGACATCAGAAAATTAGGCTTGAATTTCAGCATTCTGGCCCAGTTTTCCTTGTTCTCAGTGAATAAAAAACCACACAACTGTTGCCACGTGGGCTGAAAAGTAATCTGCGGTGACTAATCGACTGCAAACATGCACGGCTCGGGTACTGAAGCAGATAAAATTGCCAGTCGTTTTTTAAATCGGGGTCTCAATATTTTTTTCTCCACAGTTGCTCTGGGCTCTAGCAAATGCTTGCTATTCAGAAGTCATTAACGAGGAACACGCTGTAGCCATCGCGAAGAGCAGATTGATCAGCTTAAGCTTTTTCTTCAAAGACAAACAAAAAATGGGCTATACATTTTGGGTGTTACAATGATCTCCTGAGATGAGGCTGTGCTGTTTTCCTGAGTCTGCAAGTATTTGGTCCATTCAGCCTCTGCTGCAGCTGTCGGTATATAAATAGGCTGTGCGGGTTTCTCCAAGAGTCTGTGCTGTGAAGGCTCTCATAGATCACATTGGCTTTGGCCTTCTGCAGTTTGGAGGTGTTTCCCAGGGGAAGCATAGCAGGAACAAGTAGGAGGGATGTGCAGCCAAGGGGAGAAAGCGGTGAGGTTGGAGAGACCCTCAGTGCAAGCAGCAGCCAGGGGTCTGGAGTATCAACAGTAAAAACCATTGGCTTTTGCAGCAGGTGATACTCAACTGCATTCCCTGGCCTCTCCACATGTCTAACAAGGGAGACTGTTCGTGCCAGTCCAAGCAGGTACCATATACACACCTATACACACTGTCAGGGCAGTCTCACCTTTCACTTGTCTCATATCTTAGCCTCAGCTTTTTCAGACATCTCACAGTGGTTTTCTAACAACAAAACAAACACTTCATGTCATATTTACTGTCTTAACAGGGCTGTAGCCATGACCAACAACATAGCTTCTGCCATCCTCATACAAAGTATGTGTCAAAGTTTTAAATCATCGGCTGCTAAAACTCAGCCAGCCGGTCAGTGCTTATCTACTGGTATGGGGAGCGTTGAGGAGCCTGACTAAATACGGCTGTGTAGGTGTAGGCATAAGGTATGGGCTGAAATCCAAACACTGCACAAAGTCCCGTTGTTGAGGCTTCTGGAACCAGAACTTAACATTTGCAGAAATATCACATCGTGAGTGCCTCAGCTTTTGCTGTGTGTGTAGGCATGGGGAGAAGAAGGCCAGAGGATGGGCGATAGGTGGGGAGACTTGGTGTGGGAGAAGATATGTGATGGGAGAGCAGCAAAGTTTTTTTAGTCTTCAAAAATCATACATGAGCAGCATGGTAACACTCACAGTGTCCCAGCGCTGGTGCAGGAGAAGCTGATCCACCCCAGGCTCTGTTCACCCCCACTAAGTTGCAGAAAGAAGTTGGTGATGGAGAAGAGCCTGAAGAACAAGGATGAGGAACGTCTGTTCAGTTTCATGTTGTGGGTTCTGAGGGCTGTAATCAGAAATCACTGAAAAGGAGAAGACAGCTTATCTGCCTGCCCTGTCTGGTGTGTTACTTACATTTCTTTCTAAGTCTCATTCTGGTTAAAGCAACCTCCTGGTTTCTGAATTCTCCATGTCGGTGAGAACGATGACGTAGTGTCTTTGTGGTTTTTACATGCTCTGCCTTGGCATGCCGAGAGCAACCCTCTCATGCTGCTAAAATCTAAAATGACTGACTGAGACTGGAGTCCCAGCATTGTACTTCTGTTGGTCAGAATTACTTCTGGGCTTATAAAGAATAAAGAGTGCCCTGGGTAGTTTTCCTCAGCTCCACAGTAACCTGTTAGAAGGTCGATTAACGATGAACACCACAGCTCTGCGTAGCTTTGCTTCTGAACAAGACACAAAGAGACTGTAAAACACAGGAAAGGGAACTCTGTGAGTTACTGGTCATTTTTTATGCTGTCGGGTACCTTCACAGGAATCATGTACAGTTCGAGCTTTCTTCTGAACAGCCCCTGGATATAATTGGTGAAGATGTCTCTCAAGGCAAGTTTGACAAAAGGGCAAACTTCTCATTTTCCCGCTGTTGACATTGACCAAAACACCCTGAAGCCCTTGCAGAGGAGCAGAGCCTGATTAATGTCTCAGTGACAAGGTGAGGGAAGGTTAGCAGAGGCGAGGGCTGCTTCTCAGTCTGTCATTGTGGCACCTTGTCATGCACACACATGCCACAAGGAGCCTGCCAGCGTGGTTTTGCTCCACCTTAAGCAGGCATTTGAGGTTTTTCTCTGCTAGGAGATCTGGAAACAAAGATCCACTCACTAATCTCTTCTAGCAGACAGAAAAGGTAGCTAGCCTGTGTTCTTTGTTGTGGAAGAGGCAATGTATGGGTGGTCAAACCATTTCCCCTCATTTATTTTTCATAGTAGAAGGAGAACTCAATCCGTAGGACCTTTTAATTGGAAATAATTTTTTTCTGGACAGTCTTTCAACACCCAATGTATAGTTTAGTGTTCTGTAACAAACTACTGAGGACTAGTTCTGAGTGAGAGCCGATGAGGCACTTCATTGCTAAAAGGCATTGATTTTGTGAAAAGTTGTATTTTCTGCACTTTTAAAAAATATATTCTGTGCCTCTGTGGCCATCTGGGCTTTGAGAGCAAACTTTCTGTAGGTCATTTCTTTTACAGAGCCAAACAAAACTCTGGGACTTCAGTTCCAGAGTGCTACAGGACCCATAGGACTGGAGGTACAGATATAGAGGGGATTCCCTGAGTGAAACGTAGCCTGCACAGAAGGTGTGGCATTTATTAAAATATTTCGTTCACTCTTACCAGAAAATAAATTGTGGATTTTTTGCAAGCATGAGAAGAAACTTAAGAATTGTTTTACATTAAATTTAAACTTGGTAGCCTGGTGCCAGAATGTCACTGGGGAAGTTTTAACACTTGTAGGTGTATTTTGTGAGAAACAGCTTTGTAAAATTCTTAATTCAGCAAGACTTCAGAGTAGTGTTGAATTATCTCTGTATGGAGGAAAAGACACAGTGCTCTGAATTCATTGCCATACATATCAAAAAGAACTATGGACTGTTCTTATTTCAGTCCCTTTTCTTCTATTTATCTAGGTTCTTGGGTTTTTCTTTTAACTGCTACAAGGCAGCAACAGAAAGACCCACCTTAAACTGCAGTTGCTGAACTGTTCAGTGAGAGGCACAAGCTCTTCAGTATAAAAGGAACTTCTAAACCTGAGAGACAGTTTGCCTGAGGCTTTTAAAAAATCTTCCACGGGTGCCAGCACGTAGAAAGTACCAACATCTCCTGGTGAGAAATGTACACTTGTACAGAGTACAAATGTGCATTATTCCCCACTCAAGTTTGCATGAGGATAAAGGAGAGAAGGATCCAACAAAAACAGTCGGGTGAATAAACCCAAGTCTGTCGCCGTAGATAAGTTGTGTTGGAAAGGAATGCAGTGCGCTTGGTGCGAGGAGCTGGGCTGCGCAGTGACGTTTCTAGTGCAGGCAGCACTGTGAGGAAAGTAGGGCATTACGAGCATATGAAAGAGAGAGGTGTGCTGAGTTTCATTAGGGATTCTAGTCACTTCTTTAGTACAAGACAAGATAGACAATGTATTTTGCATGTTAAGTCATTTTAGTCATTCCCTACGTGTTCCACATGTAGGTTAAACATCTTTTTTTTCTTTAAGTAAAGGTGGGTCACTGTGCAAGACAGTAACCCACTGTAATTCCATAATTCCCACAATTCCAACCATGTAAGCTATCTAGTGTAAACAGTATTTAGTAAAGGAAAAGACTGAGAAAAAGAGCTTGCACCTCCGAGTGCCCTTTGGGGGCTGGTGCATGCCTCAGCTTCTTGCCCAGGCCTGGCTTCTGGGGGCCACTAGTCTTGCCGGCGGTGTGGCCTCTTGCACTCTGAAGTGTCGTCTGGGGAGTCACTGGCCCTCCTCTTTGGGGGGCACTGGGGCAAGGAGGTGGGACTCCTCCTTGGTGAGGAGTCCCTGCCCTGGACAGCAGTGGAGGGAGCTGCTACCACCTGCCCCAGCTCCTCCAAGGGCTCCTCCTCCATGCTGGGGTTGGAGGCAGGAGTCATCCCCGGCGAGGGGGCAGGAGTTGGCTGTGAGGAGGGGGTAGGAGTCTCCTGTGGTGAAGGGGCAGGAGTTTCCTCTGGGGAGGAGGTAGAAGTCTCCTCAGGGGAGAAGGCAGGCCCAGGGCTGGCGGCAGGGCTGTCCTCCTGCTCCTCAGCAGCCTCAGAGTCCAGTTGGTCCATGTACAGGAGCATCTGCTCCCCACACCACTCAGCAGCAACCTCGATGAGCTGGTGCACAAAGGTCACCATCTGGTCCTGCACCAAGTGCTGGAGTCCACTGACCAAGAACAACTCGTCCAGCCCACACTGGCACAGAGTGAGGATGACAATGCACTGTATAACACGTGCCTCCCACCACTCTGCCCCAGACAAGCAGCCTCTGGTGCAGCCAGGGCAGCAGGGGCTCCAGCGTCTCTTCAGATTGCTGGAAAAAGGCTGCCCAGGCCTCAGGAGGGAAGCCAGCCACATCTCTGCTGGCTGCTGGTTCCACACTCCCTTGGTCTTGTAGGTTATCATCGTACTCCAGTGGATCTGATGATGGTAGAAGATCCATCTCCAAATAATTGGTGTCGGACCACAGGGAGAAGAGGACGCTGTTGACATGCTGCCAGCACAGGGCGCACGACGATTGCCGTTTTGCCCACCGCAGGATGCAGCCCTGGCAGAACTTGTGGAGACAGGGAGTCACGTAAGCCACGTCATCTGGAGCATCCTGGCAGATGGGGCAGCTCCACTGTTCCTCCGTCGCCATACTGGCTTCTTGCAGCGGGCTGGGGAGAACTGCAAAACAGAAGGGAAAGGGGCCACAGTCACTTCACTGGCTGTCCCAGCAAGGAGAGGAAGCAGTGCCCAGGCCCCTGGCTTGAGAAGGACACCCTCCCAAGAAAGCTAAATGTTGGAATTATTTCAGATTTGCTTTGGGTTCTGATTTAAGGAGGGTTCTCTTCACCTACAGCATGTTTATCTGTGCTACTGTTGTTCGCCTGTTTTGGATCGAGGTTTGCTAATACATTTATACCTTATTGTGGCCTTCCAATACCTGAAAGGTGCCTATAAGAAAGTCAGGGAAGAACTGTTCATGCAGGCATGTAGCAACGGAATTGTAGAATCATAGAATGATTAGGGTTGGAAGGGACCTTAAAGATAAGTTCCAGCCCCCCTGACATGGTCAGGGACACCTCTCACTAGACCAGGCTGCTCAAAGCCCCATCCAACCTGGCCTTGAACACTGCCAGGGATCCAGGGGCAGCCACAGCTTCTCCGGGCAACCTGTTCCAGTGCCTCACCACCCTCATAGTGAAGAACTTTTTCCTAAAATTTTCCTAATTTTTTTCCAATCTAAATCTACCCCCTTCCAATTAAAAACCATTCCCTTTCATCCTATCACTGCGTGCCCTCATAAAAAGTCCCTCCCCAGCTTTCTTGTAGGCCCCTTCAAGTTTTGTAAGGCCTCCATAAGATCTCTCCGGAGCCTTCTCTTCTCCAGGCTGAACAACCCCTACTCTGTCAGCTTGTCTTCATAGCAGAAGTGCTACAGCCCTCCAGTCATCTTTGTGGCCCTCATCTGGACTTGTTACAACACTTCTATATCCTTCTTATGTTGGGGACTCTAGAGCTAGACACAGGTGGGGTCTCACAAGAGCACAGTAGAAAGGGAGAGTCACCTCCCTTGACCCACTGGTCACACTCCTTTTGATGCAGCCCATGATACAGTTGGCCATATGGGTTGCGATCACACATTGTTCAGGCACTGGAATGCACTGCCCAGGGAGGTGGTGGAGTCACCGACCCTGGGGGTGTTCAAGGAAAGACTAGATGTTGTATTGAGGGACATAGTTTAGTGGGAGCTAGTAGTAATAGGTGAATGGTTGGACTGGATGATCTTTTAGGTCTTTTCCAACCTTGATAATTCTGTGATTCTGTGATTGTTGGCTCATGTCGAGGGGTAATAGTTTTAAACTGTAAAAGGGGAGATTTAGGTTGGATATTTGGAAGAAGTTCTTTAATATGAAGATGGTGGTGGAGGTCCCATCCCTGGAGACATTCAAGGTCAGGCTTGATGAGGCTTTGAGTGACCTGATCTAGTGAAGATATCCCTGCTTACAGCACGTTGGTTGGGCTAGATGACCTTTAAAGGTCCCTTCCAACCTAATGCATTCTATGATTCTATAATTCTGTTTACTCTCAAAGGTATTCTCAAGCAGAAGCGATGTTTATAGCTTTTCCCACTGTTGGACAGAGTACCAGTTCCACAAGTCTCAGTAGCACAAATTTCTGTAATTATTTTTTTCTTTTTTTTAAAATAAGACTACTCCTCCCAACTCAGAATTCAGTTCTGCATAAGCTACTGTTTGGCAGCTCTCTTCAGAAACATCTCAAAAAATGCTTCTGGGAATTTCAGGCTGCTAAACCAAACATGACAATCAGTGTACCTTTTGTAAAAGATATCAGTGACCCCAAACCTACTGGATTTCTGCAAATGAACTGGATAAAGATAGAGTATATTGGGGTTTTTAGAGTACTTCCTAAAAGGCTTTCCACCAAAGTCCGTCGGAAAACCAAAAATGTTAAGTGTTCTCCATCCATTTTTGTCCCCATAAAGAGTTTCTGTAACATGGTAACATCATAGTTCTGCGTAGGATTGTGGGCTACATTTATTGTTAGTATTTAAAGAAGGAATTCCAATAGGCTCTTTGAGTTGTTTTTCACCAAGCTCTCTCACTTTTTTTTTCTTGCATTCGTTTATTCTGGAAAGTCTGCTGTGTGGTTTTCTCAGAGGCAGCCACTGCCATCTGTAATGCCATGTCCACCCTGCAACCCAGCAGCAACTGGTGCATCCCCTGATAGTAAAAGCAGTACCTTGAAGAAGAAATTTCTTCTGTACCTTAAGCCTGGTATCTCACCTGTTAGGAACAAGAAAGAGGAGAGCGCTGGTCGGGCATGCCAAGTATGAGTATGGGAAACAGTCACGGTTGTCTGTCTTTACAGTGTCTTTACTATTAAGTTATGTTTTTCAACAGCAAAAGTTGGGATGGACAGAAGGAAGTTAGTTCTTTGCATTAGGTCTTGCCCATCTGCTGAATTAGGTCTTGCCCATCTGCTGCAAGACAGTGTCTCACTTACTTTGATTTTATACCAGGAGAGGATTCATTCCAAGGCCCCTTGGATTTGAATACATAATTTATTGCCCAAGCAGAGGTCTGTGGAATAATCTGTCTTACTGGAAGGATGTTTCTTACCATCACTTTTTTTAGTGCTGTCCCAGTTTGTGGTCAGACCTAAACCCACAAGAAGAAACAGGCGCCAGCAGAAGAAATGAATGAATGCACTCTTCCCTGCTGAATGTTTTGAAAATCAATAAATAGAAAAAAATCTCCCTTCTGTGGGAAAATATTTGTATATTCCAGTCTAAGAGCTTTAAATCTCTTTTTCTGTGTTTGCACTTATGAGGACAGAGGTTTGATTCGATCATTGCAATAGGAGAGTGCACAACAAATACGGGTGGAATATAGCACAGTACCAGAAGGCCAAATTCTCCGCTGACTGCAAATCGGTGTAACTCAGTTGATTTAGTTAGGATCATATGGCTTAAATATCAGCATAGCATTGCTTCCTGGCATTATTAATGACTCAATAGCGAAAGTGGAAAACAAGGATGCTGTGATACATACATATGTATATGTATACATTGCCACACTCATTTCTTTGTAAGGTAATGAGAACAACTAGAAAGTGAAAAGGAACGGAAAGAGCCAATGCTTTAGCAGATTTCTTTCTGGTATATTTCTGTAACTAGTGTTTTGAATATATGGATATATAATTGTGAATCTGTGCAAAAACCCATCAGTGTTGTCAGTATGTTACATTAAAAATGCCATTTTCTACTCCATTAATAATGCAGAGTATTCTGTAGAAACTACAGAAGGAAGAGAACATCGATAAGTATAGTTAATAACAGAAGATGAATGTAACTTAAATATTTTACCTTTATTAAAACTCAGAGGTGCCATCCTGAGAGTGACTTTCAAATGATCTGAACCAATCCCTTCCATTTAACCTAGCTCTGAGCACATTTTGAGCTGAAAAAGAAGCGAGGTGATGACATTAAGGTCCTAAGAGCAGAAGCAATGTTCTGCATGCTGCCATTTCCCTTGTGTTTTCCAGCCTGCAACCCACCCAGAGGTGTAGATCCGACACAGTTTTCTAAGTCGACTAGTCCCACCCCAGAACCAGAGGCAGTAATTACCTCTGTCTTTCAGCGCAATTGTGATATTCTGCTATGATAATTCAGCATTATTAGATGTGTTGCTCAGCACTATGTGTTGCATTTCCCAAAGAGCCCTTACATCATGGGATTGTGTTTGAAAACCCCATGGGCTGGTGGTGGTCGTGCCTTCTGACCGCGTTGCTTCTGCACATAATTAATGTACCAGCAAGCAAAGAACTGTCTGAAATCACAGAGAGCAGGTGATGCTCTGCAATTGTGCTTTGATTTTATTTGGTTAGGGTTTTTTACAAGGCAGATCCAGAGTTGAAGCAGAGCCCATCTTCCATGAAACATCAACTCATTAAATCCTGTCATTATGTTATTGTTGTTTTCCTCATATCGCTCATTTTCTCTGCGGCAGCTTAATAGAAGGCATGGTTTGCATCTTCTTTTAGTAATGGCCAGAGAGCTGTCTTGAATGCTTACCCCTTACATAATCCAGTAAAAACCTGATGCATCCACCAGAAGACCACTTGATATTTTAAAACATAAAGGTTAATGTTTGAAAGAGAATTGGTATCTTTATTTTCATGGTAAAGCTGTTCATTCTTTTGGTGGTAGTAATTATGTCACATTTGTTCAGTAGCACACATTCAGCAAGACTGTGTAATGTCAGTGCCCCTTCACGTGTTTCACTGCCCATATTTACTGAGTGCTCAGAGCAGGGGCGTAAAACATTAAGTACATCAAACTCCAACCATAAACGTTCAACCTGAAGTATGGTGCATCATTAAGTAAAATTAAGGCCACTTGCATTTTAAATGGCTACAGTTGTTTGGCGATGCTGTTTGGCCGTGAGGAGGATGCTCTGTGCCTGAGCGCAGCCCCTTGCTGTGTGCAGCACAGGAGGATGGGAGGGTCCCTTGGGCTGCATCTTGCCCATGAGGCAACAAAACAGGCCTGCCCTGTATCGATGATGTACATGTTCCTGTCTGCTGCTGTCTCCAAACTAAGATATACTAAGTGCAAGCAGGAATAAATTTGTGCTGATAATATACTGTATGCACAGCGGCGCTCGGATGCTTGGTGCGATCCCAATCTATAATCTATGAAACTGATATATTGGTATTCAATATGGTATGAATCCGGCCAGCTTCTTGTAAGACAAGTAATAAATTCCTGTGATCTTCTCTAACATCCCGATCTTACAACTGCTTGAAAACCAATACCCTTGTCTTTGGCTTGTGTAGAAGCACAACCACAAAAGGACAGTGATTGCTGCAATACTGAATGTGTTTGCACACTGATCTCACTGCCTCTCTTACTCCAGTAATGTTTGTATGGCAGCAGACCTTTCAAAATCACAAATTATTAGGAAACCAGATGAGTTCATCCATCCCAAATCTACCAAAATTTGTGGTGTGCCTCTGGCCCAGGCTGTGGGAGAGCTACAAAGCTCTTCTCCCTTCCCCAGAGCCTTGCATGTGGTGGGCAGCGTCATGTTCCTGAGCACTAGGCCTGGGACAAAGCTACAAATTTCTCCTTCTTCCTGCTATAACTGCCCAGGAGACCTCCTCCTTGCCATCACCATGCAGCAGGTAGCCCAGACAGTGAGGAATGAGCTGGCGGATGAGGCCCTCCAGCCCAAGCACTGTCCTCCGCTCGCCCAAGTGGAGCTTTGAAGACTTGAGCACACTCCAGCTCCTGAACTGAACCGAGAGAAATGCAATGCCCTAAGTCAATGTCGCCAGCATCTCTGAATGGCTGGGTGTCAGCAAATGGCTCTGTGTCTTGTTAGTCTGAGCCATAGTCTGAGTCTTGTTAGTCTGAGCCATAGGACCTGGAACAGGCTGCCTAGGGAGGTGGTTGATTCACCAACCCTGGATGTGTTTAAAAAAAGGGTAGACAAGGTACTTAGGGATGTGGTTTAGCATAGGATAGGAACAGTTGGACTCAATGATCTTAAAAGTCTTTTCCAATCTTGTGATTCCGATTCAGTGATAACTTTACATTGGATTTTCTATTTTGGTTTCAGTTCTGGTTTTTCGCTAGTCTTCTTTGGTGTCCTGTTCACCTAAAACAGGCCTGAAGTACAGAAAGCAAGAAAAGGGACTTTGTGTGACACCAGACGAGATTCGAGAATGTCCTGGGATCAGCTGGGGTAGAGCTAATTTTCTTTCTAGTAGCTGATGTTATGCCGTGTTTGGGATTTAGGACACAGAGTCACAACATTTGAACTTTGGAGAGAGAGTACCTAGAAACCAGCAGTTCAATTTGCCAACCAGCATTTCATTACTTTAATAAATCAGTTAATTTTTATTGTATTTGTTCTTTATTTAACCTGCCGTTTCACACTAGGAAATGCCTGATTTTAAAATATTGCTTGTGGACCTGGTGAATGAATTCTAGTTTGTCTCCCGGTGTAACATGATAAAGGAGCAAAATATAAAATAAAAAAATGAAGCAATAAAAGTAAACTAGCAAATACAAAATTCACAAATCTAGAATGGCCAAGCAGCGAAGCACTTTAAAGCATATGCAGATTTAATGTACAGTCCTGTTTAGAAAAAAGGTTTCCAATTTAGTGTAAAGTTACAGTTTAGTTACAACTCAGTGTGTTTTAATGATTACCAACCACTGGACTGAAACTTACTTTAGGGAAATAACTAAAAAGTACAGCTGCAAAACAAGATTAGAATTGATTATTTAAATGAATGTTTCCTGCTTGCTGATTTAAATCATGATTAAAATGGGTGATTTAAGTCACTTCTATTTATATCATTTTGCGCAGTTTGGAGACTGGCAATCCAAGTCCAGAGACGTTATTTCCTCTCCCAGAATGACAGAACTGCCTCCAGTAACCCACAATTGAATTTTGGAGTCCTCTTGCCTTCACTAGTTACTAAAGGATTTTTATTTTTCTCCTTCTGCTTTAGCAAAGAACATTTGTAGCACAAGTTATCTAATTACTGTTTCCTTTGGCCTCTTTATTCAACCTGCATTGAATTGATTATTTTTTTCCCAGTCTGAAATGTCTTTTGTTTTACTTCTGCTCCCTCACTGCAATGATGCCTTCGTTGACAACTCTTCCCAGCACTGTGTAGGAGGAAGATATTGACAGATCTAAATACTACAGCTGCTGTGGTTAATGAATTGCTCTCATGTGCAGAGCATGGTGATGGACATATAGAATCACAGAATCGCTGAGTGGTTTGGGGCTGGAAGGGACATTAAAGATCACAGAATCACAGAACTTCAGGAGTTGGAAGGGACCTCGAAAGATCATCTAGTCCAACCCCCGTGCCAGAGCAGGATCACCCAGACTAAGTCACACAGGAACACATCCAGGTGGTTTTTGAATTATCTCCTTCTTTGAATGGTCTCTCCAGAGAAGGAGACTCCACAACCTCTCTGGGCAGACAGTTCCAGTGCTCTGTCACCCTCACAGTGAAAAGGTTCTCCTTACATTCATGTGGAATTTTCTGTGTTCCAGCTTGCACCCGTTGCCCCTTGTCCTATCACTGGCCATCACTGAGAAGAGCCTGGCTCTGTCCTCCTGACTTCTACCCTTTACATATTTATAGATACTAATAAGGTCACCCCTCAGTCTCCTCTTCTCCAGGCTAAAGAGGCCCAGCTCCCTCATTCTCTCCTCATAAGGAAGGTGTTCCACTCCATCATCTTGTGGCCCCGTGCTGGACTCTTTCAAGTTCTTTGTTCTTCTTGAACTGAGGGGCCCAGAACTGGACACAATATTCCTGGGCTGGTCTCAACAGGGTAGAGCAGAGGGGGAGAAGGACCTCTCTTGGCCTACTAACCAGACCCCTCTCATACACCCCAGGATGCCGTTGGCCTTCTTAGCCATGAGGGCACATTGCTGGCTCATGGCCATCCTGCTGTCCACCAGGACACGAGGTCACTCTCACCTAGGCTGCTCTCCAACAGGCCAGTCCCCAACCTATACTGGTATCTGGGGTTGTTCTTCTCCAGATGCCAGGCCCTACACTTGTCCTTGCTAAATCTCATTAAACTTCTCCCTGCCTAGCTCTCCAGCCTGTCTTAAGTCTTGCTGAATGGATCATCAAGTTCCAACTCCTTGCCATGGGGAAGGACACCTCTCACTAAACCAGGTTGCCCAAAGCCCCATTCAACCTGGCCTTGAACACTTCCAGGGAGGGGGCAGCCACCACCTCCCTGGGCAACTTGCTCCAGCACCTCACCTCCCGCATCAAACACTCTTGAGTCATGCCAATGCAGAAATCATCATGAGGGAAAGGTTTATGTGCTTTCCTTTGCATTTGCAGAGAAGTAAGAGCATGAACACTGTTGTTTGCTGACCAATCTGTAAACTGCAGCAATTTGTTTAATTGTCCCCACCTTGTTTGTGGTTGTCTGTCAGTCTCACAGTTTGGCATGGCTTAGTATGGTATAGTCTGACTTCATCTGATAAAGGCTTTGAGTTACCTTTTCGGTTTCATTTAAGGGAATGATCTTATGCAGCTGCATAGTTCTTGTAGCCACTGCAAACAGAAGACATGAGAGTTTTCGCTGTAACCTCGAGGTTAATCTCCATCAAGTCATTACTGAAAATACAAGAGATCATAATGAAATCTTCAGTTTTTTGAATATCAGTTGCCTAAAGCCTGAAAGAATGGATATGAGAAGCTCTTTGACTTTAAAGACGTGGAAATTGCACAGATTTTGTACAGTCAAACATCCAAGGTTATTTTTTTTCCCCTTTTTGAAACATTCATATTTCTTCTGATAAGCAAATTCAGTGATGTGTAATGCCAAGGGGAACATAAAATGTGCTGTCCTCTCTTCTTTGTACTTCTGTTTCAAACCTACCAAAAGGCCAATAACGGCACTCCAGGGGTTAAGGATGTTCAGAAGGTTATCTTCTCATCACATGCTGTAATTAGTTTGGGGGCTGGGGGGGAAACAGCTTCATAGGTTGGCTGGAGTTTGGTCCAGAAAACTCTTTTAGTGAGATCCAGTCCTACTGAGTAGGAAGTGGAGTTTCTAAAGGAAAGGGCATTTATTGAAGAGAAAAATAAAGCAAAACTGAAGACTTGAAGCTTGAAGAACCGATAATATGCTGACAGTGTCCCTAAACTAACCAAGCAACTGACCTACACTTTAGAGGATTTTTGCATTAGTGTCAAAGGGATTGAGTCATTCTCCTTCAGCTAAATAACTCGTGTATCCTCTCATACATCCTTAATAAAAAGAATCCACACTGGGGCCCTTCATGTTTCCATCAGGCTCTGCATCAAGAACAATTTGTCATGCAAGGAGGCATAAGTAAAGGAAATCAATCTCACAAAAGCTAATGAGTGCAGAATTCCTACGCACCATCTCCAGAACAGGTTTCCTGATAGCATTTGCGCATTGGAGTCAAAGGTTCACTCTCCCATGAATCACAGATTTGGCTGTGGTGGAGGAAGAGTGCCTTGGCAAAGGAGGAAGGCTTTTGCTGTGGTCCATACATACAGTGCCAAGTGGGGTTTATTGGGTCTTCATGCTGCATAGCACTTTCCCTTACCAAAAAAAAAAAAAAGTAAAATTTGTTTTTATAAATGGATTCAGTAATATATTTTCTTTAAAGTCTTGTCAAGCAACTATTGTGTCTGAGGTTTATGTCTGTGCTTCTTAGGAAATTTCATGTTGCAGTGAAGTGATGGATGCAGTGAGGTAAGGCATTTGGTTTAAGTCTCTGAAGAGCAGCCATCATGTTCAAGAGTAAGTATGGAGATGGACAGGAAGTTCCTTGCTGCATTGAAGGGAAACAGCACACAGAGTGGTCATTTCCCTCTATCCTTGCATGGTGACATAGCAGGCGCTACCTTCACAGAGAAGCTAGGAAGAGATGGAAAGCCCAGCACTTTCATCCCAAATAATTAAGAATGAACACACCATCAAATAGACCATACCTGCTAAATTCTTCTTGACATATTTAAACTGGGAAGTTGAATTATGTTCCCGTTGCATTAGGAACTGGATGATGTGTCATTCTGCTGTTTACTTGCCTTTCTTCTTTTTTTTCTTTCTGGTGGATTTTAAAACAATCATGGCTTGTATCCTTAGATATATATTGCTGATGAATTGTGCTATTAAGCTGTGTACAACAGAAGCACAATTAGGATGGACAGAGACACATCTCACTGATACCTTGAGATCTGCAGAAATGACATCTCTTCTGAGGTCCATTTTCCAGTGGAGATATCCATGGGCAATCTGTTCAGAACTGCTAACCAGCATTTCTGGTGATGCACTGAGCCAATAGATTCTGTTTAGTGCAGATATAATGGGCTTATTTTTTACAGAAAAGTACTGATTTTCCTTAACTCTTCTTTCTAGCTGTGAATAACTTCATCAGACAGCTTTTCAGGTTGAGCTTTTCCTGGTGAACTTGATAACAAAAATCCTACTGATTTCCAGGGAAGTTGGATGCGAAGTTGCATTACTAGGAGTACATTTACTACCTGTTTCACTGACGCAGAAGAATTTGGGCCAGAGATCATTGCTGAATAACGAAATGTCAAACTATGTCTCCAAGGCAATGTCCTAACTATTTTCTCCTTGTAGTGGAGTTTGTCAGGATGGCAGTTAGAACTTTTTAAATTTGAACGTAGCAATACACAACAACAAAAAACCCCAAACAAACAAAATGGAGTCACTGTGTCATAATTTTGTTTTATTTTAACTATTATTCACTGGATCCCTTGAACCTCACTCACTGGCTTTTCCAAATCCAACTGTTATATACCAACCAGTAGCCCTCTCTCTTCTGTTGGGAGAATTGATAGAGTCGACAGAGTAGTGTTTAAAAGGCATGAGTTACTCTTAGGCTTTTGAAGGTTTCACCATAACTGAGGCATGGGTGACAGGACTAAAGCTTCCCAGAGCTGTGTTCAGAAATTCTGGGGATGTGAAGTAGAACTGTGAAAAAAAACCAAGCAACCAAACACAACAAAACAACAGCAAAAATCCTTGATAAATTTGATCTTAGAATCGCTGTTACACTTGGTAGGATAAAAATAATAAGCAGTACCAGGTTTTATGCTTTGGGGAGAAAGGAAAACAATTCTATGTTTTTAATACAGTTAATAAGACTCTTTTCCTCCATGGAGACTGGTCTTCCACAGAGAAGTATATTGCATCTCCATGGGAAGCATTCAGCATTGGGCATTCTTGAAAGTGTAATACCAGATTACTCTTGGTGAGCCACTTAGTTCTTTCAAATAAGACTATTATTGTCTTAATAATGATGTAGGGGAGATAATACCCAGCTAAGCAGGGAAACTGAGAAGAAATTAATGAAGGACAAATGATGGTTTACTTGAGGAGGTACATACGTTGGAATTCAAGGTTCATCGTTTATTGTAAAACTCATACATCCTTATTGCTTTTGGCTGTAGATATTTAGCAATCCTTGTGGCTAGCTCCAGACAGAGTTCACAAAAGCCATAGTTTGTGAAAGAGGAACCAATTACATGGAAGAATTTTATTTTTTTTTTAATCCTTTTTTATTGTTGGAAGCTGTAACCTTACAGCATGGACTTTTTATGTGACCTCAGTTGCATTCATTCAAGATCTGTCAGAGTAGCTGTCATGTTTCTCATGCAGTGGCTAGTATTCAAACATGCAAGGACAGTGGACAGGGATGCGATCCTCCTGCTCTTTCATCGAGGATATTATCTTTTGCCTAATCTCAGTGTGTCTCCATTTTGATTATGGTATGCATTCCAAGGATGAGAAAGCAAGCTGCAGAAGGCCAAGAGGCAGACTGAATTTTGTTTACTTGTTGGTGGAAGAACTTGGATGATTGTATGTTTATTTAATGGTAATGGTGGCAGAAAATGAACTGTGCTAGCCTTAAAACATAAAGTTGCCTCTCCCCATTACTCCTCTGTTGCATGCACTATGAGCCCTTAAAGCATGAGTAGAGATCCCAATTTGTATATTATTTTTTAAGTGCTATAGAATGCTTCAGGATGAAAGATGAGATGTGAATACCCAGATGAGATTGATTATTAACCTAAAGCATCCAGCCAAAAATACCTTGATTTCCTGGAATCACAGATGTAAATCTTGGCAGAATCACCTCAGTGTTTATCCTTTCCTGTTATGTGAATTAAAGACTAGCCATTTTATTGTGTTTTCTTCTCTTGGATGAGATCTTAATGACTGATACCCCATCTGATATATGTGGCCATTACACTCCATTACCACTTTCCGTAACAGTAGAAATTTGCCAAATCACTTTAGACAGAATTTTGTCTTGCCCAGTGTGCTGTTTACTAATTGCCTACAGCCTTCAACACCGTAGTAGCTATCCATCAGGGGAATGCCTCTTTGGCAGCGCACATCTCACTGAATGACATTGGGTTTCTGATCATCATAACAGGCTCACTTCTTCCTGAAGGACATGTGGTGCTTGAAAGCGTCAGGACTGCATGTTGTTTCTAAGTTTTCTGAATTCCTCTGCCATAAATAGATTCATCATTTTCACTGATTGCTATTATTGCATTATTGATAGATTTCCTAAGGGAAGCTCAAGAGACTGTTCCCAGGGAGCCAAAGGGTTTGCATAATTAGGAAAACTTACTTTCAAGAGTCTCTAGAAAGTTGTTGGCCTTGCCACACTTCACCTCTGTGTGATGCATTACGGGCAATTTTGGTGAAAACAAATGTGTAAAAGGACAGGATTCTGCTATTCATACATGACCACTTAATCACAGTGCTCGTGGTCTCCAGCAAAGTTCCTTGGTGAATGTTGTATCCCCAAGTCATTGACTCTGAGATCTTGAAAGTTTTAGTGTGGGGTTTTTTGTTTTTTTTTTCTTAAAGTAGAGAAAACAAGCACATTTGCATCTCTGTGACTTAGCCCTTTTAGCCTTGCTATTTAGGATAGTCAGTGTATGATTTTGAAACTGTTAGGTTTTTTCCTAGGGCTGGTGCAGGTCATCTTTAACGAGATTTGGTTTCTAATAGTTTGCATCAAAGGGCAGGGGTAGCCATCAGTGCATCTTTTTCATGCAGTATTTTCAGAGAAAGTGAAGGACAGACTCATTTTCACCATTTGCTCAAAGTGGTCTGAAACAGTAAAGCTCCTGTTAGAATATTATTTATGGAACACAAAAGTATTATAAAATCCAACCTGATTAACTAAAGTGGCTCTTCTCTGTAATCTATTACACTAAGCTGGTGCTTGATGGACGGACAGTTATTGCCTGGTTTGTATTTAGTTATTTTTCTGGTTATAAATTTGCTGTCAGAGTTATTTTCAGCTGTCTAAACAGCCAGTGAGATCTTTTTTAGAAAAATTTCAGTGTTTTTAAAATTAAAAAATATGTGTTCTGCATTCATAAAGACAACAAACCAAAAGTAATTAATGTAAAAATAAATACAGCTGTAATCTTTCCTAATCACCAGTGACAGAGGGGTAGCTGTCTGGCACTGGCTGTCATTACTGTAGCTGTAGTATTCCTGCGTATTGTTGTTGGCTGCCGTTTGCCCTCTCACGGAGACGTTTGCTGTGAGCAGAAGCACAAAGCACACGTGCCTTTGAAATTCTCTTTGCTTGTGCACCCCATTTCTGAACTGGGAATTGGTGTTCAGATCTTTCTGCAAGGATGATAAATACTTTATTTTCATGGCAACCACTTGGCCTTGCTCCCAACAGAAGATACCATTATCCACATTTCTAGAGCCTGGTAACTATTTGGAAAGATGCCTGTAGTACACAAGTCAATTTCAGAAAGCTTGGGATCACTCCTTTGCATTGCATGGAATTTCTATGACACCTCTGCAAGTTGGGGAGGTGTTTATAAAGCTCAGTTTCTTCACAGAAGAAATAGGAAAAACCCCCTATGCCTTAGAAATTTTCTTCTTCTCTCCTGAAACCACAACAGTACCTTAGAAATGTCATCCTCCCAAAATTACGTCTGTGAGCCTAAAAAGTTGCGAAATTCTGAATTTTTTGCTACCTAATGCTTTAGTTTCCTCCTTACTCCTTCCTCCAGTGCAGCAAAGTTAAGTATGTTCTTGCCCAATGCAGGAGCTCTACCACTGTCTTCAACGGAGCTACTTGCAAACCAAAGCACCTGCATGAACCCAGGGCTCGGTTCACCACTGGACAAAACCTTGCAAAACCTCCATCCTCCATCCACACGTACCACACAGTTCTGCTGTAGTTAGCACAATACTCATTGCCTTTTGGAAGTTCCTACATTTAGAAGCAGTAAACAGAGAAACTGACTTGAGGACATGGTGGATGTAAGCTTATTAAGAGGTTCTTCAGATCTCATATTTTGAAAGTAGTGCTGAATTCAGTTTTAAAAGTCTGTTAATTTTCATTTGAAAGTCTAGGTACCCCTTTTAATGATAGAAGATTGTTTAAGAAAACTATTTCTTTAAGATTAATTCACCTTGTGGCATTGGGACTGCCAAACTGAAAGGAGGATGGGATTTGAAAATATTAAGCATTTCTGAAAATCAAGCTATACATAAAGGTTACAATGCCGGGCTTGAGGCAACCTAACTTAAAAAGGCTAATCAGGGCATCCTTGTAGAGGTTGGCATTAACAGATGATGCATGCATCTAGATATCTGCTCAACTTCTAAGAACTTGTAAGACCTTGGAATTATGGAGTCTGATTTATGCCCGACTGGAAGACTGGAGGATAATTGCACCATTCTGTTGTCTTTCTAAAATTGAAATACATCTATTTCTGTTTGCGATGATAAATCCGATAATAAAATCTTAATTGGAAAAAAACAATTTGTCGGAGCAGCAATTAGCAGTGGAACAGCTGCTTCGTTAACATACAGATGCAGGGTAATGGCTTCTGAATCAAATGGGACTCAATGAACTCTCTGATGAAGAGTTTCCTCCTGACGCTATTACCCATTTTGCTTTTTCTGAGCGTCATGTTTTCTGTGCTCATGAGCTTGACTTGCTTTAATGCAAGATTATTCAAATATCTCTGGTATCCTTCTCAACAATATCCAAGCTTTTTCCATGTAAAATCAGAAACAATTACGCAGCTCATATTCAGATGATTGACTGTGTCAAACTTAGTCACCTGCTTTGATGTCTGAATTGAAGAGAGTGAGTGGAAATTCAAGTAGTCTGCGTGGCAGGGCTGCTGACCTCTGGGTTTATGCCAAGCTTCCCTCAGGTGTTGTGCCCACTGATTGTCCCCTGCAGGGAAGTGGGAATGTACTTTGGGGGGAATGGGCTCAAACTGTGCCAGGACAGGTTCAGATTAGACATGAGGAAAAAGTTCTTCATCAAAAGGGTGTTCGGGCATTGGAACAGATTGCCCAGGGAGGGGGTTGAGTCACCAGACCTGGATGTATTTAAAAGATGGGTAGATGAGGTGCTCAGGGATATGGTTTAGTAGAGGACAGTTATGGTTGGACCGAATGATCTCAAAGGTGTTTTCCAACCTTGTGATTCTGTGAACTGATGTCTGGCACTCCTGGATAACGGGAGGTCTTGGTCACTTAGTACTTTGCAAATTTAATGCCGTTGTGTGTACCACCATCATTTCTGTTGAAACTCGTTCACAAGCCAAAGCCCTAAGTGGATTTCATAAATCTCTGGCATTTGTCTGTTTTCATAGTAAAAACTCTTCTTACTCTTTTTGGGCAGAGGTTTGGGGTTGGAGCTTTATTTGTTTGCAGGAAACATGGTGGGGAAACCTGTTGTCCCACTGGAAGATCCGTCTCTCTGTGGACACCAGACAATGCTCAGTTTCCTTCAGTGCTGAGCAGCCTGTAAATGGCCATTCCAAGAGCTGAAACCTCAGCTATGAGGCAGTGCTGAAATCAGTCCACCTTCTAGGGACCTGCATTGGAAAAGCTGGGTCAGTCTTCCCACATGCAAAGACATTTCCTCTCTTTAGACATTTGATATCACTTGAACATATAAAAAGCTGTTTGGTTTTTAAGTTTCTTCTCCAGCTGATATATCATTTAGTCCTTTGTTTTTTTCTGCTCTTGAAATCTCTTTCCCAGATGTGTGAGAACAGTGAACTCAGTCAGTTATCTGGTTCCTTGGTATGATTGGGGTAACAATAGCTGGTTGTTTAACAAGTAGAAATTGATACTAAAAATAATTTAAATCAGAACCTGAATACCTGGTAGCACATTAACCATGGTGTCATAAGTCTCAGAAAGGTATTTCACTGTTACACTGATCACTGGGCAGCCTTGCAAACAGGTCACAGTATTCATTGGAAAATTGGAGACATCTCTATTCTGCAGTCCAGTACAAGGTTTAACGAAAGGGATAGTGACCAAAAAAACTCAGGAAAGTAAAAAATCCGGATTTTCAAAACACAGTCCTTGGCACTTGATTGCCATTTTTGGCTTAGTGCATTTGAATATCCTATTAGATGTCTGTATGGATATTCAGAGACATAGATACCTCTGGAAGTCAACTGTTAATGATGACATTAACATTAACATGTCATAATTAAGGATAATGTCTGTGAGACACTAACAAACTTCTATGTCACTTAGTTTGTGAATTTTGGTGTATTTTTGTCTCTTTATAATTCGTGTTGCTGTCAGAAGTAGCGTTGCTTGGCATTGCCTAATGTCTCACCTAGATAACACAGCTGAAAGCAATAAGAAAAACAATTCTGAGTGTTCATTGTTAAAAACAATGGCAATTATATAATTTTCAGGCAAAGGTGTCTGCCTTTCAGAGCCCTTTTAACCACAGAGTAGCAATCCGAGAATACTGCCATCAGCTTTCCATGCCCTAAGTGGAAGCAGTTTAAGCGCGACTTTCGGCAGAGCCATGCCCTTGTGAAAGGAATGCGACAGTTCGGCTTGCTTCAGTTAGGCTTGCAGTGATAAATACCCCAATTTCGGTGTTCCTGGTGACTGTGTGCATTGCAGAGCAAATGAAAGTCTAGGCTTACTCCTAGGTGTATTTCTGAAGTGCTGGCTTTCAGCAACTGTGAATGCTCAAAGAATGCTCAGTTGCTGTTGAGAATTACAAGTAGGTTCCATTCTAACACTGTGTTTGCTTTCAGAATTAACACCCTCTGGAGACCCCTTCTTAAATACAAGTGGCTCTGGAAGATGTTTCTAAATCCACCCAAACCTCTATATTAAAGAAACAGTGTAGCAATATTTGGAAGGGAGCCTTATGCTCTTCAGCTCTCAAATCAGTTATGTCTGCTTTCTGAAAACAGGCTTGACGGGAAGGACATCATCGCTGGTATAAATCAAGTATATTTCTACCACACAGTGATTTTTTTATAACTTGACTTATTCTGTGATCATCTGATTTGTGACTTTGTCTCTGTGGCTGAGTGTACCCCCAGTATTATTTTTTATTTAATTCATTGACCAGCTCCAACCTTGGCAGTGAAATAGAAATCGTGAAGATGATTAAGTTCTTTCAGGTGACATAAGGATAAATAATGACAGGAGTAAAGGAACAGAAAGAAGCAAGTGTTTTAAATTCATGACTTATTGGACACTGGAAAAACTGCGTCAATCAGGTCAAAAGGTGGAAAGGTACAAAGCATAGGGAGTTTGAGTTACTGTAACCAAGGCCATTTTGTCAGGTTTTCATCCTCTTAGACACCATCATTAATCTCAGAAAACATGAACCCTGAGGGAACTTTGTTATGGTACCTAGCTGGTAGCTGCTAAGTATGCTCAACTTTGCCATGGGCATAAGGCAGCATTGTAAACCATCATGATGCTAGTGATACACTTCTGCATCATGCCAAATCTCACCTGCACTCTCAGAGCACCCATTGGGTCCAGTACACCTCAGGACATCAGGACTGCACAAGCTGCAGAAGGGTAACATCACCAGAGGGTGAAAATGCAGACTTAGGGATGTCACCTAACATGTAAATGGCATATGGCTACATTTTTGCTGTACTTGACCATTATTTTTTGGATGATAACAGAGCATGTAAGGGTGGTGATGACATTATAACTTTATCTCATCTCCTTTTATAAGAGGCTGAGGACTGAGAACATAGGTTCTCCTAAACCCAAGAGAACTCCCCAAACCATTCTCAATGAGCAGTGTGGTGCTGCTTTTTGCAATTAGCACGAAGGGCTAAGACAAGTTCAGTATCCCTCCTTTCATTAGACTGGAAATCTGCACAGCCTTCCTAGCAGCTGCAGTTCCTCTGGATGTGACTTGCCAGCTTTAATAAAACGTAGAGATTTCAGGCACATGGTGATAATCACTTTTGCTTGTGAACTCAGAGTAGGCATTAGGTGGTGAGGTTTTGGTCTTTTCTTAAAGCAAAAAACAAATGAGTCTTAAAAATAACTCCAATATTAGATATTGGTGAAGTGCAAAGCCAGCTTTCGGCAGTCTGGGAATTGTGGGCTGCTGAGAAGCTACAGCTATTTGATAGCAGAAAAATATTTTAAATGAAGTGTCATAGTTAGGTCTAGAAGGTGGGAATGACCTAAACACACTCCTCTGGTAAGACTATGGAAGTGACTGTGATAGTAAAGGGACTATCAGAAGAGTGGGTGGCTGCTGGTGATTGACTGGGAGCTTGGTGGGGCTGTGACTGGGGCAGTTGACCAGCATTGTGAAGAAGTAGACACCAAAACCCCACATAGCAACAGCAGGAGAATGAAGATGCTGGGGCCATCTCTGCTGACACAAAGATGGATGTGTTACTTTATTTTTCACCAGAGACAGCTATCATACAGCTATCAGTGTAGGTGCTTTGCTCTAAAATCATCGGTGTTGACAACCTCACTGCACTGCTCTTTAGCAAGCTAACCAGCAGTGATTCCCCATAGCTTTCAAAGATCCAAAAGGCCTTGTCACCACTTTGTTTCTTCACTGGGATAAATTACGCAGGTTGTCCTCCAGATAAAACACAGCCCTTCCTGGCTGGGTTTTGTTGGCACTCAACACAGCAGCTTGGGTGACCACAGCTTTGGAAAGGTTTGATGGTATGAAGAGGAGGTGAGAGGTGAGCAAGGCAGCACGAATTACTTTGGTGATTCACATCATACCCTTAGCCCCAATTCTCAGCCTGTTTCACTGTTAAACCACCCAAAAAATGATTACTGGATCCCTGATGGCCATGGCTGTGCCTGTCTGCAGGCCCTCCTCTCCCAACACCTCTCAACACTGTTCATCAATGGTGAAAGTGACAGTAATTGATGTTCTAACCCTCTTCAACACTGCTTAGAGACTGGGCTCTCACCACCAAAGCACTGCAGACTGCTGAAGTAGCTGCGTTAAAAACTTTCCTCCATAGCACTGTCAGCGTGAGCCTTCTGGAAGGTTCAGTGACAGCACTGAGAGCCAAGCTGCGCTGTCAAATCTAGCAGCCAAATGCACTGGGACACTGCACTCTCCTTGGTTTGCTTTGAAGTCATCAGTGGTGTTGAAAGGCCCTCCAGAAAGCACTATGCTGCCTCATGCTCCTGCAGTGGCCCTGATGGCATCTCCTTAGTGCTGTCCCCTGAGCGCTGCTGTAGGGCGTCCCGCATCCAACTGCGTGTGGAGGCCTCCTGTTCCCCCTCTTGCAGGACCCCTGGAGGTACTACAGCAGCTGTGAAGAGGAGAACAGATATTAGGAAGATCCTGTAAGCATTAGCTGCCTGGCCACACACAGAGCTGCAGCAGGAAGGAGCACCATCTGACCAGGAGGCGCCTGTGGAGAGGTGCTAAATTCCTCTTCAGCAGGAGCCCAATCTGTTCCTGAGGCGATTATCAGCCTTTCACACTCCCCTGCTCTTGGCTTTCTGCAAACTGAAGGGCAGATCCTGAAGCACACACTTGCCTGCTGGCATGATCCCTCTGAGCCCACCCTCCTGGAAGTCTGGTCCTGCTCTGCTTGGGCAGAGGAGACAGGGGGTCCTCCGCAACAGCAGATGGCCTCTAACAGGGAGGAGGTGAATTCTAAAAAATGTTGGGCTTTCTATCTAAACTGTGGTTAATAGGTAAAATGCAAAACCATCTGAAACTACTCTCATTAAGACTGTCAGGGTAGATTCATTCCACTCTAAGGCCTGGGAAAGCCATTCAACTTTTTTACTTCTTGTGAACTGGGCAGCATGCGGTGTCTCCGTGTTCCTCTCATTATGTTGCGTATCTGCCAAAGGTATTTCTCACTTCACCTTTGGTGGCAATCAGTACATTCTCTACACTTGCTCCTTCCAGCAGACGGTGATGCTGCCTTCTTAAATGTAAGTGTGCGCTGCCTGAGTGGCTCATTGCGCTCCTGTTCTTCTTTACTTTATATTCAGGCTGGAGGCTTCCAAGGGATTTTTTTCTGTCAATTTTTATACGACACCTTTTCACTGGACTTGTGATCAAAAGGCAAAGCCAGGCTCTTTTTCTCAGTAAGTGTCATGGCGATGAAAAAGAGCTAGGCTAAACTTCAGGGGAAACTTTTTAAGCGTAAAGATAGATAAGCACTGCAGGGATGGAACAGGAGATGCCATGAAAAATCCTTAGGGGTAGTAGGCTAGTAAGCGAGTAGTAGTTAGAACATTAAACAGAATATCTGTTGTGAAGGGTTTAGCTAGGTGAGGCTGCACCTCGAGTACTGTGTTCAGTTTTGGGCCCCTCACTACTGAAAGGACATTGAGATGCTGGAGCGTGTCCAGAGAAGAGCAACAAAGCTGGTGAAGGGGCTGGAGCACAAGTCCTGTGAGGAACAGCTGAGGGAGCTGGGGCTTTTTAGTCTTGAGAAAATGGAGGCTGAGGGGAGACCTTATCGCTCTCTACACTACCTGCAAGGAGGGTGTAGAGAGGTAGGGGTCGATCTCTTCTCTTGGGTAACAAGCAGTAGCATGAGAGGAAATGGTTTCAAATTGCAGCAGGGGAGATTTAGGTTAGATATCAGGAAGAATTTCCTGATATCAGAAAGGGTTGTCAAGCATTGGAACAGGCTGCCCAGGGAGGTGGTGGAGTCACCATCCCTGGAGGTATTTAAAAGGCATGTAGGTTTTGTGCTTGAGGACATGGTCTAGAGGTGGACTAGGCAGGGTTAGACTGTGGTTGGACTCAATATTCTTAAGGATCTCTTCCAACTCAGATGATTCTATGATTCTGTGATTCTATTATATTGCTCTGTGTCTGTGAGGTAGACAAAAATTCTTGGTTTGGTCTCATCTTCCAAATTTTGTTAATACATCTGTTGATTAATGGGTTGTTCTGAACATACTGTTCACCCTGGATGTGGGTGTTTGAGCAATAAAATATGCAATAGAAAGAATGGCATAGCTAGGTACACTTTAAAAAGCAGTGATGACTTTCTGTTGATGAGATCAGGGCTGTATATAAGTATCTATATATATGTAGAGATATATATGTATTTCGAGGCTCATCAGTGTAAGACAGTTTGCAGACTGAACCCAAATCTATGATGCAGGTTTTTACTCTTCATGGTGCTTTGGAAGACGCATCGGGTAAGGATTTTTAAGGATGACTGAGACAATACCTGACCTAAGCTGTGTCGAAAGAGGTGTGTTTTCTCAACTGCTGGTTTGATAACAATCTGAATCTATGTTTCAAAGACCAGAGCTACTGGGATGGAGAGGCTATAAAGATGATATAAATAGACCTTGAGAGGGGCACTAGCCGTTTCGAAAGAGAAATGGCCACTAGTCAAGAAGCTCTTGAGAAGACTTAAAAGGGAGAGCTTCCAGCCTTGCCAGCATCTCTAAAACCTGATTGAAAGAAGGAAGCCTTGCTGATCACTTGCTTCCAAACACTGCATCTCTTCTATTTCCGTCAGGCAGAGCAAATAGGGCATCTTCTGGGTGTTACTTTGTGGCATGAGATAGGAGTTCAGCCATTCTGACAAACAGAATAACTCCTAGCCAGCTGCCGAGATCGTCATTGTTAAACACAGAGATCAGTAAGGTGACTAATGAATATTTTCAAGCATGGAGCATTTGCAGGCAGCTGAGTATTAGCAGTCATACAGCTGATCCTGTATACATATTAAATCTGCTAGGTTTATTCCTGATATAAATGAATACTCATGTGCATTCTTACATTTGCTTTTATTCCTGGGAATCCCTCTCTAATTTTATTATCAGTGATGTTTCTGTGCTTGAGTTTAAGTGCACATGCCTAGAACTTACAAACAACATTGAAGAACAGCGCCAGCAGTTTAGTCCAGATGTGTTAAGTCTTAAGATTATTTAGAGTTAACTTTAAGTTTTTAATGTTTTCGCATAAATGTATCATTGAGTTATAGAAATGCATGTAAAGCTCTGTATCTCTGTAGCATAGCTGTTTCCTCCCTGTTAGTAAAGTTTGGATCTGCAAAGTTGCTGATGTAAATAAGATAATTTTGCATGATCCCTAAAGGTGAAATTTCCCGGTTAGCCTTCTGTAAGGAAGTTTGATGACATGGTGATTTACATTTACAACCTTTTTTACCTCAAAAAACAGGGTAATTTCAGTAACATTAAAAGCCTAGCATGAGATGGTGTGTCCCAGATCAAGTTTCATGTCTTCATTGTCTGTTTTGCATTACTTGAGGGACCACAAGCCATATAGAATCATAGAATCGTAGGGGTTGGAAGGGACCTCAAGAGATCATCGGGTCCAACCCCCCTGCCAAAGCAGGCAGTAAAGAGCTTTAACCTGCTCTTGAGAAATACCTCCTGCTATGCCAAGGTGCTCATGGTTTGGAGGCCTGCACATCCCAAAATGTCTTGCTATGGTGTCCACCCCTTTTGTCAAGATTCTGGATCAGCTTGTCTGCCTGAGGTAGATGCCGTATTTGGAAGCCACTATGGGCAACTGGTGGTAGACTGACTTAAGTTTTTAGGGCCAACTTCTACCTGATTGTCTGGGCTGCAAGCTGGAGTTTCATCCAGGTCCTGCTGGGGCACAAACTTTCATCCCAGCCACCATCCAGATGTTATCTCTGTGTTCATCTGACCGGGGTCTGGGTTTGGATATTAAATTAATATGGGCTCAAGGGAAGGGTTGATGCAGCATTTCAGTACAGCTCTTGAGTAGCTGTGGATGTCAAGTCTGTTATGACTACTATGTTCACAACCTTGAGATTTAACTGTGACGGAATGAGGCATGTGACAAGGTAAATCTTATCCACGGTTTGAAGGCTCTGACAGGTTACCAGTATTCAAATCATTATACCCAGGCTGCATGTCCAGGTCAATAACACTAAGTGTGATCAAATCTGCATAACATTTGATCATGGCTTGTGCCGAGGTTGTCCTCTTAGCAGCTGGTTGTATCCTTAAAGGGTTAGTGGCTGCACTAATTATGCTTGAATTTTATGTTGAATTTTTCGTTTGCATTTCCCTTATTTGCACAAATATTCTGAAGGCTTCTGGGAATTTTATTTAATAAGAAGTTGCAATCACAAGGGAAACTGAACACAGATTATATGAGGTGTTCAAGGCCAGGTTGGATGAGGCCCTAGACAACTTTGTCTAGATCCAGGACTGGAGGTTGGTGGCCCTGCCTATGGCAGAGGGGTTGGAACTGTATGATCCTTGGGGTCCCTTCAAACCCAGACCATTATGTGATTCTATGATCCTATATTAGGAAAAATTTGTTGACGGAAAGGATTATCAGCTGCTGCCAGGGAAATGATTGAGTCACCATCCCTGGAGGTACAGTGTAGATGTGATGCTTAGGGACATGGTTTAGTGGTGGACTTGGCAGTGCTAGGTGAAGGTTAACAGTTGAACTTGATGATCTTAGAGGTCTTTTCCAACCAAAACGATTTTATGATTGTATGATTATGAGAAGTCTTAGATTTTAGAATTCACTGACATTTCCTAAAAACCGCTCCTAGCTAGAAGCAAAGTTTTCAAATCTCTAAACATGGTTTCTGGCAGTTTCTCAAGCATCAAAACAACTACAGTGCTGAGCTCTTTAAGACTTGTGAGTATAATTTGTATCACCTGATTTTTAAAAGTGGTTATGGGGTCATTTGCATTTGGGTTAGCCTCTCAGGAGTCCCTAAATGCTCATCGAAAACAAACAAGACCAAATTCGGGCATCGGTGTGAAGATGAAGGATATTCCTCATTGATGGAAAATCTGTGTTGGGGATCTAAGCAGAGATCTGCATTGTGTGTGCCTGCATTTGATTAGAGGGCTCCTACCCCCTGCCTCTCTTGAACCATTGCTGGATACGATCCTTGTCCTTGCAGTCCTGCATCTCATTTGAGCTCCCTTTCCAGCTCTGCTCTACTAAAATATCTTCGCTGTGCCTTGTCACTTTGGATACTAAGGCGGAGTTTTCTTCTTTCTGTGTACCCTGAGTCCTTCCCTTTATTTCCAGCTTCCTCTCCTGGTATGATCCATTAACTTGGACGTATAACACCAAGAGGAACCTTTGCATCTGTATGTACATGAGATAAGGCTACTCTTGTTGGCATAAGCTTCTGAAAAAATAGTCTTTGTAGACTTCATCTGTACCAACTGTTGTGCTACCTCTTGCTCAGACATCTGTGATTCTTTGTTCCCGGTGTGTTGGGATTGCACAGACACAAGTGCATGGCTTATGAAGGCAGGTGAGGATGAAACCATGGGAAGGTATTGTCAAAGTCACAAGAGGCAGTTTCGTAATGCTAACCTTGTTGGTTAGGAAAATAGAAGAATGACTCTTCCCTTTGAAAACCTAGTTCATCAGCAGAATTATTTAGTCTGTTTTTCACAGTTTCCTTGGAGTTGTCAGAGGCTTTTTATAAGGTAACTGCAAATAGCCTGTAGTATTAAATATTTCATCACAGTTAGGTACAGTGTATTCATCAGTTTGTAGAGTGAGCTTGTCAAAAGGCTCCTTGTTTTTGTGTTCAAGTTATGTTTTAATGCAAATCTGTTGGGTCTGTTACGGGGACTTAAATTGCTGCTTTGCTTGCAAAAATAGAAAAAGAAGAAGAAACTAAAGCTGTTTGGGCTTTAAATGATTTTGAAAAATCTTCAGCAAAGATGTAGGATGAGAAGTTGTATCCACGTAACAAATGTTTAGTGAAAATCTTAGGAACGAAAAAGCATGTGTATGGCTTGTAAGGAACAATCATTGGTCATGGTGGGCTTTGTTCCACTACTGATGCCTTATTCCTTGTGAAAAAGGTGGGCTTATTTCCCATTAGGAGCACCCTTAGAGAATCTCATACCATTAAGGCATTTAGAAGTTTTTACTGTTCATTTTTCCAAGCACTGAACAATCAGAATTAAAAGTAATGCCAGATAATGAACCTGTGCTGCTTGTGGCCTCAAGGTATGGAACTTAATAGGAAACCAGCTAATGAGAATATACACAGTTGTACTAGGAAGGATAAAGAGAAAAATCAAGAATTGTAAACCCTCATGCTTCAAAGCCAGCCATTAATTGGAAGGGAGGCATGAAGAAATTTCCACAGTACACAGGGTGCATATTTTGATGGTTTCCTGCAACTCCTTCAGGAACATCTGGTATTCATCCCTGTCAAAGGGAAGGTGGCAGAGTTAAGAAGTGCTCAAGGCACTGGTCAGATATCATAAATTTGAAGCTGAAGTTGCTGATTATACATTGTTTGGCAGCTATATGGAGCATTAGATTTTTTATGCAGGTATCAGTTTTGTTAATTAGTCAGTGGAGGAATGATTCCCCTTCCTGGGAAAAAAAAAAAAAAGGATAAAAAAGGTGATGGAAGACTGGATGTAGGAAGGCAGATATGTGCTTGAAAACACAGGTGAAATAGTGTCCAGGGTATATGCAAAATAGGAATCAGACAATGCACAAAGAACAAGGTGTAATAAAACCAGCTGTACCCTATGTTGTTAAATGACCTCCTGTGGTTTAGGATTCCAGCTCACCATTACTTCTGCATAGAGCATGACCTCAGTATTGCTCTGTAATTGTCTACAGTACAACGTAAAAGAGATGCTGCATCTTGAGCTTGGCTGGAATGTATTTTAAGAAATTTTTGACCTTGAAACATTTTGAAGCCATTTGTCCAGTCCCTGAAAACTAGGAATGCCTGCTGCTTTCTGTCTAATCCGTGCCATCGTTACCTTCATAAAAGCAGAGCTACTGTTTAGCCCAGCCGATCCTGTGCTGCTCGTTCCTATTACTTTTTCTAAAGCAGAAGCAAGCTGACGGTTTTTATTCACTTTAGATAAGTGAGTGGTCACTTAATAGCAGCAGCATGTGTACTAATTGGTGATTAAAGCATTGGTAAAATGGGCACACTTTGCAAGCCCGGATAAATCCTTCGGCAGAGTTATCTCTATAGGATTTTTAGTAATCACTCACTGGGGCAAGAGGTGACCAAGAACAAATCTGCAGTGGATTGCACTGTTGTTACATTGCCCTCTGAACAACATGAAACAACAGGGGAAATAGAAGACTCGGTTTTACCTTGTGATAGATGGTTGTGGCAAGAGAGTGGTTGACCATCCGGTCCTCTGCTGAGCAGTCTATTAATGAATTGAGAATGCACTCATTGACCTCTCCTCAAATGAAATTTCTCCCATAATCACAAAAACTTCTTTTCACCTTAATCTATTTTTAAAGGAGATTTTATAACCTTATGTCTTCAGGAGGAAAAGGAAAACAGTCTATTAATTGGGAAAGTTTTCCCTTAACTGCTTTTGGCTGGCAACCCTCAGAAGCCCCTTTTGAACGCTTATAAAGAGTGATCATCTTTGCTTGATGATAAGAGTTACAATGAAAGTGAGATTGATGTGACACTAGAAATAAGAGTATTGAAAGGGTCAGCACTGAAAATCTTCAGTGAGATTTTTCGTTTAACTAGAATCTCATTTGGGAATGAATCTTCCATGTGACATGAAGAAAAAGGAATCTGTTTTGGTTTAGCTCCTTGTGTGGGGTAAGAACTCAGTTCAGAGCTTTGCTATTATTCAGAAAAACACTGAACTGAGTGATTCTTTCCCTTTTTTCACTATAAAAACAGTTCTCCCCTTCTGTTTTGTCCACTATCATCTCTCCTAAGAAGAGGAGTGATCTTGGCAACACAAATTCTAGTTAAATGTTTTTAACTAAGGGAAAGAATATATTTCATGATAGTCCATTTTAAAAAGTATATTAACTCTGGGATTCAGAGAATCACTTTCACAGGTATTTTATGCACTTTGTCTACTGCTGTTCATAGCAGCATACAGATCTCCCAGCAATTGACTTGGCCTGATTTACTTTAAATTCATGAACCAACCTTGTGAGAGTTGCCACAGCTGTGCTGCTGTGTAATAAGTCTTCTGTAAATCACTTTAAATGTATGTACACCTGTGCATACTTTACATACAGAACTCCAAATGTTTCCATACAAAATATAGCCCACCAGAAGATCACATCTAATGTGAGAATGCATGAATCAGAATCCTTTTTGTGATTCTAATTAATGACTTTCCACTCTAATAAAAATGCAACAATTACTTGATATTTGACCATAGAATCATAGAAGCACAGAATCTCCTGAGTTGGAAGGGACCCATAAGGATCATCAAATCCAACTCCTGGCTCCACACAGGGCCGGCCAGGTCAGAGCATGGGACTGAGCAAATCATCCAGATGCTTCTTGAACTCAGCCAAGCTCAGTGCTGGGACCCCTTCCCTGGGGAGCCTGTGACGGTGCCCGACCCCCTCTCAGTAAAGAACCTCTTCCTAATATCCAACCTAAACCTCCTCTGTCGCAGCTTCATGCCATTCCCTCTGGTTCTCTCCCTGGTGACCCAAGAGAGGAGCTTGGCTCCTGCCCCTTCACTCCCCCTTATCAGGAAGCCACAGACCATGATGAGGTCTCCCCTCAGCCTCCCCTTCTCCAGGCTGAACAAACTAAGGACTTCAGCCTCTGCTTGTAAGGCTTCCCCTCCAGATCCTTCCCCACTTTTGCTGCCCTTCTCTGGACACTCTCCAAGAGTTTTGTGTCCCTCTTGTACTGTGGGTCCCAAAACTGCACCCAGTACTCAAGGTGAATCCGCACCAGCGCAGTGTCATGTGGCACAAAGCTGAATGAACTGGGGCTGTTCGGCCTTGAGAGAAGAAGACTGAGAGGGGATCTCATTAATATTTATAAATCTCTGAAGTGTGTGAGACAGAGGGAAATGGCCAGCCTCTTTTCAATGGTCCTTGGGGACAGGACAAGGGGCAATGGCCTCAAGTTGGAGCACAGGAAGTTACACACCAACCTGCAGCAGAACTTTTCCACAGGGAGGGTGACAGAGCCCTGGGACACACGCCCCAGGGGGGTGTGGAGTCTCCTCTGGAGATATTCAAGACCCATCTGGACACCTACCTGTGTGATCTGTCCTAGGGAACCTGCTTTGGCAGGGGGTTGGACTCAGTGATCTCTGAAGGTCCCTTCCAACCCCTACAATTCTGTGATTCTGTGATCCTGTGACAACAAAATCTGAGTTGCAGAAAGGAGACGATGGCATTACCCCTCTGCAGTGTGATTTACCAATGCTTAAAGAAATCCTCCCAAAGGGAAGACAAGATTCAGTTCCCCCCTGCACATGCAAGGTCTGAAACCCAGGTCTTCTGCCTTCCTGGGAAGCATCCTGGCCACCAAGCTGTGTCCCAGGTCACTCCATGGCTCATGCTGTGCTAAATCCAGACAGGAGCTCCTCTGCCGGCGTTACACGCAGGATTTCATTGCCACCCAAACTGTGCTGGGTGCAGCTTTTCCACTGACTGCCGGTGGCAGCAGGGGCTCCGTTTCATGGTGTTTATGCGAGAATTTGGATTCGAACAGCTCGCACCCCTCTCTCCCCTCAGGGCATAAATAAGCCTGCAACAGACTGCAATATGTGTTACGGGTGTCCTGATGGAAGTGAAGGCACAGTGAGACACAAATGCTCAAAGAAACGTCCTTCCCTGGCTCCAAAAGAGCCTGCCAGTGAAACGGGAAGGGTAATACAAAGTGTGATGGCCCTTTTCCATGGATATATTGACATATATTCTGTGGTATTTTAACAGATTGAAAGTTCCTGAAGCTGGAGTGCAGGCAACGTGCTCTCAGTAGCAGGCTACCCATGGTAGTATACATTTATATTTGGAATACTTGCAAATACATTACCTTAGAGTTGTTACACGCTGATTACATTTTAATCTAATCAAATACAGGCGTTCATTGGGGATGTCAGTGTCAGGAAGCAGTAGGACCATTAGGAACCTGAATTCTTTGGCAACCCCTGGTTCTGTCTTAGACAATTCCCCATTCAAAGTCTTTTCGCATTATTCCTTCATGCTGGAGGCACACTGTTAGTTTAGTGTTCTGGGCTTGGCTGCACATTGCCAAGCATTTATAGTGGGAAGCATTTGGAGGGGTGTGTAGAGCCCTAGTCCTTTTTTTGTGTGTCTGATGGCTTCGACTCAAGGGACACCCCTGCTTCCTTCTCCCTTACCTACGTCTCCATGTAGGGAAGGAACAAAGGCAGCCTTGTCCTTCCAGTTCATGCTCCGCATCCGCTACTGAAACATGGGCAGCCGTGGACAGAGTGTGGGTGGTTATGAAATATCAAAACAACAGTCTAACTGGAGACTAGAAGTAAAACTGCTCTCAAACCGGTGGTAGCAGATGCTGTCAAGCTTGTAACAGTTGGAAGGGAGTATGGGCTGAGTGAAGAGAAGGGATTAGAGATGCTCTCCTTCTGATCAGAGCTATACAGTTGATCAGCTCTGTTACAGATTGGGTTGACTTGAGATTTCACTGAAGCAGAGCTGATTTCTGCCTGCCCAAGTTCTGACCTTCGAACTAATTCTGAATTCCAGGGGAAACTGGAGAAAGTAGGCAAGTGATAGATGGATGTGTGAATGGAAAAGCCAGGAGAAATGGACTGAGCCACATAACATCAAGCATCCTGTGCTGTGGCATGAAAGACCTGCTGGTTAGAGCAAAAGGGAGAGAGTAGGGGTTTTATGTTCTATGTAGGTAACATTACTGAACCAAAGCTTTGGTGTTAGTACCTAAGAGTTGTGCTGGTTTTGGCTGGGATAGGTTAAACTCTTATTCACAGGAGCTAATATGGGGCTGTGTTTGGGATTTGTGCTGAAACCAGTGCTGATGACACAGGGATGTTTTCGTTCCTGTTGAGCAGTGCTTAGTCTGCCAAAGCCTTTGCTGTGCCTCACCCCACCCCACCAGTGAGCAGGCTGTGGGTGCACAGAGAGTTGGGAGGGGACACAGCCAGGACAGCTGACCCCAACTGACCATACCATATGACACCATGCTGATAAAGGGCTTGGGAAGAGGAAGGTGAGGGAAAGCAGCATTCAGAGTGATGGCATTTGTCTTCTCAAGTCACCATTACTAGTGATGGAGGCCTGCTCTCCTGGAGATGGCTGAACACCCACCTGCCCATGGGAAGCAAGGAATGAATTCCTTGGTTCGCTTAGCTGGTATGCATGGCTTTTCTTTTACCTATTAAACTATCTTACCTCAACCCATGAGTTTTCAGTCTTTTATTCTGGTTCTCTACCGCATCCCACCAGTGGGGGAGAGAACAAGCAGCTGTGTGGCGTTTAGTTGCTGGCCAGAGTTAAACCATTACACCTGGCTCCTGTATCTGCTCCCTTTGAACCTGCATTAAATTTGTCATTTCTAATTTGTTGGGAAGCAGCCATGCTCTGAACTGCTGGGAAGCCAGCACCATCAGCTTGGGATTAGCAGTGTGCTCTGTTTGATGCACAGCTTGGCCTCTCTGTGTTCTCTCTACCTCAAAGTCCCATGGAAACTCCGCTGAGTTTCTCTCTCAGGCATTTTCTCTGAAGCAAATCAGCTTGGCAAACGAGCAAGATTATTTGTAATTATTGTGTCATCATCTCTCCTCCAAAGAGATCTCTCAGGGTGGATGTTTCTGAATATATCATTATTTGGAATGCAACCCCAATTTTTTTTCCTTAAGAACCACAGGAGCCAGTAGGACATGCATTAGCTTCGTCCCTTATGAAAGTGATGCAGCCAAGAGAAAAACTATTGATAGATTTTGTGCTCATTTTGCCTGTTTAAATCCAGTTTAAGATTCTTACGTCATCAATTTTTTAGGTTATGTGGACAGATATTTCAGGGCTGCAGGAGTACTATCCACTGCACATACTGCCCTCCTGTATTTGGATGAATTTGGCACTTTAATAAGACACAGAGAGTCTTTAAGGACCTGGAAGAACTGCTGGCTCAGCTCTCTACTGGAATCAAGAGGACATGGTGGGGGTTTGCCATGGGGCCTCCTTCCCAGCTTGCACGTTTAAACACATTTCCAGTCCAGAAAGGGCTGTAAGCCTGCAAGCATCATCTGGGGTCTTGCTTTGTGGGAGAGGTTTCCTCAAAAAAGGGGAGATCCACAACAAAGGGTTGGTGCCAGCTGGGTGCAGTTACCATGTTCTTTTACTGGAAGGGAAAGAGAACAATTAATGGTTTTATACCATAAGATAATATATTTGGTCCCACTGTCTGCGGGCCTATCGATATTCTTGCTGTTACCCCAAAAGTGACATGAATGAAGTAGTCCTAATACCTGACCACAATGTGTAACAAAGGTATGCTGCTTATGGGTGATGATAATGAGTTATCATTATCAATACTTCTTTTAATTTAGGATTTTTTTTCCACAGTGCTTGTTGCAAGTTCCCTGTCCTAGAAGAATATTTGTTCAAAATGTTGCTTAAAAAAAACAACCATAAAGATGCTTTTAAACTGAAGTTTGGAAAACAGAATTTTGCCTTCTCTTTCCATAGATCTCCAGGTCCCCTCTTTCCCTTTCTCTGAGTATTCTGACAGTGACGCATGGGCTCCTATGTACAACTGCAGAGATTAACTGATGGGATTTTAGAAGTGAACTGAAAGGAGTACATGGGCATTTTTCTTCTTTTTCTAGCTGTCACTCTGTCATGCTTGGCTAATACTTGCCAAAGCAGATAAAAAATAGCAGAAGCATCAAGGATGCAGCGAGCGCATGAAACCTTTGTGTTTCCCATGGTCATTCTGGGAAGAAAAAGTCTGGTGTTGCTGGTGCGTGATGAGCTGCACATTTCCTGTGACTCCATCATTCATAATTCATTCCATGGCACGTGGATTCTCTGATCACCACCAAGTCAGCTGAAGTCGTGCTACAGCTTGAGCACAGGGAGGCAGTAACATGGGCCTCCATCCTTTAGTTGACTGCTCGTTTCCTTCAGATAAATAGGAACTTGGATACAGCGTTCTCTCTTTCTGTCAAAGTAAGGTTAAAATTGGCTAAGGGAGAAAAAAAATGTTATTGGGGAAGGATGACAGCCACACATAATGTGTTCCCTCAACTCTCAGCTCTTTGGAAATGGGCTGTCTGAAGTTTGCAGCATGTCAGCAGGTGTAGCTTCTGATGGGGGAAACTGTATTTCACGGTTCAGGAAGTATCATCAAGATGTACATATTTAGGTACTCCCTACCTGCTCACATCCTTTTCAAATCATGAAGCTTTTATGCTGAGCAACTTAGTTCACCACTGGTGCATCGGGAGAGTGTGATTGCTTGGCTTTTACAGAGGGGAAGAAGAATGGCTTCCCAAGTGGTATCAGCCATACATGGCACTAGGAGGTCCAGGACAACTCCTTAAGCTTCACTTAAGAACCAATGGTTTGGCATCCAGCAGACATTGCAAGAGAGGTGTAATGAGCCATCTGTCTAAGCAAGAACTTTTTTGGGTGAGCTGTTACATGTCTAAGCAGTTATGCCAGCCTGCTTAAAGGCACATATCACAGAGCAGTTTGAGAAGGCATTTAAGCACACTCCTAAAGATAAGCATGTTCTTGAAAAAAAAGGAGACTAAACCATATGCACGATGTGTTTTCCTGAATAAAAGCCTGAAAAAAAAGTCTGGAAACCAGTGACTGGAAAGGTTCAAATGTAATCACCAGCTTCAAGTTTCACAGCGCTACAAAGAAGACACAGGTTGTAATACTCCTTATCTGTGTTGTGTTTCCCTCGCATTAGAAACGCTAATTCAGCCATTGTCCAGAGCAGGCAGGACTTTGATTTGTAAAAGGCAGCAAAGGCATCACAAACCATGGCATTTTCAGCTATTCAGAGAGTCACCTGTCCCTCCTGGGTGTGACCCCTGTTTGTTTGACCCATTTTCCCACACTTGCACTGTATTATATTCTGCAGCACCAGTTTGTGAAACCATGACTGAGGCGATCTCCTGCCGCAGCTGTGCCTCTTGGTCATGGTGCTCTGATCACAAATCCGCCTGTCATCCAGAAAAACTGGCAAGCTGGCAAAAATGCAGAGGCATCAGTACTAATATCTGATCAAACCTGATATTTCAACCCCCGGTGAAAAAATGGACTGTCAACACAATTATTGTTCAGAGCAAAACACAACAGCGCTGCTGGCTGCAAGCCATGCCATTACTGGGACAATTGAGTTTTATGCTGGGGAATAAAATATCGTTATCCTTAGAGTGCCTGCCTGTATGCGTGCTGTGCTGCAGACCTCCAGCACCTCCAGCACAGGCGTGCTGACGCTGTTTTGGTTAGGGTGTCTGTGTATCACATGTGTTCAGTACCCCATGCAAAGGACAATGCCATGTGATTACCACTCTCCTTGACCGTTCAAGGCAGAGCACCCACACCCTGCAAATGTTCTATGAATTAGGTCCCTCCTATTCCTTCTGTGACTTATTTTTTCTTCTTTAATTTGTTTTCATCTGCAAAATTGCAGAAGATGTTAGATTGAAAGGGACCCTAGGAGGTCAACTAGCCCAGCTCATGCTCAAAGCAGGGCCACGAGGCACCAAGGGGCTTCTGTAAATAAGGATGCCTATATCTTCCCTGACACTTCTCAAGCACTTTTTTGTGACCATCGTGGCTCTCCTGAGGTCACCATGATAAGGAGTTTCTGAATCCGTCTCCACAGACTCCCATGTCTGCAATGTCGCAGTTTTACATCGCAGTGTGTTGGTAGAGAAGGGGGGCTGCAGACGTGGCTCCTGCAAGAAGCAGCCAAAAGCTCTCTGCAGGCCCCGGAGAGTAAACATCAGCTGATACAAGGCCAGAGTTGCTGCTGACCAGGGCTGAGCCAATCGGCGATGGTCACAGCACCTCTGGGAATCCCATTTAGGAGAAAAACAAATGCAGGCAAGTGCATTTTGCCACCAGAGAAGGGAGTGAGAAGATACAAGAAGTGTCCTGGTTCTGGCCAGGCCAGAGTTAACCTCCCTAAGCACAGGTGAGCTGAGTTAGCCTGGGCTGTTTTCCACACCACCTGACACCACTTCCCCATAATAGCAGCTGGCTGGGGAAGGGTATGGGCTTATTGCCTCCAGGACAGTCTGAGTATGGTTGGGGTAGTTTGTCCTTGTCATCTGGCAGCACTCTGTAATCATCAGGTCAGTAAGGTACTCTGTGTTAGCACTGGGTGTGAGTGTAACTGACCATTATTGTTCTATATTCATGATGGTCACGACTATATATATATCTATATTCATGACTGTCCTTATCCCAACCCACAGAGGCTCTGTCCGTCTCTCCGGGGGGTGTGGGGGGTGTGAGTGAGCAGAATGTGAGCACTGTCTGGGGCTGAACCAGCACATGCAGGAATTGTGGTACCTGTGTGTTGTCCACTTTTTAGGCAGAAAAGAGCACACTGAGACCTGATTCTAGTTTTTCTGGCAGAGTCAACCCCTGCTCCCATAACAGAGGACTGAGCTACATGAGGTGGCTTCGCTGGGTGGAAATGTATAGCGAAACCCAAGGCCAGAGTGTGGTTTCAGAGTGACATATTGACATGAACATGGCTTTGCAGCATGGTGCTGGGAATATTGGTGTCCCATACCGGTAGACTTCTTGCTTTTCTCCAATGGTATTGATAGATCTGGAAGTGGTGCTTCATTTCACAGAACTACACTTACAAATGATGCAGCTGCAACTGCTAAGGTCTCCTGTGTTAATCATGAATTCCCCATTTTTCCATCTCCAGTTGGAAACTGCTCTTAGTTTCTGCTCCATTAGCATTATCTGCATATATGGGCTTTTCAGGTTCTCCTTTTGATGCCGGCAACACCTGTGGGTCTGAGCACCTCCTACAGAAGCCATGGGATCCTTCTGTATGCAGAGTTCTTCAGCCTTTGAGTCAACTTACCACCAGCTCACCCCTCCTAGCCTATTGACTAGTCATCTTCTGCTTTAAAATGCCTCTTTTGGCTGAGGGCCCTCCCTCCACTTAAGAGCTAACTCCATAAGCACATTGCACCACCAAATATGTATTCATTTTACATCATGAGCTCTCCCATGCTTTTATCTTCCAATGCTTTAGAATAAGATGAGTTTTGTATTTTGATCTTTGCACTGGCTGACTCATCTTCCCTCCTTTGATGAATTGTCATTGCTTCATCAATGTAACAAGTGGGTATCTTTGGAGGCATGCAGGGAAGCATGAAGAGAAAGTTCAGCTTTGCAGGTTCCTGTGGAGGAATTAAAGCAGCTTACACGTGGACTTGGGGATCCATTTGCACCAGTCAGTGCTCAGCTGGTGTCTCATCCTCTCATCAGAGAACAAGAATGGGCAGGGATAGTCTGATAGATGTTAGCTACTCATGCCCTGCCCAAGCAGAAGGCTGGCAAGCCACTTAACAAGGCTGTGGGCCTTTCTCTTTCCTCACCACCTATCTTTCCTTTCAGTGGCTCCCATGGCCAAAAGAAGTGTGAGACCATGGAGTAGCACTCTAAAGATAAGGAAAAAACTGGAAGAACTGGGGGGATGGGAGCGGGAAATACCTCACACACACACACAATTTCTGTGTTGATTTTGTATTGATTTGCAATGTCAAGTTACCAAAACACTCTATTGCTCCTTTGAGATTATAGATCCTGCAAATGCTGGACACGTGCTATTGGAAAATCATGACAGTCAGGGAGGAACATTATTTGTACTACTTGTGGAAGAAATCTGGGTAGCACTCACCTCACCTACCCTTAGACATCTGCAGCCTACATATCCATGATGGAGCTTCTCACACACAGCTTGCAGGTTGCACTACAGGAAATTCCACCTGTATATTAGAAAGGTCTTACACACTATGAAGGTGGTCAGACACTGGAATAGGTGCCCAGAGAGGTTATGGTGTTTTTATCTTTGGAGAAACGCAACGTTCAACCAGTCCTTGAGCAACCTGATCTTTTTGGCCCTAATTTGAGCTATGTGTCCTCAACATATCCCTTCCAATCTAAATTTTCCTATGCTTCTCTGGTTCCTCTGTAATCAGTAGAAAGAAATAGGCCGTTCCAGTGCACAGGCTGTTTTGCAGTTTTATTATAGTTTGGGGTTTTTGTTTGTATTTACTGTATAGGAGGCAGACATCTACATTTAATCAAGCTAAGCCCATCTTCAGTGACAAAGCCAGTGCTTGAAGCCCTCCACATGCTTTGGACAACACTTCTTATTTGAGAAAGGGAGGTGCAAGGCTGTCCATCTCATTTTGCTTCCTAATTTTACATCTTGACTATTCACTGTCTTTGCCTGTTGTAAAAGGATGTCTGTTTTTTACCTTCACTGATCGGGATCTTTCCTGAAAGCAATATAGAAATGCATCTTAATAATAGATCAAGGTCACAGTGATAGGAGCCCTAAAACCTCTTAACTTGACCTCAGAGTGCAGTGAGGTGTGCAGCGGTGGCTCTGACCTCAACCCAGCTGCAATGGTCAGTTTATTTCCTTACAGCTCATGAAGCAGCTTTTTCTTTTGACCTTTGCAAAGCCTCTCTCAGAAAAGCTTCACACCCCCCTAAGGTGACGCTGTAGCAATGACTCCAGGAATGCAGGTCCCCAGGGGCTCCAGTGCCTGCTCAGAGTTTCAGGGCCCTCCTTCCAGCAAGCTGCGCTCTGCACTACAGACTGTGCATCTGTAAAAGCATTTGGCAGAGACTGGGAACTTATTTAAGGACTGTTTTTACATAGTGTGGTCCCTATATATTCGGCATCTTCCCTTCCCTCCTTTTCTTGGAGTGGCATTCTGGGCTGTGCCATGCGAGTAAGGGGAGAGGAACACTGAGATTTCTTCTCTTAATTTCTTCTCTGTGAGAAATGTGGGGAAAACTAAATTGTTTGGAGCCCAATGAATGGGGCAAGGTCCCTTTGCTGGCAGGATGCACGTGTGCATGTAATGTATGCACACCATGAAGAGCTCTGGTTCTTGGGAAGTAAGCCGCAGTTTTCAGATATAAATTTCCAATTTCCATGAAAAAAGAAATCTTTTTCATGTCAAATGAGATTGTCTTGCATACCACAGACATCAAACATGCCAGCAAACCCAACTTCCCCCACCAAAAAACCAACCCACAGTGGACAGATATCTGAGGAGCCAAGCAAGGCTGCATTTTGACATGCTGCACTTCTTAATTGAAGATTAGGAAATCAGCAACTAAGCAGGTATTTATCTCACTATGGCAGAAAAGATCTTTTGACGCACACAAGCAGTTTCTATTGCTAGCCAGCAAACACAGAGAAATTGCCTGCTGAACTCAGGGATGATGATTGCTTCTTGGGTAGTGGCTGTTTTTACCATTTTTCTTTTGCCTTTAATACTATCTCTGATATTTCTTTGCATTATTATCTCTAAAGATTTTTAATTTTTTTTTTCCCCCAGACTCTGCAATATTCAAATAGCAAAGAGCTCTGTTGTCATGGAAATCATTACAGAATTAGGCCACAAAGAGTGACAGTGACTCAGTAGCCAGGTGATACAGGCACTCAACTGGGAAAAGAGAAATCTGTTTTTCTGCCCCTGCTCCCATGAATGTATAATTATTTTTTCCCTAATGAAATGGATGCACTAAGAGGGCATGTCTCAGAAAACTCCTGTCAGATGAGTACAGTGCTCCTCCAGCCCTGGATTCAGATCTCTGGTCCTTATCGGGCAGGAGGCGGGAAGAATTCAATTTCAATTTCACATATTTTAGAAGAAGGAATAAAGTTCTGGATGAGGAGGTGGGAAAGGCAAGATGCCCATGCTTGCCTTTGCTTCTCCAGGTGCTTAGGTATGCTCTATGCATGCCTACCCAACACTGCCTCAGCTGAATAAGATGATAACGGGTATCAAATTTTAGTTGCATCAAGATTCAGGCAGTCATGAAAACATTTCTTCATTGCACGAGAGATGTGGGCTCAGGAATGTGGGCAGTAATGGGAATTTAGGAGTCTGGATGGAAATCAAGCTGGACTTTTGGGAATCTCCTTGTATTGGGATAGGAGCCTGTGAGTCTTTTCCGAGCTCAAGGCTTCAAGGTTTGGTGGTGTATCAAAGAAAAAGCACAATAAAATTTGCAATTGTGAACCTTGTGTGCGCATAAGGATGAGTAGTCCTGCCACAAATGAGAGACACTGGACTTCCCAAGGTCCCTTTAAACCTGAAAAAGAGAAGGCTCAGAGGAGATATTATAGCAACCTTCCAGTATCTCAAGAGGCTACAAAAAAGATGGAGAGGGATTTCTTTGAGGGACAAGTAGTGATAGGACAAAGGGAAATGGTTTTAAATTGGAAGGGATTAGATTTAGATTGGACATTAGGAAAAAAATCTTCACTACAAGGGTGATGAGGCCCTGGCACAGGCTGCCCATGGTGGGGGTGGCTGCCCCCTCCCTGGAGGTGTTCAAGGCCAGCTTGGATGGGGCCTTGAAGAGCCTGGTCTAGTGAGAGGTGTCCCTGCCCATAGCAGGGGGGCTGGAACTTGATGGTCTTTAAGGTCACTTCCAACCCAAACCATTCTATGATTCCATGAATTTTCAGTGGTCCTATATCTGAAATACCTGGCATGCGGTCAGTGGGGGGTTAAAAATGCTTAGACCTCTGCTCGTGGAACAGTCAAATTTAACTGTATTTCCAGTGTTAGCAGCTCATGTGAGAAAGGAGGAGATGTATGCAGAACTTTCTCTAGAGAAACCACAGGTATTGTTATCAGAAAGCCAACCTGGGTTGAAACATAAGAGCTTTTGTTCTGATTTTCGTATGGAGTTTGATACTCCATTTATTCATAACAAATTAATAAAATTAAAACCTTTCAGCAGAAAAACAGGAACTTACATCAAAACTTTGGCCTCCTAGTATGTTCCTCCCTTAGTTGCTTGAAGTGGTATTTCTCTAAGCATCCGCTTTTAGCTCAGGACTTTCTTGCAAGATGAAACAGCACTACAGTTCTGTAATCATTTGTCGGGGATGGGGGTGGAAGATGATTAGCTTAAAACATTGTAATCTCATCTGATATCTATTTTTGGATAGATTTAGATTAATTCTCCATTAAATGAATTCAGTGGTGTACGTTATTATGCTGTCATGCTTTTCAGTGGTATGCTACCTCCGTCATGTGATCAGGTGTCCTGAGGGCAAGAGCCCAAGAAAAATTACATTCTTGCTTATTATTTGCACCACTACCCTTTCGTAGCCCATCATAAGCCTATGTGTTGCCTAAGTCCGAAGCTAATTAGAGTGACTGCCACTTTATATCATAGAAGAGGCGATCACTGTATGTACAGAAGAAGTTGTGTGTCTCCGTACAGGCGTTTGTCAGCCGCGCTGCCAGTTGTGCCTCGTTCTTTGTTTTCAGCGATTGCTGCCGATAGGAATACGCGACATTTAACAGCCACGAAGGTGGTAGAAGCCAAATACTTAGGAAATCAGCAACCTGCTTGCTGTGAGCGCAGCGTTTCTCAGGAATGCTTTAACTCCGCTAACCGAGCACTCTTCTTTGTACAGAATCGTCCTCTTTGAAATTATTTTAAGCTCTTCCATTTTATTTACGTCAATCACTGGAAGAAGATTTGTGAAAAGATAGCAAGGAACAGTTCTTAAAATGCGTGGATATGAATTGTAAGATAAAAAACTTAATTGCAGTTTAGACTTCAGATTTATTTGAAAAGGGGATAATGATAGTAATTACCCAGTTTGAGTTTTGTAGAAGGCTAATTAGATCCCAAAAGCATTTGTATGCACAAGGCAAACCATAAATACAAAAGACCATCTGGTCCTTATCAGCTTACAACACTAACACTGTCTGTAATTATTTTTTCTATATTGTTTTGATGTTGACATTTTATGATGCAATACATCTAACCATGGTTAGGGAATAACCTGTGAATGCTTTTTGGTTGTTGCTGGGTTCAGGTTTTTGTCCAGCTTTTAAAGATGTTGGTGAACTCTTAGGAGTGCAGGAAAGCAGTCTAGAGTTTAACAATTTACACTAAAAATTGGTCAGTGTTTTAAACTGAGTTTGATTGTGGCTTTTTTATCTAAATTGTTCCATCTGCTTTTTCCAGCATTCAGGGGTTCAAAAATAATTTATGAACACGTTGAGATGGGTTTGTCAAGCAGCAAAGTAGTTTTCAGGTCCCTAAACTGTTTCACTGCAATACGGGGACTAATTCTGACACCCTTGTTCAGGGTTTGGAGCCTGCTGTCTTGCTGTCCCTGTGGTTTTGCTCCCACCTGAAGTCACACATTAGCACTTTGGGGCTACAGGTTTGGTGCCTTCTCAGCTCTATGTACAGCGCTCTGTCTTTCCTGAGACGCTGTGTGATCCTGAGCAGCGGGGATGCCCGTCAGGACCTCTGCCAGGCTGCGGTGTGGTGCTGAGCTGCAGAAGGAGTTACAGCAGCAAAGGGTTAGCGATGGAGAGCGTTGGAGGGGGTCCTGCAAAAACCATGGGGAGGCAAGACTGGCTCCAAGCCTTAGAGAGGTTTAACAGTTGGACTTCATGATCTCAAAGGTTTTTTCCAACCCAAATGATTCTGTGGTTCTGTGAGCGTGGCCAAGCCTGTGTGACTCACTGGAGCTACACAGGGAGACACTGGGGTTCTCTGAGTTTTTCTCTAAGAGGAAAATTCTTGCTCAGAATCTTAATCAATTCCTTATTTATGAGGTTTGTCATGTACTCGATGACTTCTGACAGTCTCCATCATTAGCAGCCAAACAAGGACTGTGTAGTCAATCCTGCTGGCATTGCCCAGGGAGTCACCCGAGCTTCAGGGATCCACTTGTGCAAACCTGATGGCAGATCAGAGACTTGCATGAAGTTCAGGATTTATTTAACTGAAATGAGAAGTGCTTTAATCCAATGTCCCTTCATTCCAGATACCTCCTTATCTGTTGGCCACCTGAACGCTTTCCCAGATGCTGCATCAGTCCAAATCTTGAAACCTAATACACAGTTCTGTCTTTAAAGTAGCAAGTTGCTCTGATATCGAACCTTTCATAAAGAAATATTTGGATGCCAGGTGCTTTACTTTTCTTTGTGTGAGAGACAGGACTTTTCCCTTAGTTGCAGCATTCGGAGTCCAACATTGCTTGTGCCGTAAACTGTTTCTTACATAAACTGGTTCTTACAGTTTAATCTCATTGAAGAGTCTGCAGAGTCTCTAATCGGACTCAGACCCCTGTGAACTTTCTGTTTTGGAAGGGCAAGTTAGGGAAGGGCACAGCTCTACAAGCTGTGCAAAAAGGAGTGTTTATTATATCCTCTAGTTTCCATATTTTTTCCCATGGTGTCTACATGGTCTTTTCTCTTTGAAAGCCTGGCCTCTATGGCTACCAAGAATCTCATTCTGCTTGTGCAAGGCCTAACCCATTTACCCCTTCACTCTCTGTGCAATCCTGGTGTCCAGACTCATACCACTTGTACAGCCATCAGCCTCCCAGCTCTGTACGGAGGAGATTGAGCTTCTGATGGCTGCAGCATCACGCTCTGCTCTCTCCACAGCCCACTCCATCACCACTTTGGGCAGGAGATCCCCTGTCCTAGCCTGGGGGTGCAGGAACCTTTATGCAATACCCACCAATAAACTTGGCTTTGGGTGCAGACTTGAAAATCTGTACCTGTGAAGGAGGACGTGTGCATTTAACTGGAAAAACATGGCTGGAAACTGTATGTGTTTTGCAGGAAGTCTTAGGTGGATGAATTGTTTAAAAATATTTTATAATTTATGCAGTGGAAAGTTTTGTACCACCATTTGTAGCAACAAACTACCTTCAATTCTATTTATTTATTTTTTATTTTGCAGAGGTCAGACTTGAAGTAGACAGTTCCTGAAGTAAATGCCTTCCCGTGTGCTAAAATCTCACGTGTAACTCAGTGTTTTCTCATGAGAACCAACTACCCTCCCCATGCAAAGCCATAACCCAGATCTTCTGGCCGTTGCTCTCTACTCCCATCACTTTTGCGTGACCGCATTGTAAAGCACTGAGCACAAACCAGCCAGCCAACCCCTGGAAGTCACCCAGAGTCTTCAGCTAGGGGCTGTGAGCTGGGCAAGCAAGAATTTTATGGTACAGAATTGTGACTTCTCAAACCTAGACTACATACAGACGTGTCTGTGGGGCATCCAAAAGGTTAAGCTGTACAATAGGAGACACAATGGGTGAGTTTTCTTCCTAATATAGACTGTCAGGGAAAAAAATAGCAGTGTTTTACTACTAAAATTGCTTTGGGGATTTTTGTGGAATCATCTTGTTTGAGTTTTATAACTGTCTGTAGGAAATCGCTTCGGATTCATCTTGAAAGTAGCGTTGAGCGTGTGAGATGGATGGACCTGCGGTATGCAAGGGTGATCAAAACACGTGCTGTGTGCCTGAGGCGAATGCTGGTGCTGGGAAGGAGCATTCAGCCTGTGTGGCAAAACCTTCCCTTTTGTTGTTCCTTTGTTCTTCTTCCTGTGGTCATTCCAATTCTCCCAGCAAGAGTCCAAGCATCCCGCTCCTTCTGCCCCCTCAGTGTAATCACCATATCTGCATGTACTTCCTCCAGGCCACGGAAAACATGGCTTAGTTTTGGGGTTTTGTGTGTGAAATGAACACCTGAGATGGGACTGCTCAACCCAGCATGTACTTCTGAACAGTCAGTGTTTCTGGAGCCAGGCTCCATTGGCTGTGAAGGGATGCTCAAGCAATTACTCTGCCGGAAAGTAATTATTACACACTTGGGCGACAGGAAATCTGCTTCTGTTGGCTAGTCACTGGGGGCCAGGTCCATCAAATGTCTTGATTGCCTAAGATGCAACTTAGAATTTAGATATCTGATATCTAATATTGCAGTCCCCAAAGTCATTAATTACTTGACATGCAACTGTGAGACCACTTCAGCTTTTCAGTTCATTTGCATTAAGGCTGAAAGCTCCCAAAGTCCCGAGGTCTTGAGATTTTCCTGCCTGGATCACTGTGCTCTCAACGGGACCGATCAGCGTGGATTATAATTCACATATAACACTGGATGAGCTTGATCCAGGCATGTTTCTTTGAATATAAGGAATGTCTGTTGGCAGGGTTGGCCTCCCTGAACCTTGTCATTGTCACGCTATTTTTGAAGATGGCTGTAGGAAGGACGGATGGGCTCTTATCTTTGATGGATTAATGCGGTGGCTGCAGCACTTAGCCAGGGAGCTTAATGTCCTCTTGCCCCAAAAATTCAAGCTGGCATTTCTCTTCTTCCTTGAGATGATTTTAATTTCCAGAGCAGAGTGTGCTAGGTATGAAGCACTATACTGATAACTGCTGCAGGCTTTCTTTTATGCTGGCTGTCAGTACAAAAGAAGAGAATACATGATTTTCTGTAATGGAAGGAAAGAAGTAAAGCAAGGCAAGCTTTGAACAGAGAGAGCAAGAGCAAATATGACTATTGCAGTGTTGTGAGTATTTACCTGGGAGAAGATGGTCCAGATCTGCTCTGCTGTTGAAGTATCTTTGGCATTTCTTGCTGAACCACCGTTGGATTAAATGACCCACATAAAACTGGAGGATTTCTCCATGAATGAGCTCCCAGATGGGTGATCCAATTTAAGCTTTCTCTCAGAAGGAATAAGTTTTACGTATTTTGTTTAGCTGTAGTGCAGTGCCCATAGGAGGAACAAGGAGGTATCTGTGTGTTTCAAGAAGCCTTGAGGTTTGGGTTGGTTGTTCTCTGAGGAGGTAAGACATAAGGTTTTGGATTCAACCCCCCAGACAAGAGTCAGGAGCTGAGGACTGGCCATCCCTGCTGGTATTCTAGAGCTGACACTGCTACTGGTCATCATGGCTAGATCCACCATCACCTTCCTGAACTTGTTGCGTGTCTCTTGTCTGCAGCTGCTGGCTTTTCTGAGATGTATAACAAGTTATATCAAATTAGTATCAGTGCGATCTGTGCCCCTCAGTTAAATTTTGTTGAAATTACCTAATGAAAGCGACTGGGGGCTTTTGTCAGGCAGCGCAAAAGCGATCCAGGGTGTTTATCAGGCAGCACCATCTTGTCATCTTGCAATCTCAGGGAAAAAAAAAGGCTAAACTGAGGGTAGGTTATGAAGTGAATATCAGTCTGCCTGTGGCATTTGGATGTCAACAAGAGGAGAAGGGAAGTGGCTTTTACGTCTTGGTTTAGTTAATATAGCTAGAATCCATTAAGTTTCATTACCAATTTTGGTCTGATGTGATGTGTAGTGATGATTTGACCCCGGCAGTCAAACCCTGTAAATAAAGCAGTGCTAGTTTTACCTAAATTTCTGTCTGACAGCAGCACTAAATTGTAGCATTATGACCTATTATCTAGCATTACTGTTCAGTGATGGTTTGGGGGAAGAATCTCCTTCCAGATATAATTTATTACTTCTTTGTCTTGCTAAACTCTTTGAGTGACATTCAAACTTCAAGAGAGCCAATTATATTGCTTCTCATAATAGACATATCCGTTTGTGGACCCTTTTAGTAGTACTTAGGATTTCTTGACTGCATTTGTCTTTTATTCGCAACGCTCACTTTCAATGTCATTTCCACTTTGCTGCTGGAGATAATCTCCAGCATCAGGCTCTTCCCTTCACTCCCGTACCCCGCTCTCTCTACCTTGCTTTTCCTACAGACTTTGTCGGCAGCGGAGGGCTGTCAGCTGTGGCTGTAGCTGTGGGAGCTGAAGCCTCGTGCCGTTATAAGAACAGTCAGGAACGCGAAGGCGGCTCGCACCGTTGCAGCCCCCCTTGCTATAGCCCTTGTTAAAACCCCGGTTCACCTGCCCCGTCGCTTACACCAGTTGTCATCAGTTGGCTGACTTCAGGCTGGCTGACTTCATGTCTTCCTCTCTCATCAGCTGCTTGATAGCTTGCTGATCTGTTTTGTTTGCAGTGTGATGGGTTCGAGCATACTGTATTATTTATAAATGTTTGGTAATTTTCTGTGTCAGTGATGTATTCTTTGGGGTTGCTTCAGTCTTTCAAAAGGAGGCTTGACACAGCGTCTCTTTGTCTCAGCATTAGAGCATTCCCAACCGGTTACTCTGTGTACTCTCTTCTGCTCACTGCCGTTTTAAAAATGTTCTTGAGGGCTTGTGCTGAATGATTAATTAAAATTTCATTAGGATGCCAGGTCTAATTCTCATCCAAGTTACAATAGCATGAATGAGAAGGGGCTGCCGAGGAGTCAGTGGAGCTAGGCTAGTATAAGATTGAAGAATGAGAGCTGTTGTTTTCAGTTGCATCATCACATGGTAACTGTAGGGAAGAGTCCCTACAAAACCTAACAATTTGGAAATAACTTTTTTTTTGTCCAAGCACATTTCTATTGGTTTTATTACTAAATTTACTGTATTTATATTTAGTGCTCCAGAGTCCAGTCTTGAGATATGCTGACGCACCTACAGTTTTCCTCAAACTTGTGCCTCCTCTCTTGGACCTGAATCAATAAAGATTACCTGCAGTGTGTTCTGCATTGTGTGACGATTAATGCATCTTCAGAGAGAGGAAGAGAGTGGTGTCTCCTAACCCCTGGTTCTGTCGCCTTTGGAAAGATGGGTTGACTTTTTCAGAGCTCAGTGGCTCTGGTGCAGAGCAGCCCTTGCAGGGTGATGAAAAGATTTGCTGTAGGGAAGACCCGCAGAGCATCTATAACTCAGCCTGTTATCTGCACCAGTGTGCCTTTCTGTTCCTTTCCCCTTTTTCCCTACTGTCCGGAGATATGCAAATATAATTACAACTTCAAGTAGTGATCCCCAAACTAGCTACCAGTGAGCTACTGGTTGCTAGCTACATTGTCCAGTCATGAGAGATCCTCACTTTCATACATGCAAGGATAAAATACATTAAGTCCTCCTGAAAAATCAAAGAAATTTGGCCCATATGGCTACAACTCACTCACTTTTTTACATTCCTGTGTGTGAGACAAAGGCTCACACATGCTCCCTGTACAAAGGTTGAAAACCAAGCTTTGTAGATCCAAAAGCTTAGTCAGGTTTGTGTAAATCCTTCCCGTTGCCCCACTGTGTATGTTGTATTGCACTGAATAACTGCCTTGGTGTCATAGAGTCATTAAGGTTGGAAAAGACATCCAAGATCATCATAGATCATCATAAAACGTATATGGAAAATTATGTCCCCAGGTCTGGGGATGGACTTTTGGTCGTTCCTCTTAATAGTCCAGTCTTAAATAGAAAAAGAGATTGGTGGAACACAAAGATACTGTCCACTAAAAACTGGTGCTCCCAGAATAACACATTCACCTCCTAATGTTCCTGTTAGAAGTATACATGTGAAGACATATCAATGGCATTTTTTGTGACCTTTTATTTTGTCTTTAAAAGGGATAGCTTAGCATCTTCAGAGGAAGAAGTCAATTTCTGTAGTATTCATTTTCGAGGGCAGAATAAATTGAGTTATTTCTCAGCTTAACTAAATAAGCAAAGTGCATTAGGAATAAGGAGAACAAAAGATGCCCAAGAATTATCTCATAAGACCAGATGGGTAAGCAGAAGTGTAGAACTTGGATAAAGTCACGCTGAGAAAATATCATCTCGTTTACAAACAGGCACTGAACAGGGTGCCTGTGAAACTACTGAGAAAAGATATGCTTGATCCCCAAATTTAAATGATGGCTTCTAGTTGACAGCAGATTTAATTATTCCTTCGAGCTACCCAAGCGAAGGAGAAACTGATGCGGTTGTCAACCTGATCACTGACTAACTGGACACATCATGTTCTGTCAGGTGTATCAGGTACAGATGCTTGTAAAATTTTCTTAATAGGAGAATCAGACGTATCTATCTGATAGATCAGCTGCCTCATGTCTGGATGGCCACAGTCATCATTGCTTCTCCTTGCTTTCCTCCCATCCTCGTTCAGCAAGGTCCCCAGAAGACATGCAAAAGTTGTAGCCTCAGATCCCTGTTACTGCATTCATAATAGGTATGTGTGTATACAGATGTGTTCATATTTTTCACATCTGGATTCCCACCTCCTTTTCCACAAAATGAGGAGTACTGGTTATAGCAGTTCTACCCCCTCTGCCCCATTTCACATGCTTCCCAGGTTGCCAGGAGAGCAGCACCAGCCAGATTCTCACGTTGCCTTACATCTGGGCACACCGAGAACTCTTTTCCATGAAGGTCTCGCTGAGAGACGTTGTGTAAAGGAAGGGGTGAAAGCCCCTCCGTCCTCCTCAGTGGCTGAAGGGAGCAGCCTGCTCTCCTGCCCTGAGCCAGCAGGGCCAGTCCCTTGTGCCACAGTCAGCACACAGGCTTGTTCTGAGGGAGCAGAGTGCTGGGGGTAAGGAGTTGAGATGTTTCCCTTGCACAGACACAGCTTGATCAGGTCAGCCCAGCAGTCTCTGCTGAAGTCTCTTGAAGTGAAGCAAGGTGAAGAGCTGATGATGATTTTTTTCTTTTTCGGAAAACAATTCTTCACTGAAAGGGTTATCGGGCATTGGAACAGGCTGCCTAAGGAGGGGGTTGAGTCACTGACCCTGGATGTATATAAAAGACAGGCGGGTGAGGTGCTCAGGGAAGTTGTTTAGTAGAGGATGGGTATGGTTGGACTCAATGATCTCAAGGGTCTTTCCCAACGTAGTGATTCTGTGTTATCTGTAAGTCTCAACTTCCAGGGCTGGGACTAAGACACAACTGGGAGGGAAACTAATAAATGCTGATAAATATCTAAGGGTGGACGCCATGAAGATGGGGCCAAACTATTTTCAGTGGTGCCCAGGGCAACAGGCACAAACTGGAACTTGAGAAGTTTCATCTGAATATGAGGAGAAACTCTGAGGGTGACAGAGCCCTGGAACAGGCTTCCCAGAGAGCCTGTGGAGTCTTCTTCTCTGGAGCTATTCAAGATCTGTCTAGATGTGGTCCTGTGCAACCTGCTCTGGGTGATCCTTGCCTTAGTGGGAGGTTGGTCCCTTCTGACCACTGCCATTCTGTGATTCTTTGATCACTCGGGAGCCTTCAACTTTAGTCTTTCCTCTTACTCTGATAGCTGTGCATTTCCTTCCATTTTTTCATTGCCTACAGAGGTAGATACCCTTGTGTCAGGAGTCACAAGCTCCAGATAGAAAGAAGTGCCTCCAGCAGTAGCTTGCCTTTCTCTGGTAGATGGCTTCAAGTTGCAGATAGTCCCTCTTTGTGGACCTTGATCAGTAGGCAGAGAAGTTGCCATGTGGATGCAAAGTGCCAGACAAAAAAGCACAAAGTTATATTCAGCAATTAATGGGAGGGACACCATATCTAAAAAATGTGTACCTGACCTCAGCATGAAAAGAGGAATTCAGTAGATAGGACTGACTTCTTGAAGTTGTTGGGTTTTTTTAAACTATTAAACAGTAAATAAATTTAAATGCACAGAATTTATCTGTCTTTAAAGTTACATTCAGACTGATTGTGAAAATAGTTCATTATGGAGTAGTTACTTGTTTAGGGGTACCCAAAATAAAATAATGATCAGCAGACTGATTTCAGAAACTACTGTTCTTCAGAATTCTAAAAACCTGGCTTCTTTAAGATATATCTCCATTTGATGCACCCCAAATCATTATGTCTGAAAACCAGAAGTAGTTACTGAAATATGGCTTTGCCCTTTATGCCTAAGAACATCATAACTCAAATTGTCCTGCTGAGCCTTAACTTGGTTACCTACAATTCCTTTGGGTGCTGCTTGGCAAGGTGGTTCAGGTGGAGACACTGCCAGCATGCTGATGCACTACTGCCATTCGGGTCTATGGTCTTTTCTATTTTATGCCAATAATTTGATCTAGATGTTTGTGTGAACCTTGCATAGATGTGGAAGTGAATGGAGCCTTGTGCAGTGTGGGAGATGCAAGCCCTGGTTGCTCATGATCACTTCTCTTGGCATTTGGCTGTGATTTGTGAAGGTAGAAACATCATCAGCACATCAGGTCTTACACCTGTGCTAAGAACCATGCTGAGATTTGACAAAGTGGGCACAGGGGACGGATCATTTGTCCCTTTGCGAGGTAGCTTGTGAGGTGAGATGCTATGACAGAGCCAGAACCCAAAGTCTGGCTCACCCAAGTCCAATAAAACATAAACAGAGATGTTCCTGGAAAAGGAATTACCATTATTATAATTAGTCTCTCATATTCAGTAAAAGAGGTCTTCAGTATCAGCATGGTCACGTGTGAAACTGTTCTGTGAAGTACCAATTTAACAAACAGAGATGGCAAAAATGCCACTTTCAAATCAAATGTGAACCATTTGTATAAGCAAGAAATAAATGTTCCAGAAATATATTTCTAAGTTGCTGCTGGAAGTGTCACAGATTTTACCCAGTTTCATAAGTCATGTCTGTAAAGGTGGGAAATTGATGGTCATAGTCTATTTCCATTCAGATAGGACATTCCCCTTGGAAAGACACCATCCCATGCTACACATCCTTCACTCTGCAGATACAGGCACTGTGCAGCGAGGTTCTGTAACCAAATTCCCAGGCTACAGTTCATGTGGGAGGAAAAGCCTTGGCTACTGATTCCATAGGCGCAGAGAGGAGGTCAGCTGTTAAGTGCTTCAACTTACTTGTGAAATGTTTTATTGGCCTGTTGTCTTTGCAATACTTGAACAATCTTTACTGGTGCAAATTGGTGGTATGCCTGTATCCTGGGTTTACAGCAGAAACAGGGGAAGGGGAAGAGAGGATGTGCTGGGAAGCGTGTAAGAGGGAAGCAACTTGGAGTTGTTCTTGAAATATTTACTGCCTTTCACAGATTTTTTTACGGGCTTCAGGAAAGATTTGAATGAGGTGTTAGGTTGAAAACTGAACTGAGAGGCTGTTCCTTATGTAGGGGAAGATGGCACAGAGGAATGAACTGTTTGACAGCTGGACTTTGACTTGTGATGAATACTTTTTACAGGAGAGTGCGAATCCCCCCGCCTCCTTTGCCGGCTGCTCAAAACACAGAGCCAGGCTTGCGGGGGGTCACCGCTCACTTCTCCATCCCCAGGCTGGGAGCGGGTGGGTGGGTACTGTGGGCAGCTTCTCCTGACTCTCTGGGAAGCCAGAGAGAACTCTGCCAGGCTCTGTTACTGTCATGGTCCATGGTGGTGACTGCCTCTGGGGCTGGACAGAGAAGAGTGGGGTGAGTGGTGGGACTTGGGGGTGTGTCAGAATTTGGAACTGACTGCCCAGAGAGGGGGTTGAGTCACCATCCCTGGATGTGTTTAAAAAAAGGGTAGATGAGGTACTTAGGGATATGGTTTAGCATAGGACAGGAACGGTTGGACTCGATGATCTTAAAGGTCCTTTCCAACCTTGTGATTCTGTGTCTGAGCCCCAGTGCCTCCTGGATTCCACTCCTTGGGGTACAGGCTTTGTACAGGTCCTTACACGGGGCTTGGCTTAGAGGAACTACCCAGCCTATGAAAAGCAATTATAACATAGTGAGTAATTTCCTCACAGCAGCCCTGGTAGGCCTACAGAAAGAGCCCTGCAAATAAATTACTGCTCTTCAACATCAGCTTGTACCCCCCTCATAAACCCATCCCTGAGCTTGGCACAGGGAAAGAAATAAAACAGCGTTTAACCAAAGGCTAGGGGGTTGTGTTGGGTGGGGTTTTTTACTCTCAAAGTTCAGTTATTTTTACCTAACATCATTACCCCTATAACTGTCTCTGAGTTGGCACCGGGGCTCTGCGTTGCCGGTGTCTGACAGCTTGCTAATAATGCAGCGTGGTACGAGCACGTTCTGTGCCAGCAGCGATTACTGCGAGCAGGCGGCAGCGCGATGACAGCCTTGAGAAGCAGCAAGCACAATCTGAGAGGTGACATGGGAGGGAATTTCCCAATTATTTCTGCTTCGTTATGCTTAAGGTGACGGGAAGGTCACACGGCAAGCTCAGTCCTGCCCAAAAGGTGCAGGTCACCTTTTTCAGTCTTCTCAAGATTGTCCCTTTATAATTAGATGATGCCATTTAATTTTATTATAATTTTTATAAGTTAATAAACTATTGACAGCTGAGGTTGCAGGCTGAATTTAGCCATAATCACAACCACAGATGCTTGTGTTTTCACACAAGTAACTGTACTCATTAAGTCTTCCTGTATAAACACTTAAACCTCGGGACTAAATTGCCAAAAGAAATCAAGACTCCTGAATACCAGTGTGCTACTGCCCAGGGACTTAAGGAATGTATCTGGATGTGCAGGGGGAGAGAAGAGAGAAGAGCAAGGAGCAGTGAGGACAGCTTTTTGTGGCGATGCTGCTGGCCGTGAAGGATGGGATTAATCTGGTTTAATGTCACCTTTTCAGAGTTAGTCATCTGGGCTAAGCCGGACATACAGACTTGTCTCCAGGCAGTGGAGAGGGAGCGGAGGTCCGGACTGCCGAGCAGCCTCTCCTGTGCCTCACAGCGGAAACCTGGATCATGGGCTTAGACAGGACACCCACATTTACTTAGCCAAAACTCGGCAAGGTGACTTCCATCCTCTGTGGGGTTTGGCATCATGGCAGTTGAAGTATTACTGCTCTTCCTGCCACAGCATGGCACTGCCGTGGTATACTTCCCATAAAATTCCCAGAAAGGTGGGGGTTTGTTTCCCTATTAGAAGATGTTTTAATGTAGAGTTATCAACCAACTTCATTTAAGGTTGTGTATTCCAGTGGTATCACTCCTGTGAAAGGGGCAGTGTGGAGCAAGAACAGGGACAATATGCCCTGGGTCTGATGCATCTTGCAGACCCTTGTCCGAAGTCAGCCCTTTGCCTCTTCCCTTGCCGTAGCAACACAGGGAAAATGGGAGCAGTTCCCACTAAGGAGCTGCTTTGTTGATGGGTTTGTATTAAGAAGAGCAGGAAAATAGATACATCGGCTTGCAGCCCGGAGCACACTCTCATCGAAGGGCTAGCTGGGGTCTAACGCAGCTCCTTAGTCCTTCCAGATCAGATGTTGCACAGTCAGGAGAGATGACAGCGCTATAGAAATCAAATATGTATCATTCAAGACACCCTTTCTTCAAGGAGGGGTTTCAGTTGGTGACAGACATGCCACTATGTTAATTACCAGAGTGGAAAGCACAGAAGAGCCTGAGTTGTGTGGGTTTTTTCCCTTGTTAAAAACATGCTGCATACAAGTTAGAAATTTTGGGGATGAAAAAAACCAAAATTTATAATATTTCTTTGCTGCTTGGAGAATAGCAGCCCCAGTGCCTTTTCTACAGCTCACAGTCCTATGGGGTGGGCAACCTGCTCAGGCAGACTCCTCTGAGCAGCAGGTTTTGTGCCATTGGGATTCTGGGATTTGAGGGTTGTGGGAACTGGGACTATATCAAGGCATGAGAAGAGATTATTAGGCAGCACAGTGGGATCCTCAAATCCAAACTCCTAATTTTAGAGGAAAAATATGCAAATTAAAAACACTGTAATGAAGAGGTGTGGGTTTTTTCCAGAAAAACCCACAACTGTTGGAAAGCTGAGATTCAGTGCGAAAAGCACTTCACTTGATGCCCAATTTTGTCAAAAACACTTGGGAGGGAGGCTATCAGTGGTGCTGAGCAGTGTAGGAAGGTATTAATCAGCACAGATTGATGTCAGGTAGGGTCTGGAAAAGAGGCCATATATACGATGAAAATGAAATTAAGGTCACTGAAAGTAAGGACCTAAATTGTTCTTCAATGAACAATGTCCCCATCATGTTGCAGGAACACTCAGGCAAAGTAGAATTTCCTTTATACTGGGAGAAAAGCACTCTAGACACGGGCATGGAGGGCTAAGTGAGAAGCCCTGGGATACCTGAGGCATCTGCAGGGCTTGGAGGAGAGCTGTGTGCAACGTTGGGGAACCAGAAGTACACAAATCCCTAGGTGCTTCTGTGTAGGTAACCGAGCTGAACTTGTACTGTTGAGATCCCTGCGTTACATGCAGACACCTAAATTTAGGTGTCTTAGTCTCAACATGAGTCCTATCTGATGTTTCACATTTAAAGAGTTACTGATTTTTCTATTTGAGATCTGCTTCCTGTAAAAGAAGCTTGTGCCTGTGTTCCCCTCTTGGTCCCTAAAAACATAACCCGACAGCTCCAAGTGGAAATTTTGCATGTTTCTGGAAACCCGTTCGATACACGTGCCAGCTTTGTCAAGCATTCCCCATAGTTGTGCTGTATGTATTTTAAATATTGTGGGCCCTTTTTTTTTCTTACCCTGATGTTGCATGTCATGTTAGAAGAATAGAAGCTGGTTGGAAAAGAGCAGTCTGTGTGCCTAGCTGGTGTCTGTGCTTTTGCTGTATTTGCAGACAAGCACTTCGGTCTTTCCTTGCTATGTGTTTGGCCATGAGCAAGACCCTAAGCGCCTCTGTGCCTCGTTTCCCGACTGTCCAACAGCAGCATCCCGCCCCATCTGTGTTAGCAGCCCCCTCTTTTCTTAAAACTCATTTTTTTTCTGGACAAGGAATTTCTTGTAGTTTCCCATGCAATTTCTCTAGTATTCTTCGGGGAGAAGAGATAAAAGACTGGGAGTACGGAGCTAATCAAAGTTTGTATCCATTATCGCACTGATGGGTTCAGCAGCCTCTTGGCAAAGCCAGTCTCATCAGAAAGCGCAATCTGTTTTTTTGTGGTTTGGAGTTAAACTTAACCCCTGGAGAGTGCTTACAGGAGAGGGGGTTGTTTTTCTGGGATTGTTTTTGTTCTTTTTCTCCCTTTGTCAAGTTATGTGCCGTGCAGGGTGCAGTTTCTCCCAGGTCGAGTTGATAAATACTCTGCCCAAAGTAACCTTGATGTGTATCCAAACCTCTCTCCAAGGAAGGCCAAGCGCTTTGGCAGGTCCTTTTTGCAGCGGGGTGCTTGAGAGCTGACAGCCGAGGCCCTGCTGAATGGGCCAGCACAGGGCCAGCGCCGATTAATGATGCAAACACGGCTTGGGGAAAGCAATGCTTGAGCAAACAGGGGTGATGTCAGCCTTAGCAACAGATGGCAAAGCCCCGTCTCCCGTGCTCCACGGGCTTCTCAAGTGCTCAGAGCTGGTGAATAAAGAACAATAAGGGTAGCACAGGGTTAACCGCCACTTTTATCAGTGGGTTTGTGCTGGCTTAGCTCTTTCACATCAAGACGGCAGTGGCTGAATTGATTATTTTTTCTTTTGTTTTGTTTTGCTGTCCAGACTCAAGACAAAAGTAGCCACAAGCAACTTCTAGCTCTTGGGGCCTCCCTGCCAAAAGGGGCATAATAAACATCCTTCCTGCAAATGTGGCAAAAGCAATTGAAGGTGGAGCTGGTTTAACAGAGGTTTCTGATGCTGTTGCAAATTGTTATGGGTCAGTTCCTGTTTCCAACATAAACCTTCGCTGCTCAGGGTGGCTGGGAATGTCTGTGCTAATTACCATTAGGCTGAGGTCCTGTCTGTATACACAAGTTGTATGGTTTTAACTGCACTGCTATCATTAAGGTGGTACAAATACCTCAAAGTGAATGCAGTTACAGCGGTATAAATGAGCTTGTTTTCCATAATCGACACTAGCATAAAGCACCTCTGTACCCTTGTAATTTCATTCACCAGGGGCTGTGCCAGTGTAAATGTTTTGTTAGGAAAAAATCAGTAACTGGTATAGTTGGAGACAGGAGGCTGTCCAGGGTCTGGCTGGCTGGAAGTGCAGCGCTGCAGCAGGTCCCAGACTGAATGGTCAGCTATTTTTGGTTTTAATCTGTCAGTCTTCACCTAGAAAGAAAAATTGAATGGCAAGTTGAATTTATCTCAGTGGCAGAAATAGGGGTCACAGGTGCTAATCTCCCTCCTTGAACTCCAGTGGCCAGAAGATGAGGGAACCATCGGAGCTGCGGGGCAGGAGAGGTCCCTCCTTGCACATAGGCAAAGAGAGTGATGGAGCCAAAAAATATGGGAAGCAGAACTGCTTCAGTTCATGCCATAAGACCACAATGACAACCCCAAATCCAAGAGAACACAGTCCTGTTCTGCCTCCCTCCTCTGCTGGCTGGATTTTTTGGCTTAGGACACAGAGGGCGGGACTCCCCTTATCAAACTGTAGTCATCTGCACACAACCCACTTTTGTACACTGATAGACACCCCAAACTGCACTGCATCTCCTCCTACCATGGGCATCTAAAATAAATCCTATAAATCATGCTTAAGAAGTGCCTGCTTCTCTCCTTTGTACCAGGATGTTTGTCAGCCAGGTGGGATGCAGGTGAGTACAGTGACTCCTACCTGTACTGATTAATCCGGGTCCTATTCTGGTCCATGGCACCTGCACTAGCCCCAACTTTGACAGGGGTTTCGGTGATGTCCCAGGGGAATACTTACTGACTCTTAGAAAAATCCATGCACCTGATTTTACTTCTCTAACTTCCTTCCTTTGACTGACAAAGCAAAATTATTTTTGGACATGGTGTCTTAGCCAGCCTCTTTTCAGTTGTCTGTTCACTATTTCCCTCTCTCTTCCACACTTAAGATATTTATAAACATTAATAAGATCCCCTCTCAGATCACCACTCTGCAGTAGCTACCAGGATTGTCCCAGTGCTCCAGCAGTGCACTCATCTCTGTCTTGATGCTACCAGATACCATGGCCTGTTTAAAACATGTTGCGTTGTTCATATGATTAGATCTGTGATCACCCTTGCTCCAACAGAGCCCCATCCCAACAGCCTTCAGTTTCTACTCCCAGTTCCCAGTTCCAGCATGTCTCCATGATACCCCAACAGAATTTCTCCAAGATCAGTCCAATGTGCTGAGTATTGATTTGGGCTTTAAAGTAGCTGACAGTGATTTCCTTCGTCTTAAAATATTTTTAACACTGAATCCATTTGCCTTTTATCTCTGGGTTGTTTTACTTTCACCAAGCACTTCCCAGGTACCTACAGGTATAACCTGATCCTTTTGGATCCTACAGGACCAGTTTCTAGACCTAGGGCTGTGCTACTGCTGTAAAAACAATACTGCTAGTAAAATGATTAATTTGGGTGGGTGAGAATGCCTAATTGATTCATCAAGAGTTATACAGCATAAATGCTTGAAAGCATCGCCACAGGATCCTGCTGTGAAATGCTACTCATCCTCCTGCCACGTGAAGCCCAAGGAGCGAATGCTCTGCATGTTTTAAGGAGGTACTGAGTCTGAGCCTTAAAACCCCAGAAACCCATGGTTTCTCCTTGCCTCAAGACTGTTGTCATGTATTTGTAACGGACTTTGCCCATATTTATCCTTTTTTTTAGTCCAAAGGAGTCTCAAAAATTTCTTATACTCTTAAACCTCAAGCCTGAGAGACTGAAGATGAATTTTAAATGTACGTCTGCTATGCTTTGCACCAGTCTTCAACACGTAGTTTTATTTTTACAGCTAAGATTCCCTATCTGTAAAATGGGAGCAATCTTTTTAACCTGTGGAGGAGTTAACCTCATACCTCACACAGGCTTTTGGTGTGGAATTTATTTATAATTTAATGAAGTACAGTGTAATCTTTGCATGTGAGGTGTTGTTAAAGAGCACAAGGTTGAGGTTCTTAGATTTTTGCAGGATCACAGAACTTTAGGAGTTGGAAGGGACCTCGAAAGATCATCTAGTCCACCCTCGCTGTCAGAGCAGGAAATTTTTTCCTGGATTTTATTTTTTTATTATTATTTTAGTGCCTGTTGAAAACTTTAAAGTCGCTGAGGAATGAAGTTTTATTTCCAGCTTGATAAAACGTATTGGAAGCTATGGAAAACTTCAGGAACTCAGCGTTGTTTTGAGTCCCATGTCTGAGGCAGTTTTATTCCCTTTAGTACTGAATAAAAAAACTGTAACTGATCTGTAAATCAACCCTTTGATGCAGCAAAACTGCCAGAAACCAAAACTGCTCTGGCTCAAATGATAGACACTTATTCTGGCTGACAACATATACTTTTAATTGGAAGCTACAGCTTTTGAAATGAATTGGACAGGGTGAAATCATCACAGTCTTAGATGTAGGCAATGACAGAAGCCAGTATGTTCAGCTCTCTTCGTTGAGGCTTGTAACATACAGAGAAAGCTGCTGATCTTACTGGATTGCGATTGAAGATATTTGCCCTGCGCTGAATAATGAGCTTGCTGTCCCATTTTGCTGGAATAGGCTCTTTGTGCAAACGAAACTGAAATCAGAAGGAAGTTAAATCTCATTTCTTACTCTCTGATCAAAACCTTCATGCTTGAGCACCTTGTAGAGAGGAACATTAGGCTCACATTCCTGTAATCGTATTTGTTATTCAAGATTTGCTCCCGATAGCTTAAACTACTGGAAAAAAAAACCCAAAACCAACCCACCCCACCCATACAGCCTTAAAAATGGAAAATTGATTCATTTTCACCACTTTGTGAAGCTTTTCATTATAATGGGGGAGCAAAGGAAGTAGAAAAGAACTGCATGCATCCAAAGTCCCCAAATCTTTCCACTTGTTCCCAGGGCTCGGACAACAATGCCGCTATGAAAATAGCTCTGAGGAGGAAGAGCATGCTGGGTAATGAGATGCAAATGAGCACACCAAGCATCCCACTCTGCTTCAGAGCCTTTGTATCCAGTGGTGCAATAACAACCAGCTTTTGAGTCATGATAGGTTAGCACAGAATAGGTCTCACAATGGGTGTGTGTATTATCCTCTTGGTTCTCCTCAGCTTGTGGTCAGCAGGATAGTTAAACGTGGCATCCATTTTATAGAGAAGTCGCCTAGATTAAAGCTGGCTGAAATAAGAGTGTCTCAGCTAAGTGAAGCAATAATCAGTGTGAGACCTGATGGGAGAAGAAATTTATTTTATTTTATTTTAATTTATTTCATTTTATTCATTTCATATCTCATTTCATTTCACTTGCTCTCTAAATTGTTTTTACCTACTCATGCTATTATAACCTACACACCAAGGCATGTGTAGACAAGTGCTATGGCCAAGATGACTCCTGTGGGAAACTGAAGTCCTCACTGCATCTTTTGAGTTTTTCTTGACTGACAAGGAACTGCATTTTGGACGGGTCTTTTAAAATATTTTGGAATTAACAGTTGTCTTTGCCTCATAATCTTACTTACTTCTGTCTCTGTAAATCATTGCTGGCTTTCTTCATCTTCTCATCTTGGATATCTTCAGGGCTATCATCCATCTTTCTCTTAGTATGATAGTGGATGTGATGTGCTGTAACCTCGTTGTTGTCCTTTTATCAGATGAAAGGTGTTCTGCTGACAAGTCCTCAATGCTGGGACCTTATCAGAGCCCCCTGCCCAGATGTAAACAGCACATTACCCTGAGTTCACTGGTTTGATTGCTGTTGGTCATCTCCTTGATGTATCAATATAGACCATTCTTTTAAACCTAATGGTTGTTTCTTTTGGTGCTTTCACACACATATGTTTCCATTCCTGTTTCATCCATATCCACCTTAGTATTTCTTATAGGGATTGTACAAGAGGGAGAGACCTAAGGATATTTGATTACTCAATTGGAAGGGATATGGAATAAGTAGAGTAATAACTTTGATTGTTTCTTGGGTTCTCAGTTTTACCATGCTGGTCTGGGGAGGACCTCAGAGCCCCATTGGTGTGACCAGGAAAGAAGCACAGGTCACACACATCCCTCTTTTCAGCTAAGTGAATATAATTATGTGGGGCCCTCAGAGGGTGAAGAAGTGGGACATAAGGACAAGAGTCAAAAGGAGAAAGTAGAAAGTGTAAGAGAGAAGTGCATGAGCAGTGATGGAGCAAAACAGCAGGGTTGTGCTTCAGGCAGAAGAAAGTAAAAACCAAGTAGTGGTTGCCCCAGCAGCAAGCAGCTTGTCATCGTCTCTGGATGCACATTCTATTCCAAAAGCAGTCCTTGTTAGTAGCACCACTCTATCCTCATCCATTAGATCCTTGATTCTCTGTCACCAGCTCCCATTGGTGGCAAAGGCTTGTTTAACATGCTGTGCCGTCAGTCTCCTCTGCTGGGATTGATGCACAATCACATCCTTGTTCTGTGTTAGGGTGGTGAGGCCCTGCACAGGGTGCCCAGAGAAGCTGTGGCTGCCCCTGGATCCCTGGCAATGTTCAAGGCCAGGTTGGATAGGGTTTTGGGCAGTGTGGGCTAACGAGGGTGTCCCTGCCCATGGCATGGGGGTGGGAATAGATGATCTTTGAGGTACCTTCCCACCCCAAACCAGTCCACGATTCTATGATACTCCCTGAGAGCCCATCTTATTCCTCTGTCTCCTTGATAGTGTCATACCAGTCCCTTCAGGTTCTTCCCAGTCACTCTGAGACTTCTAAATAAGTCAGTGTGGTTGCTTAAAAGCAGCCAGCAGGAATGGTTCTTGGGATGCTGCTGAGACCCCCCAACTGAGCAAATGAACATGGGGTCTGCTTGCTTTTCCTCTGCTCCATGTGCCTGTGTGCATGGAAGAAGCCCAGTCTAAGGATCCCACCTCTCACTTGACATCAAAACAAATTTGCTCTTTGCAAATAACTGATTCTGCTCCTCTTCCTCGCTCAAAGGTTTCCTGATATCAAGAACCTGCTCTTGCTTCTCCACTCTGGGAGCTGCTGTGCCAGGCTGAAGGTACTAAACTGGCTTTGCAGAAAAAGCAGCTACTGCTCATGGTCTGTTTTTGCTGTGTAGTTTTGCTGTTTGTTATGTACTGAGCCACTGTAGTGAGGGGTCAGAGCTAACACTGTTTTACCCGTTGATAACAATTTAAATAAATCCTGACACAGAGAAGTGGAAAGAAAAATAAAAATCAAGCAGAAAACCCTGGAAAGGAATTCATTTCAGTCTTTAAAGAAATTATTTTCTTTACTTACTTAACAATAAATTTTGGAAAATGCCTAGTGCTGTTACAGCTGAGTTTTATGAGATTGTTAGTTAATAATAGCATCTTACTCTTGCACAAGTTGTTTTTTCCTTTAGAGACCACAAGGCACTTTACAAAGGAAGATACCATTATCCCAGCTTTATGGAAGGGGAAACTGAAGCACCAAGACATAAAATGTCTCATGCAAGTTTGCACATCAAGATGGAGCATGAACTGAAAGCCAGCAGAGGTGCCTCAGTGTGGTTTCTTTGGCAGGAGACCACCTTGGGAAGGGCAGAGGATCTTGACAGTGATAAGGTCTATCTGTAAGTCGCACATCATGAAACAAGGCCATAGATCTTTTCTATGAGGCTTCTCTTCACGGCTCTGCGTTCTGCCTCTGGATCAGGAAGGTCACCTCGCCAATGAATCATTTTTTCTTATTAGAGATGAAGATGAGATTGACTTGACCTGGGGAGGCTGCAGTTTGTGCAAGGCGCTGCTCTGGCTTTGTGGAGCTGGAGACAATCGCGGGTAATGAGGGTTCAGTGCCTTTCTTTGGAGCGCAGCTGGGAGAAAAGCTGGGGTTGGTTTTTCTATTGTCAGGAACAGTGCTCGGTGGCAGGTGTGTGTGTGTAAAAACGCAAAATCATTTCTCTTTAGAAGGTAATGAGGGTACCTGGCTTAGGAGGAAAAACTGACAGCTGTGCCTTGTGCACCCTCCACACCTCCTCCATGACTTCATCATGCTGTGACCTACGCCTATGTTACACAAAAGTGTACCTTGGGGACTTTTTTTTATTATTATTTTCCCCTTCTTTTGTTAGTGCATCATAATCTGTCAAAGAGGTCATGATGTATTCAGGCCCAAGGTGCAGAGTATTTGCTTAGCTTCTCGCCACTCAAAGTGGCACCACCTACCCCCACTGCGGATGTTATATAAGTCTTCCTTCTTGCAAACAGTGAAATTAATTTGCATAAATTATAACCAGAGTCTAGTTAAGCTCGATCGTTGCTTTTGCAGAATTATGAGGCCTTTGTGCACAAAAAAATTAAAGAAAATTGTATAATGATTATGTGTGCTGGTTACTAGGCTAGCCACCAGTTATATATATTTATAGCTATTCCTGCCAGTAATAATTATATGCTAATTATAACCCAAATAGAATTCTGCAATTTCTCCCTGAAAAGGAAAGTGATGCAGGGGGATGTTAAAATCTGTGCTGAGGCATCCTATAAGCAATTAGGTTTTTAGGCAGCAGGGTACTTTTTTGAGGGAAGAAAACAAAGAAGATGATAGGAATGCTGTTGCTATTCTTACGCATTCATTGCAGCCTAACTAAAGGAACTGAACTTGAAAACCTTCTTATCCCACAAACTGTGAAGGGCGGTGTGAAGTGTTTTAGGAGAGCTAAGCCCCTGCATGACAATCCCTCGAGGGCATTTGCTGGGTTGTTTCAAAGCATCACAACTCTGAGGGATTGTGATCAGGCTGCAGTGACACCTCGGAGATGGAGATGTTGCCCATCAGTGGTGCTGGAGGAGCCAGTGCCGCTTGGGCACTTTGACTGTTACCAGTCTTTTCATTTAAAAATTGCAGCTGTGGATCTCAGGCTCCGTGTGTTTGATGGTAGCTCTACCACCCTGTGTCCCTGAGGGATCGTTTTTGAGCCCAGGCTTTTGGAGATTGCAGTTTGAGCAACTTCATCCCACCAGAATTCAGCCACTTCACTGAGATGCTTGAAGCTCTTCACGGTCCAAAGAGACCACAGTCAGGTGCTGGCTGCGTTTTGCCACAGGCAGGTTTGCAGATTGGGTCACGCTGTCCACCGTGGTTTGGGATTTGGCTTCTTCCTGCCTGAACCCACTTCAATGCCATCTCTCTTTTAGCAAGTAAGAGCCACTATGATAATCTCTGCTCCAGAAATGTGAAAGAACCAGCACCTTGCACTCCTGTAGCAAGCAACTATTGAGGGGTATTATCAAATCTGGGGCTTGAACTGTACCATTGGGAGACAACAAATAAAATGTCAGTGGTAAAGAGCAGAAAGGCAGGGGGAAGGAAAAAGCCTTGCAGTCACAGAACTATTTGTCTGACCTCTGTCAACTGCAAGGCTTTCAAACGTATTTTGAAGGACAGTATAATTAAAAACAAGGAAATAAATAGAAAATGGGATAAAAGTGCTCATGGGTTTACCAGAAGTAAATCCTGTCAGCCTATCTTGATGTCATTGATAAGAAAAATGATGTTCTAAGAAATGCTCTGTGTGTCATCTACATGGACTTCAGTAATGCGTTTGATATGGTTGCACTGCAGAATTTATGAGGTACAAGGACATGGAGATTAATAGTCAAATTGATATGTGCATATGGGCCTGGCTAAAGAAGAAATAAAAATGATGAGTCTTGAAAGAGGGATTTGCATGCTGAAGGGCACACATGAACAGATTATTTCAAGTGCTGGCTAGACAAATGATCTTGTTTGGTGGTTTCTTCAGTGATGCTGGCTTTGCTCTGAGTTAGCAGGCATCATCCGAACAGGAGAGGTTGGAAGCAAAAAAGAAGAGATAAAAGCATCCCTGAGGGTTTCAAGAGTAGCAATTCATTAGTGGAGTAAACGAAACAGTGCATTTGGGGGCTAGTAAGAAGATTGCTGCTCTCTGCTAGATGTGCATCCACTGGAGGCAGTAGTTTGGCTGCTTCACCAGGCCTGTGTTGACATTATCTGCAGCATGGTGTTCAGCCTTCATCCATCAGGCAGAGGAGAGATGAGGGCTGGAACTGCAGTGCAGGAGGGGCAATGGCAAAATCATTAGGTGAGAGCGAGCCAGAGGAGTTTGGCTAGTTTACTTGACCAAAATGAAGATGCAAATTGCTCGTAAACACTGTCTGGAAACCAGGGGCTTTCAACCATGTGGTTATGTTCTCAAACAGCCTTCCAGGAGGAATACAGGAAACAGCAAGCCTGGCCACTTTTAAAATGGAGGTAAATATTTAGGAGAGTGATGGATATGCCTGCAGTTGCTGAGGACTGAGCTGGCTGAGTTTTAAGGGATGAAAGGGAGTCCCTCCGACTCCCCTGTTCCACCAGGCTGAACAGACTGACACACCATATTGTCATTTTAAACAGATTCTGAGAACAAAAAAAGCCAGAATCTGCCTCTAAAGGAAAGCATAATCCAAATTCTTCATTGAAGTAAATGTTTGCTGTGCATTTTGTGCAGAGTTTTGATATTTTCAGCAATAAGCTGGGGGAACTCTAACGAGAGACAGAAGGACGACCAAAGAGGAATGAAAAAAAAAAAGGCTTCGTTTCAGCATATCTCTCTTTTTTTTTCAGACATAACCACACATTAGGAAACATAACAGTTTTTAAAAGCAATCTTTTTTTTTTTTTTTTTTAATACCTAGCTAGTTTCAAAAAGGTTGTTTCACTCTCATTGTCACCTCAGGAAAAACAATAAGGCAGCAGTCCTCCACGTAATTGCACAGGCTTGCCTGGTGGGTTCTCTTTCCTGTTCAATGAAGTATCATTCATTTAGATCAGAATGCAGTCTTTCTAAATTAGAGGTTTACGTGTGTAATTATATAAAATGATATGTTTGTTTACATCTCCAAGTAAAATGTACATCGTTTTCTATCATTTATCTTTGAAATTCAATTTCACTTTGTCGATCCCTAATTTATTGCAGGAGATGAATGTGCTGTTACAGTGTTTATGCCTCTCACTGCCTGTGGGTAATAAAATTACCCTGGTTATTGCTATTCATTTTGACATTTCTGTAGTTAGGAATACGCAATAGTTTTACTTTCCTGGGTATGGTGGAAATCCTAATGCTATTTATTGTGGCTGCCCCTTTTTTTCCCCATCTAAAGTCTTAAATTTCCTTTCAAAGAGCACTGGGACAGTTGACAGCTGACGGCTATATTTCTCAGCAGATGTGTACTCTTTTTTTATGTTCAGTATATGTATGGAGAAGTTGTGTTCATACCTTTGTGCATACTGTTAATAAGTATTTGAGATTTCTAGTAAACTCATCAGTAAACCAATCCATTCCCATATGACTTTCTGAAAATCCAGCCCCGGGACTCTGATGAAGGAGCAGTGTATATAACCAGTTGCTGAATTTATGGAATGTTTTTGGAAAAGCAGTGTTTGTTTTACTTACTCCTTTTGTCTATTTAACTTGTTGGGTTAAAAGGCCTGTATTTTCACCAAACAATCCCAAGGCATTTTTCTCCCCGAGCAGAGCTTTCAAGGGTAGCTCTACAGAAAGTTTCCTTTGATAACTTCATACGGTTTTCTTTCTGTATCCTTACTCCTTCCAGTATTTGAGAAAGGCAGATCGGGAAGCGCATCCGCTTTCGCCCGTGACAAGATAGCAGCATCAGTGTTGCAGGATGTTCAGAGCATCTCACGGGGCACAAGAACTCTACAGAGAAAGTGCTCTCATTCTATATTCTTGTTTCCATTTCAAAATTGTTTTCTTTGAAGATAAGGATTGGTATCTTAATGAGGAGAAGTCTCCCCCAGCAACCAGGGACCAGGCTTTGAGACAAGACCTCAGCTAATCCATCCAGACCATCTCTGTGTGATACATAAGCTCTGACCTATATGGGCCTGTGCTGCCTGGCTGTCCGGGTCAAAGATGCTAACAGTAAGTAGAGAGGGTATAAAGCATGTGCTGCTGTGACTTGCAGCCAGGCAATTTATTCTGAGGTTTCAATCAAACCCTGCTTAATAACCTGAAGTCCCTAGTCATACTTCTAACCCATCCCACACTTGTGTTTTTTATTGAAATGCTTTTTATGAATATGCATAGCTGGGAAAAAAGAAAAAGCAAAAAGAAAAAAAAAAAGAAGATGATTTAATAATGGGCAGTAAAACATGCACTAAATTGAATCTTGTTAGTCTTTTGCCAGGGAAGGGGGAAGATACTTCTTTCCTACTCATCTTCCTATCTCTATAAAGACACTCAGCCTCCAGCTTAAAACAGAGGAACGTATTGGGCTTCTTTACTTCAGTTTGCTTGTTACCTGTCATATAGTCTTTAAATATTTCATTTAAACAAAGTTTGGAAATGAGAAATTAATAAAATAGTTCTTTAAAATTTCATTTTTAAAAAAATTATTCTTTATACCATAAAATTTACAACACTTCTAGAGACAGCAGTAAAATATGCTGTCTCTCCGTACTAGATTCTGCTATCTTCTAAGCAGTACTTCAGGAAACAACTCAGGTAAGGTTATCCATCCACAGGTTGAAGGAAAATAATTTAATTTCATAAAGAGGAGGCTATTGAACTCGCCCTGGCTTTATAGCCATATTAGGAAAACTCAATCTGTGAGAGAAAATAGCCTGCGGCAAACTGATTTTTGCTCCCTAAGTGCCACGATATTGAAAAATATGTGAATTTCTTCTAAGCCAAAGGTCAGTTTAGTTCACTATCACACCTACAACCGTGGGCTGATCTGGATGCATAGAGAATAAGCATCAGAAGAAGCAAACCCACAGCAATGTTTCCCTCTGTGTACTATTGTTCAGCCTACCCCATGCTTAGAAATTTCCTCTGCTGAAGTCTTTGCATTTAACAGCCTTTGTGAATTTTTCTTCTCTGGCTTTCTAAATACATGAATTAACTGGTTTCTAACACAAATATTTTAAGTAATGCCTGTATGTTGAAAGAATGAACATTAGTAAGCCTCAGAGCTAAGTATGTCTCTGTAAATATGTATATTTTAGGATCATTTTTAACATTCCTGTCATTGGGTATATGTGCAATGTCACACTCATAAAGATGCACTCTCAAATATTTGACTGCATACAGTATCTACAAAGAGCATCTTCAGTCATATGCTTGCCAAGCTGGTGAAGAGGGCTTTAAACTAAGTGGCAGGGCAGGGGGAGGGGGGGGGATCGTCCATCCATCCCACTCCTACCACCCTGATGCCAGTGCCAGCAATAGATGCCTAGAGCCTGGAGAAGGTTCACAGGTCAGCAGGAGGGCACCTGAAGTGCAGCTGAAAGGAATTCCAACTGTGCCAGCCAACCAGTCACCTTCATTGGGTGTCCAACTTAAGTGCCCCTATGAAGACACGCATAATATGGGGAACAAACAAGGAGTTGGACATGTGTGCATGCCTGCAGGGCTGTGATCTCATTGGCATCACAGAGATGTGGTGGGATGGCTCCTATGACTGGAGTGTTGGGAGGGAAGGATACAAGCTCTTCAGGAAGGACAGGCAGGACCTGTCACCTAAGATTTGGAAAGAAGCTGTTTGGTTTTTTTCTGTCTGCATTGCTCAGAATTCTCACCTTGCTTACATATTATCCCATATTTCTTCTCAAGTTACTAAAGAAAACAACCAGAAACATAATAATCTCTGTTAATTTTAGGCCATCCTGTAAAATGCAGGATGTATACAGCAGTATACAAAACAATTTTGGTAAAGATTGGCAAAAATGTCAGAATTCAAATTAAATTCTGGAGCTCTGGTAGGATTACTTGGGTGGTGGGCTGAGCCTTATTGGACTTGCTGGACAGCAGGCGCCCACCAAGCCACTCTATCACTCTCCTCCACAGCAGGACAGGGAGGTGAGAGAAGTAAGATGGGGGAAAAAAAGGAACATCTCATGGTTCACAATAAAGGCAGTGTAGTAAAGCAAAAGGCCATGTGTGGAAGCAAAGGAAAAGCAAAAGATTTATTCTCTACTTCTCATCAGCAGGCGATGTCCAGCCACTTCGGTAGGAGCAGTGGTTCCTGTGGAAGACAAACCTTGTAAATAACAAATGCCTCCCCTTCCTCCTCCCCTCTCTCAGCCTCCATCGCTGAGCAGCCATCATATAATATGGAATATGCCTTTGGTCAGTTGGAGTCAGCTATCCTGGCTGTGTCCCTCCCAAGATCTTGCCCACCCTCAGCCTGATGCTGAGGGGGGATGTTGGAGAGACAGCCTTGCTGTGTGCCAGCACTGTTCAGCAGTAGCCACAACGCCAGTGTGTTACCAACACTGTGCTGGCTGCCGATACACAGCACAGCTCTGTGGGGCTGCTGTGGGGAAATCAACTCCATCTCAGCCAGACCCAACCCTTCATGGCAGTATCACAACCTCCTGAGGAAGGAATAATTTGTTTATGCAAATGGAAATACAGTTAACAGAACTTTTTGAAACAAAATATTTTGGTTTCAAATTACATTTGAATATAAATGTATGTTTGCCTTGCTTTGTTTGTGTTAAATAAGTTAATAATTTTCTGTGTTTTTTCGTGTGTTCTTGACTAAAAATAAAAATTCAAAGATTGCTTCATTTCAGAGAGATTCTTAGGTAGCATAAATTTACAGAGCTTCTTTGATTGCAATGGAATTGTGCTAGATTGGGCTCTTACCTGCATATCATCAGACAGCAATGTGTATTTTCAGGTATTCCTCAGATACAGACATTTAGCATAGCCACATGTTTAAGCATCCAAGCAGAACTACTGTTCAGAAAAATACAATATATCACAAAAGGCTCAGTTTGAGACAGAACATTATGCCACTTTTGAATAACAAAGCATACCTTAGCTGACACAAAAGAACCAATGAGCTGCTGTGCTCTTTTTTCAGGTTTGCTGGCTTTGTTATTAATAAAAATGCAGTTTTCAAGAGAAAAAAATTAAAGAGCATTAGTCACACTGCTGAATTCATAACTGCTCCTTATGTCAGCTTCAGTCATCAATACATACACACACACATGCATCCAGACACATACCTGCTATTAATTCTAAGACACCACATCTATGATCAAGTTACTATTTGCTAATAAAGTTGCATTTCCAAAATTACACTTCTAATAGCTGCATGATTCACTCACTGTAAACGTGAAGTAACCTCTCCTGTGAAGACAGGCTTTGAGAGTTGGGCTTGTTCAGCCTGGGGAAGAGAAGGCTCTGGGGGGACCTTATAGCAGCCTTCTAGTACCTGAAAGGTGCCTGTAAGAAAGCTGGAGAAGAACTGTTCACAAGGCCATGTAGCAATAGAACGAGGGGTGATGGTTTTAAACTTGAAAAGGGGAGATTTAGGTTGGATATTAGGAAAAAGTTTTTCAGTATGAGGGTGGTGGATCAGTGGAACGAGTTGTCCAGAGAGGTGGTGTGTTTGTGATGTGCCAAAAGCATTATCCCAAGCATCAGTGCTGAGTATTCCTCAAATGTCTTTATCACATGTCTGAGCCCTAAGAACGGGTGATTTGTTTCCAAGATGATGCATTGACTGAAGAGTATATAGGGTGATGTATTGGTTGAAGCATTGGGATTTCAAAGCCTCTTCCCTGCTCTTTCTTCTGTGACACTATGGCTGCACCTGAGCTGTAAGGCAGGTCTGACTTGTCACTCTCCTCAGATTTCTGGTTCTCCTGTCCAGATTATAAAGCAATGGGGTGAAGGATGCTGCTATTTCTTCTCTGTCCACATGCGGACTTTGTCTTTAGATAGGAATGATGATGGTTCTATCCAGATCTTGGAAGGAAGTTAGTCGGTGTCAGCTGGGACATGTCACCATGTCCTGCAGTACAATGGGAGGCGTTGTGTGGGGTGAACTTACTCACCTTCCAGCATTGCTGAGCTCTATAATGGGAGGAGAACAATACCTGTTTGTTTATTAGGGTCGTAAAAGCACTCCAATAGCAAAAGTAACAGGTATTGTAAAAGAACAAGTTGTATAAAAACATATAATTATCTCCAGGCTGAAATTCTGGGTCAAGGAATGTTTTGGAGTTTCACAAAACAGGTCACACATATGGCCCAAGGAACAGATGTGCCAGGAGGCAGAAAAAGATGTTTTCATTCAGAAAGTCAAAGAAAAGTATGAAATGCTGGGAACAAAATCACATAACCTTGCTTGTGAGCTGACGGTTTCCCTGTAAATAACTTTTCTATTGGATCCAGTTTTCCTCTTCACTTTCATGGCTGCACTTAAAGAATCATCACAGTTATAAATATCTTCTGCCCTTAGCAGGACCATGATGTTTCCCTGGAAATTTGAGAGAAACCGTTTGAGAGGTGTGCTATGACTTCTGAAGCTTGTTAGTGTTTTTGACTATTTTGTGAGAAATGAGTGCTATATTTCCCAGCTGGCTTAGGATGGTTGCCCAGATGGCTCTGTCTAGAAGAGCTACAGCACATACTGAAGACGGGAAAAAAAGAAAGGGTCATTTTTTATCATTGTCCTCTTGTGATTTTATATCATAACCAGCAGTGCAGCCTAACATCATTTCTCTGGGTTCATTTTTCTCCGTGAGTTATTTTCCTTTGATAATACCTTTATACTGTAACAGAGTGTGACGATTTAATACAGTTAGACAAGAACTAAAACTGGGATATATTCTCTTGTGCAAAGCCAAGTTTCTCTTAGTTGCCCCTGTATCTTGAAATTAAAGTCCTACATACTGCTAAATATTTCAGTTATTATGCCTCTATGGCATGGAGTACTAAATACAGGCGGGAGGGACACAGCAGTGTTTTCGTAACACTCATGAAATCCACTTCTTCAAAACTGGAGTGATAAAGTAAAAGTGGTCTTAGACATATTTGGAATTTTCTTTTTTCTTTCTCCTCACCTCCCTCCTTCCCTTCCTTTCTTTCCTTCTTTCTCTCAGTTTTGATGATTGATCTTGAACAGAATTCCTTGAAAGACAGTTTAGAATCTGAAAGGAACAGATTCACATTCCTACTAATACTTGATCATGATTAAATAAATATTAATATCAAGTAGTTGAGATCTGGTTTTATGTATAATGGGCAGTGTTGGGTAGAGTGATCTATCTGTGAATTCAGGAATGTGTGTGGAAGTGAGCAGCCAGGGGACTACGGTGGGGCCACTGTGAGTGCCAGATGGGACAGCTCCTCAGAGAACAGGAAGGGAAAGTGGCAGCCCCGCAACTACACCAAAAAATGGCCAGTTATTTCTGTACAGCACTGTGACTGCCTAATGAAGCTGGGCAGAACTGGCAGCTGTATGCAGAACTGTCTTTAAAGCAAAAACAACTAGTTGTGCTAGCACAGTACTGGGATCAGGTCTGCAGAACTGATGGGGATGGTCTGGTTACCTGCCCTTTAGGATGAGGCATTAAGGCTGGGGTGCTTAATCTCTTGCAATCTGAGACATTTAAAATACTCGAAGTTCTGTCACACAGACTTGCCGCATATTCACACACATCATTTACAAGTAAATGGAGGTCTGAAGGCCCTCTGACCATTACTGCAGACCAAAAGGCTCGAGACCTTCAGTGATAACAGTCACTTTGTGAGGAGCAGCAGGAGCAGTAGTAGTAGTAGTAGTAGCAGCAGCAGCAGCAATAATAACAATAGTTTTAGTTTTACCAATAAAAAACAAGCACTATTCATTCTGACAGCGATATTCAGTTTCAGACTCTTGGTTTTCAAAAGGAATGTGAATTTGTCTGCCTTTAGAAGATGATGAGGGCAGAGACATTCTATAATTTACAGCTAGATATTTCTTGTTTAAGAAAAAAGTAGGTGGAGTTCATAGTGGCACTGTAGGAAAGAATAAAGTAGAAGATGATATAAAAATGGTCCTTACAATGTTAGATTGTGCTTGATTAATATATTTAGTGACCATGCATGTGATGGATAGGGATATTTCAAATTTGAATTTTTTTACTTTATCAATTTATTTGGGATGAACTCCTTTCATAGTTAGGAACCTCTCCCCTGTATCTTTGCATTCTCACTAGACATTGGAGGATCTTGTGTGAATGACACCAATTTGTCATCTGTGCTGTCATGTCTGTTTAAACTCATGCAGTGAGTAGATATCTCCCATCTGGTGTAACTGTTGTGAATGCTTACAATTGCTTGATGCGGGCAATACCAGTTGTTTGGGGTTTTCAGCCTTTTGCCAGCACCTGGTTCTTCTACGTAATTGTAGTGATCCACTTTGGTTTCTCTGACCTCCTCTTGGTGTCACTTCTGTGATCTAATAGATCCTTCAGTGAATCACAGAATCATAGAATTACATGGGTTGGAAGAGACCCTTTAGATCATCGAGTCCAACCACAGCCTAATGCTGCCTAGTCCTCCTCTAGACCATGTCCTTAAGCACTTAATCTACACGCCTTTTAAATACCTCCAGGGATGGTGACTCCACCACCTCCCTGGGCAGCCTGTTCCAATGCCTGACAATCCTTTCAGAAAAGACATGCATCCAGATATCTAACCTAAATCTACACTGGTGCAATTTCATGCCATTTCCTCTTGTCCTATCTCTTGTCACCTGAGAGAAGAGACCAACCCTGGCAACCCGATGTCTGAAATATGGGAAACAGGTTCACATTCCTTTGTTCATTTCATCCCGTGACTTCAAGTAGTATTTCCTCCCTTCTCACCAAGATAGATAAAGTGATTTCTCCAAGGAGAATTTATGAGGAGCTGTGGCTGTAGGAACCTTACGGGACTAGTGGTGATATGTAGATACAAAATGTTACTGACAGGGTTTTTTAAGAATTTAGGGTCAAATAATGAATTTGTTTGGCTGGTCTGATTAAATAAATATAGGAGGTAATCCAGGGAATATTTATTTTCTCACCTTCCTTGGTAATCTTTGAGATGAGGACCTCTTGAGAATTACTTTGCCCGCCTGCATTGTCTCCAAAATCAGCTGTACCGCTAGGAAAATTTGATCCCTTTACGCTCATCAGAATCTGTCAAAAACCAACCACATGATGCGTTTTCCTCTCCAAGTAAGTGTTTTCTATGAGGGAAAACTCAAATCTGTCCTTTAAATCTCTAGTGAGAACAAAATAAAAACTAAGCTGTGTTCATAAAAGATACGCATTGCTTTTCTGGAGAGAACTTTGGAAGTGTTTCATTTTCTTTCCTTGGTATAAATCTCACAAGAGGTTAATCATTTGTGAAAGTACATTGCTTTAAAAAAAAAAAAAAGAAAAGAAAAGGTATCTTGATCATCCTCCTGTAAAAGGGTACTTTATTTTAAAGACTCAATTTGAGCACGGAACAAATTGATGAAATTGTAGTACAAAACCTTTAATGCATTAGAATGATTACATTTGGAAATCATTATGTATACAAGTAGTTATTACAGAAATAACCTTCTTTGTCAAGTATTCTTGGCGTGGAAGTAATCAGCATCCTATCCCATTAATTGTTTGAGAACTCTGAAATCTTTAATGAGGTTTTTACGGAAGGGTTTCAGTCAAATGCAAATGATTCATTGAAGCACTTAATCATAAGACAAATAGTGATTCTTTAAGTAAGCTTTTTTATTCGCAGTAATAAATGTAGCCTGCTAGCTGTAGATGCACAGCTAACTTTTTCAGTTACTTTTCTCACAGCATTTTTTCTTTAAGGATTCATTGTTAGTCAGAAAGTCATAATGGCTGCACTGAGAAAGAAAATGCTTGACAGATGTCAAGAAATCTGTGTCTGATATCACTTCAAATAGATTTCTTTTTTTTTTTTTTTCCCCCTTTGAGTGTTTGAAAAATGAATTTATTTCTTCTGGTCGATAGAGACATATATTTTTCAACGGCTATTGACAATCAAATATCATCCCTTTTTCACAGGTCTGATTACAACAACGTCAAGAAAATTGGATCGGGAACAGCAAGCAGAGCACTTTCTTGAGGTAAGATTAAGTGGAAAATATATGTTAAAAGGTTAACTGATTTTTTTCAGTTTAAAATAACTTCTTCCTGCTCCAGGAGAGTGGTATTCTCCCTTCTCTTGATGTATGACAGACTTGCACAAAACAAGGAGCTGCCTGATTATAGAGAAGAAATAATACATTTTGCAATTCCCAAATGCAGGGGAAAAAAAATTGAAGAAATATGCACAACACCTCTAATCTGTTTCAGATAAATCTTTTCTTGTAGCCCACAATTTTATTTGTGACAGAAGTTTAGACTATCCAGTGCAAGATAATCTGCCAAGATTTTCGGTGTCTCACGTTAAACACGTTTTAAGTTTTGGATCTCAGATCCATAACATAAACTTTTCTTTGGGATAAAAGCAGACTTTGACCTTGTTCACATTCACTTTATCATCTAAACCAAGGAACAATTTCTTATCATTCACTTGCTAGGACTATCAATGACAATTCTCAAGTTAAAAATTGCCCTCTAAAAAAAGCATCTAAACCATTCCCTTGGCCCTTAGATGAATGTTTCTCTATATAAGCAGCTCCCATATGTTGGATACGGAGTGATATACTTGTAAACTACTGGTTTTACCACATGTGTTTTCTTTCACATTGCTGTACACTGTGCAGTGTTTTGGTTTTTTTTTCCTTTTGGGTAGAAGATCCTTGACTCTGTTCTCTTGTCTATTTGTGAAATAAGGAATGGTTGCGTCGTGTTGGTACAAGTAAAAAAGAACCATATTTTCCGACATCATCAATCATTCCTACTATGTATTTTGGGAAATTCTCTTAAAACCCATACAAGTTAAAAACATCTGGACAAAACAGTTCCCAATGCAATCACTATCTGGCAGCAAAAATGTATGAGAATATACTTTTGCATATTCCATGTCTCTTTTTGTTTCTTAGAAATCCCAAATTATTTTAGTTAGGGCAGAACACAGGAAAGAAGGGTTAATTTATTAGTGTACAAGTTTGTTTTGTTTTATTTCGTTCTGTTTTGGTTTTTTTTGATAAATTCTTACATATTCCAGGCCATAAATAAATGGAAGGAAATCACAGGATTTCCACCCTTTTAGGATTTATTAAGTTTGAAAGTTAGTAATTATGCAATCCAATAACTGCAAGCTTTCCAGTTTATACTGTCAGAGAAGATTGCAAACAGAATGAAATTGGCATTGATTTTGAAATATATCTATTGATGAGATTCTTAGGTCTGTGAGTGTCTTTTGCATTTATGTGTTTGCCTTGGCGACCTCAGTGAAACATGCCAAATTCATATTTGCCAGAGGATTCCCAGACGGATGGGGAAGTGTTACTCGATGTCAAAAAGAAAAAAGAATTAATTACAGGAATTAGGCTTTAGGCATCAATACAAGTTAATATATTCTTCTCACAGCTTTTTTCTCTTTTAAAAAAAAAAAAAGTCTGCGAGATTATGAGGACTGAAGATGGGCTAGAGGCAAATCGGTGCCACAGGGTGCTCCAAGGCTTGTGAATGGGAAATGAAGTGGAAGGCAGGCTGTGAAGAAGAGATACACCTGAGCAGGCTGTTCTGGAGAAGTGAGGAGAGGACCACACTGTTGTAAAACTCACCTGGAAATGGTGTGTGGGAAAGGGAATCAGGCTCTGACAGGGACACGGCCCTGAAGGCTAAATCAACCCTTTGAGCTGCTGGTGAAACGCTGACTGTTGACCATGGCTGCCTCTTGGGAGGCACATTACCGGGCATCAGAACAAATAAGCTGCTGGGGATCTGGACCCAGGCTGGCCAAGCTGCGCTCATTCTTGTGACACACTCAGAAGACTTTTTCTAAAATCCCTGGCTGTCTCTGTGTGTAATTAACCCCCTGGGGAGGTTTTAATTGATGAGACAACCCAGTAGTACAGTATTTCCCTTAGAGCTTCATTTTGTAACATTCTTCCAGTAGTCTGTCTAGCAAACTTGGCTCCCTTTGAAAAGCTTTGATTAGTGCTTGACCTGGCAACCTTTGCTCCCCTTTGCCCAGTTCTGTGCGAGGCACTGACAGACCTTTCTTAGATTCAACTTTGTAATTATTTTTAATAAGCCTGTCTTTTCCCTACCTGAATTTAGCAGGGATGCTATATCTTTACCTGCCAGCACTTGCTGAGAAATTCCATTACTAACAGTATTTCCTCCTGTTTCTCAAAAGTTAGGAAAACAAGGTGAAATAAGAAGACAGATATCAGTCATTGTAATTGTGCATAATGCCAAAGCTCTTCTCCAGACCACTGCTTGCAATGGCTTAGGGTGGCTTCTCTGGACTCCCCTGTGCCTGTCTGTACCCGAGGAAGCACAAATTGCCAATGAGGACTGGATGTGTATTTTAGAGGCTGCCATAGTTAGGAATGGTGAATCTAAGTGATTGCTAAGTACACAAGAAGTCTGTTGCAAAGTGCGTGCTGAGCCGTGCTCAGCCGTGCATCTTTTCTTCTGTCCTCCTTTAATTATCTCCTCTGGATGTATGAACCTCTGCATGCACAACTATTTAACGGTACCAGAAGCCCCTGTCCAAGGATTTGCACATACCAAAGAATATGTGTTTTGTAGTTTTGCATGGCTGGTTTCTGGTGGAGGAGGGGGGCTGCAAGGTTGGCTTCTGCAAGAAGCAGCCAGAAGTTCTCTGCAGGCCTGGCAGAGCACACACCAGACGGCTCAAGGCCGGAGTTGTTGCTGACCAAGGCCAAGCCCATCAGTGATGGTTACAGCGCCTCTGGGAATCATATGTAGGAGTAAAAAAACTGCAAGTGTTCAATTTTTGCTGCCAGAGAAGGGAATGAGGAGTTGTAAGAAACTGTGCAGACACCAAGGCCACTTAAGAAGAAGGGGAGGCATATGAGGTGCTCCAGGTACTGGAGAGATTCCCATGCAGCCCATGGAGAAGACCATGGTGAAGCAGGCTGCCCCCCTGCAGCCCATGAGTGATGACAAGGAGCAGAGATCTCATCTACAGCCCGTGGAGGACCCCACGCCAGAGCGGGTGAAAACACCTGAGGGACATTGTGACCCCATGGGAAACCTGACCTGCAGCCTGTGGAGAGAACAACCCATGCTGGATCAGGTTTGCTGGAGGGCTTGTAACTCTGTGGGGGACCAGGTTGGAGCAGTCTGGGCCTGAAAGTCAGCACCCTATGGAAGGGAGCCATACTGAGGCATTTGGTGAGGAGATGATGCCCCAACAGAAAGGACTCGTGGAGAATGTCATGGAGGACTGTCTCCCATGGGTGGGAAGGGTGTGAGGAATGCCCCCCCCCCAGCTAAGAAGGAAAACAACTCATGAGGAACTGACTGAAAACTCCCAGTCCCTGCCCCTCCCTGTGCCACAATGGGGGGAAGAACAGAGTGAAATCATGACTAAAGTGAAGTCTGCTGAGAAGGAGGGGTGGTGGGGTGGTGGTATAGGTGCTTTAAGATCTGTCCATGCTTCTCATTACCGGACTCTGGTGTCACTGCCTGTGCAGAGCAGTGTTATAAATTAGTTTTCTTTCCTTTTTTCTGTGTTGAGTCTGTTTTGCCCGTGCTGCTCACTGCAGCAGGGAATGATCTCTCCCTGGCCTTATCTCCACTCCTGAGCCTCTCTATAATAATTTTCTTCCCTGTCCAGCTGAAAAGGGGAGTGATAGAGTGGCTTTGGTGGGTGTCCAGCCTCCAGCCAGGGTCAAACCTCCACAATGTGCCAAAGTGTGTGCAGAAAGGTGTCTAGACCCTGAGTTAAACAACACATGAGGAAGTCTGAAGTAGACTCCCTTTTATAATAATTGAGATCTTTTCTGGTTTTTTTGGTGATGTGGTTTGGGAAGGCTGCTTTTTTGTCGGTGGCTTTTTGGAAGAAGGAGAAAAAATATTTCATTTCCCAGATACTTCATCGATCATGGCGTTGTCAATGCTCTTTTTTCTCAGCTCCCAATTTGAGGACTAATTTTTTTTGACACCTCTGTAATGTCTCACAAGACTGCAGGTTTTAGTCAGTGCTTGTTATCAGGCAGAATTTTTCTGATTACGTTTAAATTGGATGTCTCTGGGTTTTATACAGGATGGACTCTTGCTTTAGAGGGTTCGTACTAATGGAATGGTTCTGCCTGACATGGGAAGGAAATGACCACTTGATTGCATTACTTTCTCACATGAAGCAAGCCAAAAGCATTTGTTTTATTTCACAGCCTTTCTTAAGGATTATGTAGTTGGGATGAAATATTTACATATCCATCTGAAACAAGAAAGGTAAATCTGCATAAGAAAATAGCAATGTATTTCCACATGATGTGCAATTGCAAGTCTCAGGACATCTTTCTTTATTCTCCTTAATAATTGGATGCTTCAGCAAGGATATAGGTGTCCTCCCCTTCTTTCCTTCTTTTATTTCTTTTTTCTCCTGGGCATGTGTCATCTTCTGGCAATTTCTATGTTGGCACTTATGCTAATTTACTAAAAGGACGAAACTATAATTGGAGAACACTAGTGGAGTTTGAGCTACAGAATAACACAGAGAACAGTCTGGCTGTTTTTTTCTGCCCACGTTTTTTATAGGTGCCTCCTAATCCTGAGCTGAGACCTTTACAAACTCTTGTGATTGTGCTGTATTATTTTGTGCAAACATCTGCTGGAGTGGTGGACGTCCAATAGTAAGAGTAGAAAGTAAGCCATTTCATGCAGGATCTGCATCTTTGTGCTCTGTCAGCTGACTTTGAAATGTCAAGAATATGAGTAATTCCTGGTTTGCTTTCTAGCATGCATGTGCAGCTTGATGGGAGAGGGCTGTTCAATCCAGGCTACATCTCATTGACTTGCACGTTCAGCCTGGGAAGTGGATCTGAGCGCATGTTTTCTCACCCGGAGCGGTGTCTGAATGTGTTGTTGCAGATGCTGGGTTATTTATCCCTCCAACACAGAAAGCCTCTGCAAAATGTGGCCACGGCTGGGGAGTTCAGTTTACTGGGAATTGCCGTGGCACAGCCTGTATTTAGCAAAAGAATCAGCTAAAAGAGGTACAGGCATCAGTGTGCAATTCTAGCAACAGTCTCTGGTACTTTATGGTTGGAGGGATGAATAATCCCTGGCAAGAGATGACCTCTTCATCCTTTTGATAACTGTATGTAATAAGTTGGTGTATTTAAAGTGCTGAGGTTATTTAGTCTCTTCTTGACCACAAGCAGTGCAGGCTCTTAAGTCATTTTGCAAGTTTTGAAAATTGTATCCATAGCATCTCTGTGTCCCTCCAAACAATGTTTGCGTTTACCACTGGAGTTTTATTCAGAAATTACCTTTTAATATCTGTCATAGTGGAAAACTTCTTTATTCACAGCCTCTCTAAAGAATAAAAATAGTTGCTAATAAGCCTGGTCAGAACTTTACATCTCTTCAGGTGTGACAAAACACCTGAAGACAGTAGATTTAAAAATCATGTTACAGCATCCGCAGCCTTTCGAGGTCCAAGTAATGTACCATAATTAATGAGGAGAAGTGGGAGCAGAGTGTCGGAGTAGCGCAGCTAATTTTTAGCCAACTGTGTGCTATCAGAACAGTGCCTCTCAAGCGCCTTGCTTCTGTCACAAGTCAGTATATACAAGCCTCATCAATCTTCCTGCTGTGATGCTTGAGCGTAGCTCTGAGAAGGATGTCAGTAACAGTGCAAGGGGTTGTAATGAAGCTAAGTTGGTAAATCTGATGTGTCAAAATACATGGGCTGAATGAAACATATTGGTTTCTATTTACTGTAAGTACACTAACAGGGTACAATAAACTCTGTTACATGGTGTGTATTTATATGCAGTAATTAGAGGGGAGCATGCTGATCTGCTGTAATTGTAGTCTTCTAAAAAGAGTTCAAATTTCCACTTGTTTAATGGGAAGTTGCAATTGTGAGGGGAATTTTGATTGAGGGACTGTGATTTATTCAACTTGGAATTTGTTCTGGAATATCACAGGGGAAGTTGCTGCTGGAGACTTTGTGGCCACAGTTTCTGGGAGACAGGGGGTTTAAATTCATGAAAAGTAGCGTTTTAAAATAGCACTGCCTCTCAGTTCTTCCCACGAACCCCACGCCGGTGGTTCGGCGTTGGATCAGTGCTGCGTTCTCTGCCGTCCTCTTCTCCTGTATCTCCTACGCAGGAACCTAACAGATTTAACCTTGCTTTTTCTTTTTGAGCCCATCCAGTTAGGCTGCAGCCTTTGCTGGTGGGGATGCCTGTAGTCAGTGGTCCTTTGTGTGAAACGGCAACCTTTTCTGAAGGATAGAGGCAGCCGTGTGGCAATATGCTCATGTATATTTTTACAGGAGAAGTACAAGAGCTGAAGTTCATTGGGTTTATGTCGCTGAACAGTACTCTGCAGAACATTGATTGCTTAAATCCTGGATTATGAATCTGTGTAAGCATTTGTTTCATGGATCTTTAGCATTGCCCACATTTGGCAGAGAAAACTGCATTTTTTCTTGGTGACATGCTGGTGATGGGGTAGGAATGAGGCAGTGTGTCTGATTGAACATTTTGTCTGAGGTTTAAATGGCTCCAAAGGCACACGCCTTTCCCTTTTAACATTAAAGCTTATCAGATGATGCAAGGGGAATTAAAAATTTAGGTAAACAGTCTGTTGTTTCCAACTTGAGCTTAATAATTAGTAGTTGCTGTGCATACTGGAAATAACAGAACTATTTTTGTATTATTTTGAGGATGCTTGAAAGGATTTTTAGAGGAACAGTAAGAATGTTCAAGAGTCAAATTTCTAAAAAGACAATGAAAGCTGTTTCATGCTGTCACCTTTCAATGGCAACACGTTGAATGTCAACTTAAAAGTTGTGAAGAAAAAGGAAAGGGAATAAAGGAAAGGAAGGGAAAAAATGAAAGGAAGGGGGAAAAAAAAAAGTTCTAAAAAAATCAAAAGCATGTTCATCTCATACTACATCAGCGGTGGGTGAAGCTGCCTGTGGGACAGGTCAGTGTGGTGGTGGATCTAGCAGAGACCCCAGTTGCTGGTGTAGAAAGGCACATGCTGAGCTGGCTCATCCCACGCTGCAGATTTCCATCCTGCACCCTGTGTTCTTCAGAAGTTGTTATTCTGCACCAGCTTTCTAGCAATGCAAGGGCTCCACTTGCCCCCCTTCTCCTTCTCCTTCCGTTACTTTTTTTTCCTCACATCTAGTTGCTGTTTTCAGAAGTAGCCAACAGCTTTCCAAAGGCAGGAGATGACCGGAGGTTAAAGCTCTCTTTCAGAGGGATATTTGCATATGACATTGCACACTGCTACTCGTGTGTATTCAGCCAGAAAGTCTTGCACAGCAAAATATGGGAAAAGTCCTGGTGAGATTCGTCTGTCTGCAGTGATAAGTGGTCTCCTCGATTAGACTATTGTCTCTATCTAATGTGATCAGCTAAGTTGAAGAATTATCAAGTGCATCACTGAAAATATTACTAGTTCAGTTATTGACTAAGTGGCCTCTGCAAGAGATATGAACAGGAATTTTAAACTGCAAAATAATTAAGGCATGGCATTTTTACGGATTATTCTCTTTTCTTTGATTATTGCAAATTTCAATAGCTCCCAGATGTCCCTTTATTTTAGATAGCAACTTGAGAAGTAACACAAACGACAAAGCCTAAGCATTGGGAAAACTGAGTTTAATAACATTTTCTTCATGCATATGGAATTTTAATTTTGTTTTCCAACTAAATAAAAAACCCTCTTCATAAAATGATGATAGCAGGGCAAAATAAGTTTGAATGAAAAAAAAAGCAAAAGTAAGAGCTGTGTAGTTACATTCCTCAATATTCCATGCTAAATTCAGGTAGCCAATAGAAAATTTATGCACAACTCTGATGACATACCATATACCAAAGGCAAGGGGCAAGAATGGGTACACATATATCAAATAGTAGTGGCGAACCTCAGCTCATTCAGGTTATTCAATGAAATAGCAATGGCCTTGAGAGACTGCATGTGCAAAGAAATAGCTATGACATTTCCATGGTTTGTCAACTTTAAGTCAACCCTGAGGATGCTTTGTTTGCTTTTTGCCTTGTGCTTATGGGTTATTTCAGTCTTTATTTTTTTATATACTATTCATCTAATTCTTTTAACTCTCTCAAGATTCTATTTGTTTCTCTTTAACATGTCTTGCACATGGTCCCACAAAGACCATGTCAAGGATAAACACACTACCGACAGCTCAATTAGTGCATCATTTATATTCAAGTATCTGATTCAGTCCACTTTTGGAGAGTGCTTAAGCCATCCAGCTAATCTGATACCGTATGGAAGGTTTTACATGCCCAGCATTAAAAATCTCACACCTGTTTGGTTAATCCATTCTATTGATTCAGGATACCAATAGTAATGAAGAAAAGCAATCCTCTTCTCTATGTATAATGAACTTCCTAAATCAAAAATGTTAGTAACTCAATATGCAGAACTTTGGGGCTTTTTTTTTTATGAATGCTTGACAGTTACAGAAATGAGATAAATAGTTTATAGACCTTTGATAGATGTATTGTAAGCTTGTGTTAATTTATTAGGGTATTACACTAAAAAAAGCACAGGTCATTTATTATTTAGCCACTCCTTAGCTAGTAAAAGAGATTTGATTTTCCCAGTTCATCGATACATATGTTGACAGTTTCACTGTCTACAGTGGAACACAGTACCATGTATGTTTTCCACAAAATCATGTTTCACTAGAGACTGATAGAAATACGGAGGGAACAGTTGATATTGTGATCCAGGTTTTAAAAGCTATTGGCCATTTAGATGAAAAGTTGATCTGGTGTTAAGTTACAGGCGATTTTGCAAATAATAATTGAGGTTCATATTTTGAAGAACATGGCAAGATGAGAGTTGTCTAGAGCTAGGGCTTTGGTTCACACACTGCTGTCTAGCACGGTTGTTCTGTCTCATTAGAAAAACCACATTTCTGATTGCCCAGAGCTTTGCCTTAGTTAAAGAATTATTTGCATATATCTAGAGTTTGCAGAGAGGAAGGGAGCCTGTTTTACAGATTTCATGAATCACTGACCTGAACTGTTGGGTCATGAAATGAAGAAATGAAAATCTGCAAAGCACAGCGCTCTCGGCTTTTTCATGCTGGGCATCAAATGCCTCTTTTAGGATTTTCCTTGTGGACCCACAGCAATCTAGCAGCAGGTCTTGGCTTTAAGCACCTCATTGCTTGCAAGCATGGAAGGAGATACTCAGTGTACAGGCTTCATGTGCTGTTTTACCAGGCATTTTCCACTTTTAAAGGCATAACAGAAGGTGGAGCTGTGCCAAGAAGCAAATCCAGCCTGCCACCTTGTAAGGTCCTGAGCATCTCCTGGGAGCCTAGAGGTGTATCAACATTTCCTTCACCCTCTGGACCTACTTAAAATCTCACTAGACTTCGCATCACGCAGATGTGAAGTCAAGTAGTACAATAAAGTGACCTTTTAATTAACTAGCATTATGTTAAGACATCTGTGATGTCACATTGGAGATGGAAAAGTCTTATTTCTTATCCTGGGGGCTAGCTGAGTTCCTTTGCTTACCTCAGTGGTGTGCTTAGTCTGGCCTCAGTGGCACTGATTTTTTTTAAGTTGTCCCAGATAATACTCAGGATGAGAAAATACGACATCAGCGCCCATGGCTGCATTTCCCCAGATATGTGTGGATATGGGTGAGCGAACGCATTAGAGAAAAGCAATTAAAAACTTACTCAACACCTGTTTCTTCTGCTCTGTTTGCAGAACTACTCCTTTGCTTAGCATTAGATCAGTGCAAATGGGATGGAAGAGTATTATTAAAACACCAAACATTATTGAGTGGTTTGAAAATTAGGTCTGCACCCGTGTGTTAAATGCTGTTGAAACAGAGAGGGGTATATTAATGGTCTTCTTTCTCATTTTATAAAACATTCTTCATGCTAAACTTGAGTAGGCAAATTCTGTGGTTAATTTGTTTCAAGTTCTTTTCTGTCAGGATTTAGGAGTTTGGTCTAATGTTGCTTTCTCGCTGAGGGATTAGCTCCCAGATAAGCTCAGGGTTAACAGTTTTTTTTCTTCATTGTATGTTTCTTCAGATCTGTAGCTCTCTTTTTTTTATGGGCTGGAGCCCACCTACTAGGCCCAAATTGGTGGGATATACCCTTTCAGGGTGTCTCTTTTGCCAGGTTCTGTGCTTGGTGAGACAAAGAGTCTTTGTGAAGAGCGCACTGCTTTGCTAAATCTTCACATTTGTTTTATGAATGTACCCACGTTTTAATCTTCTGCAAAACCAGCAGGAAATCTTTCACATGATTTGAATCTATTTTCGATGTACAGAGCCTTTGTGTTATCTGAAGCATGTCTGCTTTAGCGCTATATCATGTTTTCTGTAGCATTTGCAATACCCATCAGCTGCCAGACTGTTAATTTATGCCTGTGTTTGAGCACACACACACATGCACGTACACACATTTTGGGGAGGTCTCCATTTCCTGCCTTCCTGGCTAAGACTGAGCTGAGCATTGCATTTAAGGCAGGGGAGCTTAGTTTTCCTTAGTCAGGAATATACTGGATCTGTATTAACATCTTTTCTGGGCACGGGAAATCCTAATATGCCTTTTAATTAATCCATCGTTTAGAAATATGCCCTTAAACAAGTTTTTTGTCCATTTGTCCTTTCTTCCAGAGTGATCTGTACTCAGCTGTCCAGAATTCATGCTTATTATCTCTTTAAAAAGTTAATTCTGGGATATTTTCACAGCGACTTCACTCGATGCCACCATTTATACACACCAAATCCAACCACCTGCAATATGTCATGTAGGGTTCCCAACACTAAATCTCCAGTTCCTTTGACTTGAATGGATTTTGAGTGGGTTTGAGATGAGATCCTTGATCACAGGCTGTTGAGGCGTTCATGGACGCTGACTGGAGATGGTTCCTAGGACACCTGCACACTTCCTCAGATCAATGTGAGTCCTTTGGTTTACAGGCAACCTTGCCAAGGGAAAAATTGGAACAGCTATTTCCTTTTGCAAGTTCTCTTAGATTTTACTATCTTCTCTACAGCTCTCTTGTCTACATCGTACTAAAGATTGTCATTATTCTTGAGATCTGCTCCATTGTGTCATACTGTAAATCTAGAGTCAGTAAATCTAGATTCAGCACTTCTTCCTCTGACTTCTTAATTATTTCTTTTTGTCTCCACCTTGTTTATGGTCTTATTATCCAAGGTCTCTTAATTTCCAGTTTTGGCAATGTACTGAAAATTGCGTTGCCCACAGCTGCCTCCAGCAGTCCAGGCACTTGGTGAGAAATACATCTTTATGTACCTTAAACACACAATATTATCTTTGCATCTCATCACATTCCTTGTAATCTTTTCACCCCCTACTGTAATATCGTAATTAGCCAAGAAGGCCAATGGCATCTTGGCTTGTATCAGAAATAGCATGGCCAGCAGGTCCAAGGAAGTGATTGTGCCCCTGTACTCAGCACTGGTGAGGTCACACCTCAAGTACTGTGTTCAGTTTTGGGCCTCTCTCACTACAAGAAAGACCTCAAGGTCCTGAAGCATGTTCAGAGAAGGGCAGCCAGGCTGGTGAAGGGGCTGGAGAGCAAACCTAATGAGGAGCAGCTGAGGGAACTGGGTTTTTTCAGTCTGGAGAAGAGGCTGAGGGGAGACCTTATCACCACCTACAATTACCTGAAAGGAGGGTATAGAGAGGTGGGCGATGGTCTCTTCAGCCAAGCGAGAGCTGATAGGACAAGGGGGAATGGGTTCAAGCTGCACAAGGGCATGTTCAGATTAGACATTAGGAAAAAGTTCTTCACCGAAAGGGTTACCGGGCATTGGAACAGGCTGCCCAGGGAAGGGGTTGAGTCACTGACCGTCGATGTATTTATAAGACAAGTAGATGAGGTGCTCAAGGATATGGTTTCGTAGAAGATGTGTATGGTTGGACTCGATGATCTCAAATGTCTTTTCCAACCTAGTGACTCTGTAATTTTGTGATTCTGTGATCTTTCAAGATTATGCATCCCTTCTTTACCTGTTTTTTCATATTCTTAGATTGCCACCCTGTCCCTTTGCCACATAATCCTTCAACATTCAGCTTGAACAAAAAAGACATACTAGAAAGGGTAGGAAAGTGTCCTGCAAAAACACATTAGTCTGAAAAAAGTGTTTATTTTTCAAAGAATTTGTTATGGTAAAAGTACATCTATTGTGTGAAATGTGCTGAAATAAGATTGTGGTATTCAGCATAATTTGTAACATGACACAAAGTATTTACTAGACACCTAGAGATAAGAAAACCTCTAATCGGCTTGAGAATCAGTTTAATAAGCATATTTGACACCTTTTTTCTCCCTAAATATATTATCATGGAACATAAGAATCCTAATACTTTTCTTATCTGACTTTACCTTGATAATAATCAGAGACCAAACAATTCTTTTGCTTTTTATGAAGATATGATTTAAACAGAAAAATACAAAGGCCCTGAAGCATCAAGTGCTATAAAATCTGCCCTCAGAAGCAGTAATTTTCTTTTTCCCAGCTTAACAAATTTCAATTGTCAGGAAACAGATTAATCTCCTCATTCTGAAATGTAATATTGCTGTTTGCTAATCTCTCACAATGCAGAGACATTGAAAATGTTATCATAGCAGTTTTAGAGTAGATTTTATGTTTTGGCAAAACCCAATGCTTTCTTTGGCAAGGAATATTCAAAATAGTCAAAAGTAAGGATTAACATGAATAATTGAGAGCAAAAAAAATTGTCAGAATCAAAATAATGAATTATTTTTTCTCACATTCTTTGGGAAAGTAAAAATACAGATATTACTAATAGCAGTCTGTCAATTTATGGCTTCAACGTTTTTGAGGACCAGCATATTATCTTTAATCCAGATACCAACAAATAGCTTATTACTTTCTGTCATGACCTCAAATATATTTGGTTTTCCTTGTGAAGCTTGTTTTATTCCAATATCCTTCCAAATAATTTTAAGGTGTTGTATAAATAAAAATGTCTTCTTAACCCTGAAGGCTAAATAGCTGTTTTCAGTAATTGAAAAAAAACCCATGGAGAATTTAAACACATGGTTTTACACTGCCATGCTTCAAAAAAAAACAAACCCAAACTACCACATGACCACAGTTTAAAAAAACACTCAAAAAAATCTAGAATGGTGTAAGTTTCAGACTACACATTTTAGCTAAGCAGAGATGATGCTTTATTGTGTGATACATCAAAGTATGCCAGAATGTCGTGCTCTCTGCTGACTGAGAGATGCAGGTGGCAGGGAGATGAGTAGTCTTGAAAGAAGACCATCAAGTATAGCAGGAGTAAAAATGTTGACATGTAAGGTTTGCTTGCATATAGTCCTTATCCACCTCACCAAAACCCTGTTGTACAAATGGATCTGCACAGACACACCCTGTGTAGTTTTGACCCTATGCTTGTGGGATTGAATTGAATACTAAGGTTTTGTCTTCTTTTTTCATTGGCATTTACCAAGTATCTGCACAGTTAAGAATTTTTCACTGTTTTTGTTGCAAACCACTAGATACCACCTGAGTGAGGTCTTGACTGTAACATCTCAGCCAGGGAATGGGATTTTAAAAAGTAAAATGATATTTGCTTTAAATATCTTCTCTTCAGGCATTTTGTTCTCATGATACCTGACTCTCAGTGTGAAGGTATCAATTGAAAGCTGTGGGTTTTTGAATAAAAAGAAGTCTGAAACATAGAGAAGATTCTGTTTTTCTGCAGCACTGGGAGGGTGCCGGGTGATGGATCACATCGGTGATGGGACACCCAACTTCCAGCAAGCTGCTGAGCTCCTGAAAGAAACCCTTGCCGCTGCATCGCACTGCTCAGCGTGAGGCACTCATTTATCCTGCTTCTTGACAGAGAAAATTACCCTACTTGGAGTTGTGGGGTGTTTTCAGTACCTCGTATAGTTCTTGCAAGGCTAATTTGGTGTCTATTCCCTCTCCTCCACTCTGCAGCACAGACTGAGAGTTACCTCAGGACTTCCTAACTTGAGACTCCCTTCTGCTTTCTCTGGGCAGGCAATACATTCCACTAGCCTTTGGATGCCTAAACAGTAGTAGCCAAATAAATGACACATTCATGCTCTATTTTCTAAAGGTTACTGAGCACACATTCAACAGACTTCCATAGCAAAACAGGAATTGCATCTTAAACTTCAGTTTATTAACAAACTGCCTTTGCCTTACCCAGTCCATAAGTAAGATTTAGCTATTTTGTCAGATCAGTAAACTGTGGATTAGACCCACTTTTAATAGCACTAAAACTGGGTACACTTCTGGAGCATGTTTATATTTCATATGCAATTTCTCAGAGGAAGCAACGGCAACATCTATAGATGGTGTTGGCCACGGCTCTGCATCCTGAGCAAGCATCTGTGGCTCTGACCCCAGCATCTAACTGTGGGGATTAGCGCATGGGGCTGACATATCTGATCTGCCTGTGCCAAGGGATCACGCCTCCTGTACTGATCCTGACAGGATGCACTTGTGCTGCTCAAGAGCTCCCATAAATCAGGAGCTTTCTCACGGCTGTTTCCAGCAAAGTACCCGGCCCCTTTAACACCTCCTGAGACAATCTCAAAAGCAAAGCAGCTCCTAAAACTTTCCTTTTTCAATCTCTTTTGCTACAAACCAACAAAGCAACTCATTAGAGGGTCTCCTTCTGCTTCCTCCCACCCCCCCACCCCCCCACTTTCTCTCCCTTCACCTAGTTAGGGCTAATTGGAGGCCCATAAAATGAATCCAGGAAAATTCTCCTTCGTCTCCCATATATCAGTCTTGCACTACCAAATTGGGCATATTGTCTCATGCAGTGTTTTATTGTCCCCTAGATCACATTATCGGTGGGGCAATCTCACAAAGGTTAATAGCATTACTAGGTTATCTCTCGGTCTGACATTCTTGCTCATCACTCTAAATCCAGTCATTTTTCCAGTGGTGTTAGACATCTCTACTGAAGTTAATTGGATGCTGCTTGCCACTGACTTCAAACTCAACTCTATAAATTGTAACTACTTGTAGCTGATTGTCCCTGCTCTTAACTTTCATTTCACAACTGGGAAAAGTATGTGTGGGTTGATATACCTGGCTTTTCAACCACACTCTTTGACATTTGCAATCCAATTATCGGTCACCTTGGCCATTCATTCAGTCCAACTGTCCTCCCTGTTGGTATGCCATGTGTCAACACCTACTCTGTATACTGCCTCAATGGGAAAATAAACAGTAAATTATGAGCCTGTATAAATCCATTAAGGAGTTCCCGTGACGCTGTAAACCATGGAAGTGAATCTGAAGCACTTTGTGCAGTTGCTGGTATCTCAAGTTGGAATTGCTGCTCTGTATTTTTAGAACATCCCAGCTAACTGAAGTCAGACAAGATAAGTATCTGTTGAGAGCATTGGTGTCCATACAGTAAGAAAAGGAACGTAAGGGCTGTGCGTGGTAAGGTTTTGATATTACATTCTTGACTAAATGCTTGTCATCAGTAGAAAGGAGTAAATTAACATTAATCTTTTTTTTTATTAATTATATCCTTTCCCCAGATGAAGAGTATACTTCCTAGGCTCTACTTACATTTCACTGACCCTTTGCACAGCAGTGAATGCCATCCTGTGGCTGAAAAACCCGAATGCATGTTAAGGACTAGTTCTTCAGAAGAATCGAAGTGCTAAGAATACTTTAAAAGTTGCAGTCTTTTAAAATTCCTCCTGCACTGCGGGAGTAGAATGTCATCTTCTTATTATGCAGACACATAAAGATCCCTTTCCAGGACTCCAGGCACTGTGTAATTAATTAATTATAATAGTATTAATTGATTAATTAATATTAATAACCCGAACATTTAAAATGTGTTCTGAGTGTTACTCAGGGAAATTAAGTTTTCGGGCCAGGATTTTTTTTTTTTTTAATTATTTTTTCTTTTTCCCCAACACATTTGGAATGTTAAAACTTTGGGACAGTGTTGGATCATTACCCCCAAATGACCTTCCTCTTATACATGCATCTACTTATTTATGTCAGCAATATGGTCTTGACACATTCTGAAAATTATTCCTATACATCACTGTTTGCAGGATGACTGGCTGCATGTGTAACAGATTGAACCAACGAGGGAAAAAAAAGCTTGTTAAAAAAATTGCATATGAAATTGCTGTTTCTTTAAAGTAAACCAAAAAAAAAATGTCTTGCCTGGGTGTTAAAGTCAGATTCTTCCCAGTCAGTTGCAGTGCATGCAGTGGTGGTGGTGCTGTGATGATGCACATCTTCTCTACCCTTTAGTTGAAGGCTTACAGCTTTCAGGTACTTGTTAAGCAGTTGCAGCCCAGGGCTGGGCAAAAGCTGAATGTGAAATAAAAACAAGCTGAAATCAGCTGTAGATGCAACCCTGTTCTCACTAAAGTCAATGGGAAAATTCCCATTGATTTCTAAGTCAGAGGATTGCACAGGTGTCCAGGTCCATCTCCACCAAGAAGATAACCTGTCATTCTTTGGCTGCTCGGACAACATGAGTTTGGTTCATCAGGGAAATTTGGTTCATTAGACTTCTCCCATGTGTCTTTAGCCAGGCAGCATGTGCATATCTACTGTCCATGGTGCAGCTGGGGATGCTAAGGCTATTCAGGTGTTTGTGGCAGTTGATAGAGGTTCATCACAGCTGAAAAAGGAGCTAAAATGACTGTGCAGGGAACTCTTTCAGGGAACTGGACCCTAAATGTACACTTAGCTGTTCCAGTCTTCTGAAAAAAAACAAGGTTTTGCCTTGTCAGATGATACACAGAGTCCTAATGCACTCATCAGAGAAAGAGCTAATGGCTCTCATCCTTTATCACTGGAACAGTTATTTGAATTTTAGTTTCACATCTTTTTTACTAGACATAATACCCAAGCCTGTTTTCCAGGCTGAATTTTAAAAGCTGGAAAAAGAATTTGGGAAAAGTAGAAAGGTAGTCCAAGACTGAGTTTTGCTTCAAAATCAGAATCTGCATTTTTTCTCTACATACAGTCCCATTCTGATTATCAACCAGCTTGTAAAATTGACCCCATGTCAATGTAAACCGGATAGTAGATATTTATAGGACACTTAGAATCGAAGGCAAGTGGAGATTGAGATAATAAGGCTTCTCCATATTGCCTATTAGATGAAAATGTGATTAAATACAGCCCAATTAATGCTTATTAACTGCCTAAAATTAATTTGTCACAGAAAGTTGTGAAGTAGGCACCGAGAAGTCAAGTAGAATTTTTTTATTGCTAAAATCAAAGCAATTATTGATTTGATTTGATTTAATTTAACCTGGTCTGACAAAACTAGAATGATTTTGTCATTATAGAAAACTGCCTTGGGAAGAGCCCCAACAGCCAACTTCCTTATTCACGCTTCTTGCCTTTATTTTACTCAATTTTCATACTGATTTTCTGAGTAATTTTATACTGCTTTGTATATTTTAGGATATAGTCCTCACCTGACTATGAAAATTACTTTATTCACACATGTATGAGTAATTGCTATCATACTGTCAGCTAAGTTGTTTAAAACTTTACTTGGCACCTCACTGCTAACAAAAGGAACTTATATCAAAAAAGGGAGTATCACAAANAAAAAAAAAAAAAAAAACCTTCATTTTTTTCCTTTTGGGCTGATGAACACAGAGCAGTCTTCCAGAGTGACAGTTCACTAAAGCCAGATAAATTTTTGAGGCCTAAAATGTCTGGGCTTTGCCTTATGCAAATGTAGAATATCTCCACAGGATCAAAAACCCTAACCCTAACCCACAGCCCTTAATAGTCTGATGTTTTATACCTTTGACCTGGCAAAGACATTAATTTTCATTAATCAGCTTTTTAACTGGTAAGCTTTATTTAAAACATAAAAATGTAGAAGCTTCATTTTATATCTTGAAAAAACTAAATTACATTTAAATGTCAGAGACTACCTTCCAGGCTATCAGCTATAAAGACATCTTTGAAACATTTTACATATATGTGTGGATAGGAAACATTATTTCTTGCATATCATAAAAAACAAAAAGTGTAAGATGGGAATTGGATGTTTCCAGCTACTACTGCTGGGACACAAAATCTTTTACCCTGAGATCCTTGGGTAAAGGATCCCTGCCTTTCCCTATGTTAGTATTTATCAAAGACTTTTTGATAAGTGATGAGTTCTGTGATAAAGATTTGGGGGTTTTTGGGAATGAGTACAAAGTAGCATTCTGTCTGTAGTTAAATTGCAAAATTCATCACCAAAATCATAGTTGCACAGTGCATTTTCCTTCAGTAGCCAGAACATCTTAAGAGATTTCCCGCTCCTCTGACTTGGGGACCTGCCATTCCTCTCCTTGCTTTACTCTCTCACCACCATCACTCATTAACCATCTGCCTTCTGGGGCATTTGGTTTTCTTTCAGCGATTCATTTGAAATCCTGCTTATTTCAGTATCCCTGTTCGTAGCACAGATGCACGAACAGTTTATTGACGGGTGAAGGTGGCTGTAAACCGATGACAGGGGAAGAACAAATGGCTGGAGGAGGAGCTGGAGATGGGGCTGGATGCATCTTAATCTGCCTTTCTGATGAAGACAAGGTGGTGTCATCCTCCGTTAGCACAACCAAGTGCTAGGGAGACTTTAAAAAAGAAAAAAAAAGGTGTCATTTTTCTTTTGAATGTACATGGTTCCATTTCATATAGCAGCATAGAGCTTGGACACAGTGTACCTATAAAGTAAATAGCTTTAAGGAATTACAAAGTATATGTTTCATCTCAATGGATGCCAAATACTACCTCTTGAGCAATAGCAATACTGGTTCAAGACCGATTCTCACAAAGTCTCAGCTAAGGGTGTTTGAAGCAATGTCAGAAGGTCCTGGCGGTTGGCGTGACAGAAATTGTTCGGAACTAAGTTTTGATATGATAGTTCAGGAGAGAAGAAGATATTTTGAAAATTTAAATTGAAGTTATTTGGAACAGAAGCCACGTGCCACAGGAATGGTTAGGGCATTCCGACCAATCTCCTTTGTGCTATGCCTGTTCTTAGGGCAGCGTGTGCTGCATTAGCATGAGGCAGTGCTGCTGACTTACTGCAGGACAGATGGAGGGCTGTTGCCACGCACAGAAATTCACCTGCACCGAGTTCGAGAGTTTCTGCTAAAAGAGTTGCTGTACCTTAATTTCCCATCAGTGTGAATATCTGGGGACCTACACTACTGACTGATACAGCTGCACGCCCGGAGCAGCTGAAAAGTGTCTTATCGTTTTGCTGCTTGATTGATTAACTTCACGGCGACTAGTACTATAGCTTGATTAATTTTTGGCAATATATCAGCATATATTTTTGAGCATAGCCTTCCTGCTGATATTAGGGAATAAAATCTTAGAAGTACGGATAAAATCTTACGTCCTTATTAACAGACAGACTGATTTTCTGGCTACTACACGATTACACACATTGACTGGTGTAGTATGAAAGAGGGAAGATTGGGGACATGGAATGACCATCATAATTTTGAGGAAGCTTTGAAGAAGGTGTTTGATTCCTGCTTAAAGTAGAGGTGAGAATCAAGTGACTTTTCTAAAGGAAAATGAAGGGCAGTTGAATATCTGAGAATAGGGCAGTGCAGTGAGCTTCAAAGTTGCTGCATGCCTCTTCTGAGTATCTGATCAGCTGCTTCTTGTCATGAGAAAAGCAAAATCCACAAATGGCTGAAGTAGATACTCAGGTATGAATGGAATTGCAATTGACATAGAGATTACTACTAACATTAAACTGCCTAAATATCTTCATTTGCAAGCTTTATGTTATTATTAAGCTGCTTGAAGCGAAATATTCTCATATTTGACTACTCATTTTCTGTTCACAAAAGTCTTTGATCATAATCTTCACTTTCAGCAGGCACTAAAGACCTTCAAAGTTTGTTGTGAAGATCAATACACAACTTTTATCTTTCTCATTTAGAGGCTATGGGGGTAGTTATACTTCTGTTTAGCAGTAGGTTGTTTCTTAAGAAGCTTCATATGTCTATAAAAATTATTTTTAAACAATTGCATGTCAGTCTTTATCTTTTTTGTAAGGCGCCAGTCTGCTAAGGTGGGTTAATGTCCTTGGATCCAGATATTACCAGAGGACTCTTTGGAGTGTATTCTTTTGCTTTCCGGATTTTTCTTTGTTACATGCTTGGGTAGCAAAATTCATTGTTATAGACTCATGAACCAAGAAAGGAAATTCTCAGTGTATCCAGAATACCTTTACTGTTGTTACCTGGAGACTGATACTGTGGACATCTCAGATTTTTGAATTCCCTAGGTGGGAACTTTGCAAGCTGCTCAAGATGGGACATAATGCATGCAGTTTTAAGCACCACTTCTGATGGTGCCATTGTCACCTAGAAGATTGGGAAAAGTCCCAGCTGAGAAATGTTTTTTCTTACCAGATGATTTCCGCTGTTTACTGTTGCAATTTTCAAACAGCTCGTAGCACAAAGCCTGTCGCAGAATAAATGGAGACTTTATTTCAGTCTTTAAGTTCCCATTTCTCCTTTCAGCCTCCCCATTTGAGATTTCATTCTGCCAGGCCATTTGGTTACCATCTACAGGTCTCAGTACTGTGAGTGTAGCAGAACTTGAGAATTGAAGCCTCTTCAGACTTTCTTCAGTACTCTCTTCTAATATTTCAGTTTGCAGATACTGCAGGGAGCATTTAACTCCAACTGAAAAAGCCTTCCTTCCTTCCTGTCTTTTGGCAATACAGTGCTGAAATTACCTGATGTCATCGTTAATTCTGAAATGGTTTAACAGACCATTATGCATCATTTTCCAGCTTGAATGTGGCTGGAAGCCATTGACTTACCTAATCAGCCACCTAGAGTGTTTGTGTCAGTAATAATCTGTATTTAAAATGTACTCTGAATTATTTATTTCGGGTAGCTGGCCAGTGCGAAGGTATTATTTTTTCTATGATTGAAAACAAGAGTTCCCAGATTAACACATTGTAAAGGAAATAAGGAAAGATGGAGCACACTGGTATGATTGGCACTCTTTCCTACAAGAAACGTTTAAGTAATTTGTCTTTTGGGACAGCACTGCATTCTATTAGGATAAGTGAAATAAGTAGCTGCCTGCTTCTTTTTCCCCAGTTGCCAAATAAAGGATTAGAACAAGAAGGCGTCTAGTTTACTACAGCTTAGTTGGTATTTATGTTGAGCTGAAAAAAAACCAACCCAAAATTGCCCTTTTTCCCCCCCTCCTGCCTATCTTTGAGTTTTGCTGCCTCCACGTTGCAGCAATAGTCTGATGCGTAGTTCAGAAATACAACACGCTTCAAGAAATACTCCCTTGTAAGAATTTAGCTTCGAATCTAGTCCCTCTCTGAAACAGGCAGAGACAGTAATTCAGTGCATTTGACTTTAAAGTTCCATTCATCCTTCAATGAGCGCCCCTTTATAATCTTTTATTTCTCTTACTCAGGCTGAATTCCAGAGGCTCTTACAATAGGTATTGCAGCGCGTTTGCGCATTGGCAGAAGAAACAAACCCATTAGTCACTAACAGCAGGGGTATGCCTCAGCTCTCAGGCTCCCTTTGATCATTTTTCTGTCTCCAGTAACTCAACCAGATTCTCTTTTCTAAAGTTTTCTGAAGCAAAATTGGCTTTTCTGGTTGGGGGAAAGGACTTCTACCTGAAACCCTCATTATGCCCACTCCTCAGATGAGACGCAGACATCTCGCCTCACTCTTTTTGCATTAAGCAGTATCACATGAGTGAAAATAAACAAGTAAGTATGACATCTTCCAAGTTTTGCAATGCTAATGACAGTAATGTAGCAGTTCCTCTTAACTAAAAAATTGGGTAGGCTGAGTACTTCCTCCTGCCAAGGCATGATATGGAGCAAGATTCTTGTTCTTCTTGCAGCTTGATAATTCACATTAAACACCTGCCGATTGTCGTCTTATACTTGTTGAAGATCCCTGCTAGCTACTCTCTCCAGCTGAGTTAATAATTATCTTGGAAGTCATGAGCTTTTGTTAATGAGACTCAATATTGTACTTTTAATTCAGGAGGGTGGTCCTCACGGTTTCATTCGTATTCTGGAAAAAAACCCAAGAGCTCATCCTTCTTCAGTTAAGTGTCACAGTCCAATTCATAGGAGTGATTGTCTCGAGGTAAAATTATTCTTGTCACCAGAAATGAGATCTGATAAGCTGATGCTGTGTTTTAGCCAATAGTTTCACAGCAGAAATCTCCACGCCGTCTTCATGGTCATAAAAAGAAAAATACCTAACATTCCAGTTTGTGTATGTTAACAGTTAACAGTTAATGTTGACCTTAGTTTTCACTGAGAAGGTCCACTGCTATGGAAATCTCTTTCGTTGGTCTGTGGGTTTGAACGTAAACATGAATATAATAGAGTATGGCTCAGTATAGCCATAAACATCAAAGCCAATGGGTGAACGAAGATACTTGACAGACTGTTGTTCATTTTATGAAGAAGACTGTAGTGGAACAATCTGTAGGTTGTGGGAAAACAACAATGACGTATAGGAGTTTACCATGAACATGGTATATAAATTCATATGATTCTTGCTGTCTGATACTATCAGACCCCATTAAATATGGCATCAGACTCCTTTTAAAATGTTCCACTCTGCTGAATGGACCTGTCTCAGGTTGCACATGGGCAGGATACATGGAGCCTGGATACCAGACTCTGCACAAAGACTGGACAAGGCTTTCAGAAAAGCACCTGCTAACCAAGCAGCCACCCCTCATCTCTTCTAGGAAAAGCTTTAATTGCAGTCCTCATCATTTCACCATCTTGATTAGTCTCATTTGGGTTTTGATGGCACATCTTTAAGAGCATATATTGAGACAGCCTCTCGTTCATCTGTATCACCTTTCTTTGTTGGTTTTGGGTTTTTTCCCCTACCATACCATCTGCAGGTTTCTAAACAAAAGGACCTCACCGGTCCTAAATTACAGCTCCTGTTCTGGTAAACTCTCCTGTGCCTTGCACATCTGCCTTTCACATTTCCAGAGATACCAGCTGTGAATTAGCTTTTGTGTCTTTGTCCTACAAACATCCCAAACTCCCTCTACCCCCTGGTTACTGTTCACTGTAATTTCCAGCTGGTTAAGGGTTTTGCTGAAAACCTTGGTACTGCTTGAATCGGAATTGCCTTTGTTAAAGAGGCCCCTAAGTGCCTGTGTGATACAGTGCTGCAATGGGATCGGTATTTACAGAGCGTTGTGCTGAACCACCTCCGCTGTCCTCCCCACTTTTGTCTGGGAACGATTTTGTACTGGCAGCAGTTTGTTATTTTGTTTTCATGTGTTGTCCCGGAGGGTTGGTTGTCTTTTGAGTTTGTTTTTTTTCTGTTGGGGCAGAGGAAATTTTTGCAGGTCTTTTACCCTTTTTATAGCTGGAACCTGAAAAACCCAGTCTGGAGTCTTGCTGATGGGGCAGAAAAGAGGGGTCAACCAGGGCACGTATTTACAGTTAGGGAAATAATCATGTTGCTGGTGTGAGGGCAGCTTAATTAATTAATTTACATGCCTGCAAAGAGGGAGCTTTAACTCACACTTCTGCTCCTGTGTCTGGCGCTCAGAGCTTCGCGAGCGGAGCTGGAGCCTGTCATTTTGAAAAGTTTTGAGTGTCACCCAGAGAAAAAGGCTTTGCTGGTACATAACGTTTTCCTCTCTGGGGACGTAAAGTTTTAGACAGAGCAGAACTGACTAACTTCAGGCCTTCTATGTTAATTTCTGGTAATTAGCTGACATTGCGTGCTATAGCCGTTACTACTTTCCGTTAGCTGTCAGCAAATATTTTCAGCACAACTTTTCTGTTGCTGAATGGATTTCCCACAAGTTTGGACACACCAAAACAAACACATTTTTACTGCCACAACGCCGCGGTAGGTGGGATTTCAGCAGTCACCTAACGAACTGCGAGTCTGTGTGTTGGTAGGGCAGGAGGATAGCTTAGCCCCTTGAGCAGACTTCAAGTTGACTTAAGTAGGTTTGTCATCATGGTCACTTGGCTGGTTCTACCACTGCGGTTTACAGAGATTATATTATCGTTATTAGCTGTAAAACTTTAATCTCCTCCCCACACCTTTTATCAGAGATGACTGCTAGCAGGTTGAAGAAAATATCTTTTTAGGGTTTTTTTTTTTGTAAAAGCTGAGCGATGTTCTGAGCAGAAAACAAGAGTTTCCTGAACCTTGCCAGTATTTTCTACGTATTAAGAACATTACCCCCTAAAAAAAGGCATTTTGTTTGTATTTTTGACTGGTGTTTAAATAAGTGTGTCTGTGTTTCTGTGCACTAGGTCTGTACCGTCTGGCACCGCTGATTATTTTATCTGTGGAGTCAGCAGAAATCCTGTAAAAGGTTTTTCTTTGTTAACCTGTGCTCTTGCCGAGAGCTTAGTGAGTTTAACCAGAGCAGAACAGAAATAAAGGGGATCAGCCTCTAAGTGGGACAAAAGTTACTTATTGCCCAAAGGCTGCAAAGGGGAATTGGTGGAATTGGCTTTTTGTTTGCTGCAGGAGCTCTGAAGTTCTCCCGGAGCGGTGAAGTGGAGAGGCTGAGGTTGCTCTCACCGGGTGCAAAGACAGATTCGCAGCCATGTGTGCAGCCTTTCGGTGTTATAAATGCTATTTTGGAAAGTGTAGCAAGTGGGAACTGGATGGCTGAGTACACTGGTAATGAGCTGCGGGTCCTCTCCCCGCACCCCCTCGCCGGTGAGTGACAGATGGCATGTTGGTGGCTTCGCAGGATGGGGATGGTCCCCATCCGGCTCCCAGCAGGCAGTCATCCCCATCACGAGGCGGCGATCCCAACAAGTGCTAATTGCCAACCCTGGTGACAGTCTACATGTTGTTGGGAGGACAGGCTCCACTCTCCAAATGAGTTATGGGCTGATATGGGGGGTTTACATTGCCGTACATACTTCCATACCGTTTGCTTTCCTGTCAGTAAGGGATTTCGGTCCCTAAGGCTGTCAGTCTGCTCCCTTCCACTGCGTGATTTTTTAAAATACAGTTAAATACAGGAAATGGAAAAGGTATTTTATCTTTCCTCATGGAAAATACAGTCAGTTTTCTGCTGATCTCAGTACTGAATCGGGGTTACCCTAAGTTTAGACTTCTTGTTGCAAGGAGGGGGCAATGGCAAGGGATGTTATTCCCAGAAAATGATGCTTTGCCTAAGGGTTGGACATCAGGAGGGTATGATTTGCAAGGGAATGGAGAAACATTTAATGGGAAGCAAAACATCAAGAAGTTAACCAGCAATGTAGTCAAGGTGCAATGCTTGGTATGAGCAGGGAAGAGTAGGTAATATCTTGGCTCACTGTCATCAAAATTTGCCACTGTAGGAATTGGTATGTTAGCACACATAGCTGAAGATGACATCTGAGCTTCTTTCATGCAAACAGAAATAACTTTCTCCCTTCTTTCTTTATCTTCAGAAAATGCAATCGAAATATTGAGGGAGAAGTTTGAAAAATATTGATTACATTTTGAAGGCATATTATTAAATCTCTTGAGTCCTTGTTGATCTTGGATCATTTCATTTTCACAGTGTTTCAGACTGAAAATGATTAGTAATTCTGTTTAAGTTGCAGCTAAATTACTAATTAACTTCTGTCTCAAAGATTTTATTTCTTACGTGTTTCTGGCAGCACAGTGCACTCTTTACACAATGCAGCAGAATTTTTTGCTACCTGCCTCTCTGTGCCCCTTGCAGTCATATAAAGCAGTTTTGGAATTAATGAGCTGTCAAATCTCAGGTAATGAATGAAAAGAACTGACAGAAATTCTTTTGTTGTCTAAGAAATTCCAAATAATTAATAGAAAAAAGTGACAGAGTTTCTTTAAGGATTTAAGAAATGCATCTTTCAAATTCATGGTGTGACTGAAGAAATTTTAAAAGTAGCTTGCAAAAAAAAGCAAGGATCCTGCTTAATGGGTTAATTCCAATTCTCTCTTCTGAGGCAAACTTGCAGAATTCGAGATACAAGGATTTAATTTTTGGAGAAATTGCTTCCTAATCCTCAGGTTCCCCATTCTAGTTTCATTTCAAAAAAAGTCTTCCTGATTCTTTTATTTGCCATTGTGGGCATATTTGAGTTAGTCAGCAAGTCTTGTGTGCAGAGAAGACTATGTAAACTGCAGTTTATGGTGTTTCCTTATGTTTTATGTTTTCTTCCAATTTTTTTAAGTCCCACTGTAGCTCTTCAGAGTAATACGTGTACTGCTGTTGTTTTTCAGGTAACTGTCTCGGATGGGGGCACATCTCCCAAGCAGTCCTCCGTTTGGGTGGTGGTCCAGGTTCTGGATGAGAATGACAACAAACCTCAGTTTCCAGAGAAAGTCTATCAGATCAAGCTGCCAGAGAGGGACCGTAAGAAAAGAGGGGAGCCGATCTACAGAGCTTTTGCTTTTGACAAAGACGAAGGCCCTAATGCAGAAATCTCCTACAGCATTGTGGATGGAAACGATGATGGGAAGTTTTTTATTGATCCCAAAACAGGGATGGTTTCTTCCAGAAAGCAGTTTACAGCTGGGAGTTATGACATCTTAACAGTAAGTGCTCTTCCACTGCCATACAAAGCCATGATTTCACTGACTTTAGTTTAGAAATAAGCCTGTTTGTATAAAGAGTGACGTATAACTGTGTTTAACGTATGACCTATATGTAGTAGCTGACTATTAATGAATTTAGTATTCCTATACAACTGTGGCCACAAATTGTTCTGAGAGAGTGTCCATGTAGTAAACTATTCTCAGGTTGTTCAGTCAACTTGCAAATTCTCAGTGTAAGTCATTCCCTTGAATGCCAAGTGAACAGATACCGCTATGAGTGTTACTTTTTGTGTGGACACAGCTGCCTGCACTCATGGAAAAGTCCTTTTACTGACCAACTCAGGGGACTTCAAGGAGAAGTAATGTGTGCAGTATGTTGGGTACTGTTCTCACCACATTAAAAGGTACGAGTATGGCAGCAATTTCAGTTAAAAGAAGTGTCAAAATATTTCTTCCAGAAGTCGAACCATGTAGGTCAAAAATAGAAGGAATATGAGATGGTGGTGTTGATATAACACAATATTAAGGTTTGAAAGTGCACTCTTCATCTACAACAATAAACCAAGAAATTGTAGCTAAGGATTTGACAGAAAAATGTCAGAGGTCCACAGTCTGACCTACAGTAAAGGTAGCAATGTCACTTGCAGTAACAGGTCTCTGTTGTGTTACCTTCATAGGGTTGGAAACTGTGACAGGAAAATGAAGACATTTTGAGAAATACCTAGTAATCAGAGTAGAGCACCCTTTGGGTGAGCGAGTTCCTTTCCCTTCTGCTGGAAGTTGCTTCTGGGATCTGGCCCTTATTATAATGCAACAGCTGAAGGTTTTCTACCTTGAAATTGCTCATCACGCCCTCAGCATTTTTTCACTAAGGGCCTGACCACCTTGAATGGAGCGGGGAGCGAGTGTTAGCACCAAACCCACTTAACACATTTCCAGAGAAAGAAATAGGATATGGTATTTCAGGAAAACATTTCCCAGTTTTAACTGGCGTAGTAACAGTATATTTACACCAGTGATCCTATATAGACAGAAACATTTCCTTTAGTTTTGAAGGAAAACCTATTTGATTGGCATGGATGATGTTCACCAAGGTACCCATTTTGTAACCTACATTATCCCTTTCCTTATCCGCAATGTTTATTGCTGCTCATCTTGCCTTTTCTATGCTAAAGCCATAAAGCATGCCAGGCGCACATCAAGTCTATCGATTCCTCTAGAGGACATGATAATAAAAAGAATTAACACCAAGCTGGGCAATTCTTAATGAACACGACAGAGATGAGAAAGCAAGGAAAATAAATATAGAAAATTTTTAAATTATATTTGTTTTGGAGAATGGAGGAAATGATCTGAAACACATTTAACTGAATAAAAGATCCTGAAGAAGGCAATGTAAGGAATATCAATCTTATCTGCAATATGGATGCCATTTAAAAGCAATCAAACATGGTCTGAGTGAGCATGTGTCAAAAGTGCACAGCGTCCCACGGGGTCATTATAAACCTCCGAGCATTGCTGCAAGAGGGAACTGGGTGGAAGATGAAATTGGAGAGGGAAGTTGGTTCTGGAGAGGAGGATCTGTGTGGGGAGCACTGGTATTGCATCTCTGGGAGGCCTCACACCACTATTTCTGAAATGAAACATTTCAGTTTGAAATCAGTCTTTTCAGTGAAAAGTCAAAATGTAACAGAAAAAAAATGATAACTAAGAAAGAAGTGCTTATCTCCCTCTTTTTTCATGGGATTTTATGTAGAGGATTAAAAAGGCCATTTTCCAAGCCATCACCATCACACCCTAGAATTAGGTCTGCACTGCCAAGCTGTGATGCTCGGTCTGAGTCCTCTTTTCTTTGTACCTGCCAGATAAAAGCAGTGGACAATGGCCGGCCCCAAAAATCTTCAACTGCACGCCTCCATATCGAGTGGATAAAAAAGCCCGCGCCCTCGCCCGTGCCCCTGACTTTTGATGAACCCTTTTACAACTTCACGGTCATGGAAAGCGATAAAGTAACAGAAATCGTTGGGGTGGTCTCTGTGCAGCCATCTAACATTCCTCTCTGGTTTGATATTGTCGGTAAGTTGGAACCCAGTGGCGTAAGGAGGAAGCTTCAGAAGCAAAGCATATGGATGTGTGGTTTTGAGAGGAAGAAAACTAACCGTGAACTGTCGTGTTGTGTCCCCTCCCCCAAATTAAACCCTCTTTTGTAATGCGGAAATGAAAATTCTATTTTAATATAGTGATAACAATAATAATAATAACAGTATTCCTGCTTTTGTTATGACTCCTTAGCTAAGCTGAAAAAAGAGCGCTGTATGGCTGAATTGTTTTTTTTCATACTATGTTATTTACTGCAATCTTAATGTTGTCTGTCATTTAAATTCTATTGTCATACTTTGCTAATCTCATTTCTAAATGTATTTATGGTACTTAGACTTGCTGTCCCTCATTTCTCTCTTTCTTCACCTTTTTTTCTGCATTCTGTTCTTTTTTTTCTGCTTCCGACTGCCCTGCTTCAAGGTGGCAAGCATGCTCGAGAGATGTTCTATATTCTACAGACAGCTTGTGGGCAGAACTGTTCAACAGAAGGTACCCTTAGTGCAAACACATTTGCTAAAATACAACTATCCAGGCTGCCTTTTATTTTTGCAAGTTCTTTGAGACAATTTATATTACAACTTTCCTAAGTGCCTGTGACAGGATGCGATGCGACACATGGATGGTGCTGCGTTTCTTTCTATGACAGCTTTTACCATGTTTATGTCCAATTATTATCATTTTATTAACGGATTTTCCACAGTTGATCACAAATAATTAATTCAAACTTTTCACAGTCCAGTGCCATCCATTTAACTGTGAAACAGAATGGGATGCATCAACATATGGGTTACAACTGAAGCCACCAAAAGTATGTCTTGAATGCAAGCTGAAAAAGAGAAATGTATTTTATGTGAGATTTCAACCACAAAATTTTGTTACATAAAATTGCTTATAAAAATAGAGAGAGAGAAATACCCTTAGCAGAGAGGAGGAGAAGCCATGGAAGAAATAGTCTTAAATTCGCAGGGAAGCGCCACTAAGAATGTGGCTGCCAAAAAGGCAGGGAGCAGAGGGTCTTAACATGATTGCAGTGGAGAAACAGGAGTTAATGTTCCTATGAATGTTTTCCCTGCATCTGCCACTGATTCAGTCATGTTATTTAAAATAAGGCATTTAACATCCCCAAAATGACACTTTCTCCAGCAGCACAATGACCCCGCAAAGTTATTGTGCTACTTAATGATTGCAGATACTCGTGCATAATGTTTATATACCTTTAGATGTAAAACACCATGTCTGCACAAAGTGGTGTTATTTAAATGAAGGGTTATAAAGCAAATACTATATGAAAGATTAGAGGAACAAAAAGCCTTTGCCAGAGACTTAGTGGAAAGGGTGCATCAGCAGTCTTTATTTACAGGGATTGAGCCCGGCTCTCATTTCAGCGTAGCTATTTGCGAATGGGTTTAGCCAACAGGAAGGACAAGGACCACAAGAGAAAGCGTCTGTCGGAGTCGGTTTCATCCACCTTTTATTGCCAGTTTGTGCAGATGAAAGACAGAAACAGCGGCGTTTCCTCTTTGAATTTGTAGCACAGTCTCTGATATGCCAACCACATCAGAATTAAACCCAAAGCTATTATCCTGTTCTCGGGTTCCTGCTAGCCCCTGGGGAGGGACAGCATGAGTTTCCTACACTTTTCCTCCCGTTCCCTTGGTTGTTTCAGTATGCTACATGCAATTTATTAGCTAATGTTTACATTCCCTTTCCCTTCCTCACTGACCCTAACTTTCCTCCCAGGAGAAATCCATCTTTATTGATGTCATTGACACTTTTTTTTCCCCCCAATTTGAACCTTTTTCCGGACTCCTCTGCCTTTCACAGCCTTTTGGTCCTTTCCCTGTCAATTTCACAAACTCTCATTAAAATGCTGCCAGTGTTAAGCACTGAGAGAAGTCCCCACTCTTCTGTGTTCTTTGACATTATTAGAGCCACTTGCAATCAAGCAACACCTTATTTTTTTTTTCCTACCAGAGATGATAGACAGAGCACTGTGAAATTTAAACCTTAATTTTTTTCATTTAATGTGACCTTTCTGGCTAGAATAGTTCAAATGGCTTTGAATATTTTTGTTATTTAAACAATTCTAATGGTTTCCATATTGTGTGTAGCTCCTGATGCTGCAAGATATTGCTGAGGGTCATGGAGACAGAGCTCCCCTAATGAGAAATTGGTTACCCTGACCATTCAGTTCAGTACTGTTACCAAATGAATGCTGCCATTAAATATTGTTGCTGTTATAAATAATAGCAATAGCAACAGCACCTGTTTCTGCAGCAGGAATAGACAACGGTCCCACCCTGAGAGGTTTATAGGCAGAGCACTGTATATTTAGGTTATGTCGGATGCTTTAGTCAGTGTCAGTTTAAAAAAAGTAAATAACTAAAATAAACCGTCTCCTTGTTCCTCAATATCACTTGGAAAAAAATAGATGTTGATTCTTTCCTTTTGGAAGAACATTGAGGTCTAGCACTGAAAAGCCCAGTGAAAGGTATGCCTTATTAGTAGAAGTTAGTTTCATGATGAAAGCTGTATGGGACTGCTGATGCAAGAGGTGGTTTCTCTGCTGCTGTAATACCTAGACCTGATCCTGCCCCATCTGGTATTTTGTGATTTCGGACCTCCATGCACAGTTCACACTAATGTCAACAAAAGCCCTGAAGGCTTATGTAGTAGCATGGTTTAATACAGAGTTTGCAGCTTGACCTTTATGTTTATGACCTTTTCAAACTAAGTGGGCTTTGGAATTCCAGAGGACCTCTTTTTTAATGCACTTTGTCCCAGCTAAAACAAAAAGAGAGAGGATGGAGTTTGGCTCTGTAGTATTCTGTCTGCCTAACGTCAGTATCTAATTTGCATATAAATTGCATACACTGTAAATAACTGTTTAAATTGAGTTAGTCAGCTCCAAGAGAGGAGGGTGCTTGCAGACAGGGACATTATCTTCCCCCCACGGACTAGAGAGGAACAGGATGCTTGCCTGGTTTGATGTTTGTTAGTTTAATAAGGAATGGTTGAGATGTCATACGTGGTTTCTGTTTTCAGACTGCATTCAATGCCATTCTTAGTTCATGGAGGTCCCACACTGTGAAAGATGTGAATGTAGGTTGTTTCAGTGGTGTTAAATTCCTTCAGCCAGTTATGAGAAAGTATTTTTCGATGGGAACTCCAGAGTAAGTCAGAGATCTGTATTTCTCTCAGGTAAATTGAACCCCCCTCTGCCTCTTCCTTGGTTAGTGGTGGGAATGGTGTGATGACTACTTTGACACTGGAGCTAAGCTGCATGCTAGTTGTTGCTTAAGCAGCATGTTGCACAACATCTCTCTGATTCTCCAAACAGGCCTCCCTCTATCTTTCCTTCTTCCCCCAGCCTATGCCCTTATAAGAGCAGCCAAGCCTTAAAAGCACATTGGAATTTTTTATCAAGGGTGTTTAAATGGAAATAATTTTAAGATCTACTCATTTTAATTGATTGTCCATTTATTTCGCAGTGCTGCAAATTTTCATTAATGTCAAAAACATGTAGCTCCCTAGCCTCCTTTGAATTATCTTCTCTAAGAACTAGCTAAAATACCTTTCTCATTTCTTTTCTGCTTTTTATGCCCTTACCTTCAGCTTCTTAGCAGCAATCCCAAGGCTTTGCCTCTCCTTACAATAGTTTTATCTGAATATTCAATCTGCATTATTTTCTTCTTAGCATAATATTAATATAGTATATAAGAGAATAAATATTTGTATGTTATGTTACTAATATTAATTTTGTCATGACTAACAGCAGTCTATATTTGAATTCGTATTTCTTGAGCCAGTCACTAAGTTTCTTTCATCATTTTTGAAAACAGAAAAATTGGAAATTTTGGCTCTGCTTCTTTTCACGAAAACCCTAGAGGTATTCCAGACTTCCCCTTGAGTTTCAGGGTGTATTAGTTTTCTGCATTTTCCTCTGATTCTCTTCACTGAGCAGTGCAAGAACTGTAGCAATTGGCCCAATTTATCTTCACCATCCTTAGTGGTTTTAGTTTACTTCAGGGCAAAACAAGTAAGAATCTCTCTTCCCTAAGAAAATGTGTTTGAGTACTATTCTCTAAATTAGATCATATCCTATATTTCTTGTCCATCATGGCATGGTAAACCATATAAGACGTATAAAGATCTCAATATATCCTGGCTTTGCTAAGTTTGGACACGGAGCGTGTGTGCTTTTTGCCAGTGAAGGAAGACTCTTGCCAGGTTTTGATTGTATTTCATTTGGGGTTGTCCTTCAGAGTTCAGTGTGATCTGTCTTTACATCTAAGACCGAACAAGTCTGATTCTCCACAGTCATCAGATATTTCTGGGGTTTATATTCAATCCCACTCTTCTGGATTGTTCCACTGGAAAAGGAGAAAGGCCCTCACATAGGATTTGTGCCTACAAGTCCTACACATTTGCTGACATGTTTTCTTGACCGAGGAGAAAAGTTTCTCACAGCAGCATAATCCTGCTTTAACCTACGTATCAGCAGCTGACAGGAAAATAAGGAGATTCGGCATCTTCCCAAAAAGGACCCCCATCTAGAAAAAGAACTACAAAAAACTGTCATTGCTTGAAGCAAATGCAAACATCAAAATACAAGCAGAATACGTTTGGAGGAAAAAAAAACCCAACAAACAAAAAAACCAAAAAGGGTCAGAGTTGTAGAACCCACATTCTGTGGGAATGCCAGATCTATGTCGTATCTTGTCTTAAGCAAATTCTCCAGCTGACCTCAAGAAACCCCTTTTAACAGTTCAGGAAGTTTTTCTTAGCCTGTCCATTGCACCAAACAAGTGTTAAACTTCAGATCAGAAGATCCTCTTTTTTATTGAAAGGAATATTATTTTTTTCCAAACTGTATGGGGCTCTTGTCAGGAGAAAAAATATGTCAGTCATGACTATGAAGCCAAGAAACAAGCTAAGAACCTATCCAACACTCCAGATTCATCCAGAACATGTAACCAAGGCTACTGTATACCGAGAACACAACCTATAGTTGTGTTCAATTTCCTGAGATCTCCTTCTTGACTATACTATTCCATCTGTTAGATTGAAAATGAGAACTGTTCTAGAAAGGTCTTATGAAGCCGTAGTGATGGCCAACTACTAAGATCTTTTGTACCAGGGCCTGTTTCTGTCCTCAGTTTGATAACAACTGGAATTGGCTGGAGTTATATTGGAAAATCCTATAAGAACTACAGCATGCTTTCAGATAACATAGAGCAATTCTAGTTGTAGAAATATACTACTTCCAGGGCTTATTCAAGGCCATTAAGATCAATCTCAAGAAAGTAAGGGTGGACATCATCTCACTTATATTTAGGTGTCCAAAGTGTACACATAACTATGTGTGCTCAGTGTCTTTGGGAATCTTAACAGTCAAATAGAGATAAACAGCACTTTCTGGATGAACATGCATGATAAGTCTTCTCATCCAAAGATGGCATTACAAGTAGATGCGGACTCTGAAATCCCACTCCAAATGCTTCAGTTTAATCAGAGTATTTTAAAGGAGGTCTTTAGGCTGTATTGGAGATGAGTCAGTGTTACATCCTATCCTGCAATGGTATCACAAGCAGCAGCTAATCCACATTTCTTTGAGGTCATTCAGTGTTAAAATCCTTTCTCAGGACAACTTGTCTAGCCAACTTGCCAGTTCAATCATCTTGCCTTCTTTATGGCTGATTTTCCCCACATGTCCAAGGAACTCACAATACATTATCTTAATCTGAAATACTTCTTTCCTAATGCAATTGCAAGCCCATTAGAAAGACAGCTTCTACATATCTTGTATCTGAAAGCAGGTTTTAGTAGACAATAAAAAGGAAAGCATGTGCCATATGTTGGAAAGTGGAATAAGTAATAAAAATTCACATTAATGAAACTGAGCAGCCGAACAAAATTTCATCACACTTAGCCCCCTTTCATCCTAAGATTGTGATCAAAGAAAATGTTAAATGGCTGATAGAAATATTGGTAAAACTGATACCACCGGAGCTTAAAGCGCTGGAGATGAGCTCGCTTCCCAAGGGTTAGTAGTCACCCAGCAGCATGCTTTCAATAACCAGTCTCAAGTACCCCAGAAATGTGTGAAGCTGACACCTCAGCTGTCACCTCCTACAGGCTTAGCCCTCCGACCTCAACATGAGCACCTTCAAGAAGGAAGTGGTTTCATGTGCAGATCCCAGAATAGTTTGACTGCAGGAGTTTTTAAGAGAAGAGTACTGTTTGTTTTTACACAAGAATGTTCTCTCTCTCTCACTCTGTGAACCTCCAGCACCCATCTTTTAAAGATAATTGTGTTGGGTGCTTCTCTGGGTGCTTCATAGTAGGCCTTCAAAGACTTAATAGGTCTATGAGACTCTTAGAGTTGAGGATTTATACCTAATCATTAATTATTCTTCTGTACTTAAATGCAACTTCTGAAGCATTCATCATATAAGGACCTACTTGAGGGCATATGAAGGCTGAGGAGCATTTCCAGACTGCCTGTATTAATCCAGATGAGAGGCAGGGCCCGATATCTCAGGCAGTATTGCCAGAAGTTCAGTCATCTAGGTGGTTCTTTATTGTCAACATCTGACCGTGGTCTGTTAAAATGTGCCAGACTGGATCAGGAATAAATCAGGATTTCACTCCAAAAGAGATTGTAATCCCAAATTTCGCAGCAGGATGTTCTCTGATGCATCCCTCAGTGTTTGATGCAGTTTCTGCCTTGTTTAATAGAAAATGAATCAATGTAAAATTAAGTGCCCTGCCTGGTTAGTTACAAGCGTAGGCTAGGCTGGGGTGGCTGGCAACCAAGATTTATTTGTTTGTCACTAGAGCATTTTTGGAGATATGAATAGCATATAAAAAACTCATATGATGGATTCACTTCTGATTTTAGGGGAAGAATATACTCCACATAGTGAAAATGGCTCAAAGAAACCAGTGTATTTACAATACACTCTGCAGTGCCCTGCAAACCCAGCTCTAAGCCAGCAGAGAAAGGGCACTTGAAGCATTTGTTGCTAATCCTTCCACGTTACTTCTTGGAAGTTTTAAAAGCAGGGTTTCTTTGGAAGTGTATCCCAGTTGATAGCATATAATTTTTGATTGCTCATTAAGATCGTTATTAAGCATCTTGAAGTATAGGCTTTCGTTTTGTTTTCATGGTTATCACTGTGAAACATTCCCTTTGTGAAGTGCCTACTGTCCCAAGGCTAGCTTCATGTCAGCAGAGATTTCCTTGCAAGAATCTCAAACTCTTTTCTTCAAAGGAGCCTTTTTTTTCAGAGTTGGTTTTCATGGTACAATTTTTCTTGAGTAAATCAATTTGAAACATTAATTGGGAGACGGAATCTTTTTTTTTCCACACTAACTTTTTAAATAAAAAACCCAAAAAAAACCCCACCAACAACAAAAAACTCAACTGAAAATGAGATTGATGTCCCAATACCTTGCTATTGCTTAAATGTCAAGGACAATTATGGGTTTTTTTCCTAGTGTCAAATAGTGTTAAATATATATATGTATCAACTGAGAAAAATTATCAATTTGGGCTTGCAGAAGGAGGTTAGGGAATAAGCAATGTTTCTACCCACCATAAATCACAGCAGACCCAGTGTCAGTGTTTTGCTGGAAAACCACAGCTGTATCTATAAGTTGCTTAGAGCTGTATATACGTATAGACATATATTCAGCATAGGGAAGTCTGATGGCACATCTGAAACAACTGTGTTTGGATCAGTTCAGTGGACAAAAGTTCACCAGTTCCACCTTTCCTTTGCATAGGTCAAGTGCACTCTTATTCTTCCTCCCCCTTTCTTCTCCCCATCCCTGAATAGCCTCAAAGGCAGATGTGGACAGACCAATGCTTCTTCCAACTTACATTTCATTTGCAATAGCCTGTGCAAGACGTAGAGAGAATTGAGGGTTTCTTCACATTAAGGAATTCAGGAGCTGTGAGTCCTCCTAATCTGCAACTTCTTGGAATGCCAAAACCTTTTTCCTCCCACTAAATGCATGACTTTCTGAATAGCCAGTTGCTGGTCATCAAACCATGCAGATTCAAGACTTGATGGTAGAGCAGGAAAGACTCTCCACTTCTCTGTCTCCAGCCCCAAAATGAGAGCCATTTCATGATAATACACCAGAAATTCAAATATGCATCTCTCTATATATATATTGCACAAGAGCTGAGTCAATCAAATGGATCTTTTTCTACCTGCAGATCTAACCTCAAGAGGTCTGAGGAGCTCTTACACAAATTTTATAACCAATGGGGTTTGAAAGCCTTTTCCACTTTGTAGAACTGGGGTGTCAGAGACTGTTAACTAGTGGCATTGCATTGCTGTGTGATGAACATACCTGAAGAGTTCGTTTGTCAGCAGTGTTGTGTTCCGCCTCCCCCTGTCCTCAGCCTCCAGAAATTTCAGACTCATAATAAGTTCCACTTTGTAGATGAGTGAGTAAAAAGCAACTTAGCAGCAGGGAGTGTGTGTTTTACTTTTGAACATAATGAGTGGTTCTAATTTCTAAACTGTAGCTGTGGCTGAGAAATCCCGTAACCATTTAATCTCAAATTATTTATGGCTTTCTCTTACTTTTTAATAGATTATAATTTTTTTTTTCTTTAACCTGATATGCAGGAGGGTTTTCCTAGTGCTGCACCACTCAGTGTGTGACAGGATAAGGGGATATTAGTTTCAGAACAGTGCTTTGTGAGGGGCTTTTTTTTAATGGAAAGGAATTTGCGATGTGTATCCTGTCAGATCTATTTGAATAATTCCTGAAAGACGAGCAGAATTTGACCTTTGCTGCCAGCAATTATCATTGTCCTTGAAATTAACATAACAAATCTCTATTTGCATTTTTTAAATTGATTATAATTGCAATTTTTAAAGACTCGGTTGATGGTCTTTGCACCCACGAGCATCGGTGAGCATTCCCTGAAAATAAAATTTGCTGAATAAAACCCTCTTAAGATTACTTTTATACAAAAAGATAATTGTGCTTGTTCATTATCCAAACTACAAGGGCACACATCTTACGGGCTTATAGCCATTTGATTCTTTTTATAGACTCGGTTATGGTTTGCTTAAATATACTGCTAGATTTTTTTTTTCCTTGCAGTGCATTTTAATGGTATCTGCTTTCCAATATACAAACTGTGCTTTGAAATATAAATGAGTTTCAAACAAAGAAGTATCAGTAGTTGTACTGTGTATGCTAAGGCAAGCCGTTAAGATGGATGCCGGTAAACAGATATGCCCACTTCTAGGGACATTTTTGATGGAAATTTTCCAGAGATGGCTAATTTAACTGTATTTTTGTGCAACAATTAGGAGGGAATTACGATAGTTCTTTCGACGCGGAGAAGGGAGTGGGCACTATTGTCATTGCAAAGCCCTTGGATGCAGAGCAGAGGTCAATATATAATATGACTGTGGAGGTCACCGATGGAACAAACATTGCCACGACTCAGGTAGAATATCGCATTCCTTTCTTGGCAAGTTTTTCATTTGTTAGTGGAATGTATATGCTATAAAAATTAATAATTTTGCCATTCAAATAAAACCTCATCCTTTGAGACCACCGTTATCTAATGGAGGAGATGTTTTTCAGAGCCTTTCCATCTGGTTGTAAAGAATCGGCTGTTGAAGTTTTCAAAGCATTATTTCTCCTTTTGTCTCCTTCCTGCTCACACGACAGTAATTCGCCTTCCTCCAGCTGAGGGAGTCCCTATCACAGGCAGAGAAGCTTGGGTTTTCACAATCGGATCACCCCATAATGGTCCCAAATACAATAGTACTTCTGTGGTGTTGGGGAATATTGCTATTGATTGTATTAAATGGAGTTCATACCTCTCATCCTCCCAAGATCCAAATGTGGGACACAGGATCAATTGTTCAAAGAAGAAATTGTTCAGAGCTGAAACCTAATATTCAAAGCATCTCTCCTTTAGTGTCACTGCCTGTAATTACATTGTCTTCTGGGGAAGAGCCCCAGTGAGCCTTTTAAAACCAGGCTTACTTATCAGGGTCACTGCCTTTCAGCAATTAAGAAGACAGGTCAGATAAACGTGAAGGGCTGGGGTAACGCTGGCTCTGACACATCTCTGTTGGAGAAACCCTGACGCAGAGCCTGAGTATTTGTTTGGTGGGAACCAGTCTGGACTTGAGACATGGTCAGGGTCATGGTACAGAGACAGTGACTCTGCCGTTCAGGTGGTATCCGCCAAACTACAAAGAGTAAAATCCTTCAATATGAGGTGGAGTTGTGAGGTATGGATTAGCTAGAGACTAGAGTCCTACATCTGAATTGCTACTCAAGTGCAAAGTGTGCCTATAGCCTGGGTATTATTTACCGCACAGGAAAAACTACATACTGGTAGAGGAGACCTGTGTGCAACCTCAAATCCCAGGTCAAATGTGGTTTACAGAGGAAACTAAAAAGATAGTTTTGTGATGTTATTTTCATCTTTAGAATGCAGAAGGAAGGCCCAAATAGTTTTTATATTTACATATATTCATGCATACCTAGATCCTTCTGTTTTGCCTTGCCTTTTTGCTCAAATGGTTCAGATGTGAATCCATATTCACTGTCACACAACCAACTTTCCTACAAGACTGTTTAATCATTGAGTGCTTTCTCAATCTGATTTCCGATTTATAACCAGCCCTAAAATCTCAAAAGTATCACTACCTGATCATTTCTCCTGATAATTCACTCTTGATAAGAAAACATCAGTTGATGGTAAGCTAGGTGGTAGGAAATCTGCTATTTTCCCAGTTAGTTTCAGTAATTAATTGTATCTCTGGTAAAAACATCCCTTATTTTTAACTTGATTATATCTGGCCTGTATTCCCTGTTATGCCTTTCTCTGCTCGATTAAAGAGCTCTTTAAAAACCGGTATTTTCTCCCCAGGAAGTCACTTACTGAGAATAGTCTAATCATCTCCCAGTTCTTCTGGTAGACAAGCGAAGGAAAATGACTGACCCCTTTACATTCTGTTTCCGTAAGGCATTTTCTTCAGCCCTTGAGTAGTTTTTTGTTTCACATTGTTTTCTAATCTTGACAGCACTCTCGTTCCATATTTCAGAAATGTGGTGTTGAATCCCTAGCATGACTTTTTTTTTTTTCTTGCAGACATTTCAGCCAAACAAATATGAAAATGCACAGGGAATTTTGAACATGCTGGTTACAAATAATTTCTCTTTTCATAGATATTATGTGTATTTTTTTTTGCTGCATTTTATTTAATATATTGACCCCTATGAGTCTTCAAAACCTATTTTGATCAAAACCCTAAATTTTTAATTAAAACATATGGTAAAAACATATTTCAGTAAAGCTGTTGCTTTCTAAAAGAAGCCTGAGCATTCTTTGTAACAGTGATGTGACCTATTTAAAAACATAAGATAGTCATTGAAGATTGAAATCATATAGCATTAGATAATCATCGCTGGGTACAGACCCTTCTATCCTCCGCCTCTTTCTCTCCATGTGGAAACTGTTTTAAGTATTTAATTGTGGCCCAAACAACATCTAAGAATGTGTTTCTTTTGGTCTTCACAATAGAGATTTCAAAAGCGATCATTATCTCAACGCTGCCAGAATTATGGCCTGCCTAATTATCTCTCCCTTTTACAAAACTTTGGCACTGTATTTTTTACTGTACTTTGAAACCTTTGGTGATCTTACTCATCTTTATTTCCTTTTAGAACAATAATTAAAAAAAAAAATCAAACTGAGAGGTTAAGTAAAATATGTCATAGAGTCAAAAAAGCATGAGGTGATGGCTCTCAGCGGCCTTGTTCTGAGTTTTGATAAAGTGACGCTATATTTTGTCTCCTATGCATAGTACCACCTGCATTCTTAAACTATAGCTGCATGAAGATACAGCAGAAGAGGAAGTGGGGGAAAAGCAAATGGATAAATGAATCCACTTGTATACCAATAAAATAATATAAACAACCCCCCCCCCAAAGCGCAATGGTTTATTATGAAACAGCTGATGAGTGCCGTGCCAAATAGAACAGTCTTGCTTTTCATTCCACCCCACCTGTTTCCCTTTATCTCTTTCTGGCCTTTTGTCTATTACACAGTTGGAGGTGCTAAAACACAGTGTAAAAATGCCAGAGATTTTTGTTTCAGTAACATGATCCCTGCCATGGACTCACATTAAGTTTCTTCAGTAATGTTCCTGCACGCCTGAAACGCCTGATAAACTGTTCGCTTCCTTCATGCCTTACTGCGCGCATGGCTCACTCGCTGCCCTACCGTGAGAGGAAGGAAATTGTTTTGATTTAAAAGTTACCACTGTTGTATGAGCAGCTTGCTGTTGCAAGAAGAGGCAAAAAGAACATAAGGAATATTTTTTTAAAAATTAAAAAAGAAAAAAGAAACCCACCTTCCTTTGCCACCAGAAGCCTACTTGCTTTGGGCACGATCGGGATTACAAAAAGGAATATGGTCTCCGTAGTAAGAAGCAAAGGTCCCGGACTTTTTGAGCCACTGCCATTCCCAGCGCTGCCCGCGCGGATGAGCCCTGGCCAACCAGGCAGGGAGGGATCGAAGGGGAAAAGACGAAGAAATGTTGACTTGCGTGATTTATATGTTTGGAGAGAGGGTATAAAACCTCTGTCATGTTGATTAACTTCTAGGAAGGCTAAGTCTCCTGATTTAGCCAGGGAGAGCTTTTGGTTTTTTCCCAGAGCTTAATTCATTGTTGCTCAAGGCCACGCAGTAATTTATTAAAAGCCAGAGGCATACGTTTGCTCTAAATCCCTGCGAAATGCGACTCCTGCAGCTGCCAGGAGAGCTGTTGGCTTTAGGGAGGGGATGAGGTTCTGCATCCCATGCAGAGAGAGCGGGGGACAGCAGCTCTGTGCAATGTCCCTGCTCCCTGCAGTTGCTGGTGCCTCCCTTCAGGCTGGGAGAGAGCTTTTTGCCGTGGCTTGGGCAGATAGAGGAACCTCCCTGCAAGAAATAAAGGCCTGGACCATCTCCCCTGTGAGGAAAGGCTGAATGAACTAGGGCTGTTCAGCCTTGAGCAAAGCAGACTGAGAGGGGATCTGATTAATGTTTATAAATATCTTAAGTGTGGGAGACGGAGGGAAATGACCAGCCTCTTCTCAGTTGTCTGTGGGGACAGGACAAGGGGCAATGGTCTGAAGTTGGAGCACAGGAAGTTCCTCACCAATATGCAAAGAACTTCTTCACAATGAGGGTGACAGAGCACTGGGACAGGCTGCCCAGGGGGTTGTGGAATCTCCTTCTCTGGAGCTATTCAAGACCCATCTGGATGCCTACCTGTGTGACCTGTCCTAGGGAACCTGCTTTGGCAGAGGGTTGGGCTTGATGATCTCTTGAGGTCCCTTTCAACCCCTATGATTCTGTGATTGTGTGAAATCAGTGTAGTGGCATCTAAATGCACATTCCTGCCACGATTTTGACTGACCATGTACTATTAGAGTTTCCCTTGGTTGTAAGTCAGGTTTATTCCAAAGCCTCCTTTTTTTTTCTGAACAAGTCGGATCCTTTACATCCAAGCACCACCCAGGAGCAGCAGTTATTTCTTTGTAGCACACACTGTTGAGCTTTGCTAAAATGTCCACAGAAGTGCAGTACAGTGGGGAGCAATCACCTAAGTGATGATAATTCTTCATTTTTATTGAGAATGCTGTACTAGCAGATAATTATTTTAAGGACAGCCTCCTGGAGTCATGGCACTATGTGAAGAAGATAGTTTTGACTTCTTCCTTATTTTCTTGTGGCCTTTTTTTCATCATCCTAACTGCTATAAAAAAAGATGCTTTAAAGCGTGACGGATCTAGGAGGCAAAAAGTGCCTCAGTTTCACTTCTTGCAAAGCCATCTCACTGTTTCCCTGTAAAGTGGACACTCTGAGAGGAACATGTAGTTCCCTCTGAAAAGTTTTCCTTGTAAATCAATCGTGGTTATTGTATACCTTTAGTTGGAGCCAACTGGGCTGGAAGAGCAGATGGGACAAGCCACTGTTCATTGCCCCTTTTTGTGTCTCCTTGCAGAATGATAAGGACTTCAATATATCTTGCTGAGGACTGAGATTTAGCTCAGAGTTTCAGATACTCGCAGCTCACCTTTCAGAGAAAATCTTTTCTTTATGACTGTTTGTTCCTTAACAAAGAGGAGCTGGTCAAATACCCTGAGTTAACATGGTTCTTTGAACTGAATGGTCAAAAACTCTTAGAGGACTGTGGCCAAAATGTAGATAAGACATTAGAGCCCACCAGAACAGGTTGTGGGCTGTGGATTCTTCTAGGACGGACAAAAAGACATTTCAATTCCATTTTTCTCTTTTGCTATATTGAATGTTTGCTCCAAATTAGAACCAACCCAATTGTTGACTTCTGTAAAGCTCAACATGAGCCAGCTTGCAGGGCACTTGCAGCCCAGAAAGCAAATCATGAGGCTGGTGCTGGTTGCTCGGATGTGTACAGTCAGAACTGCTAGTTCTGTCTTTGGCTACTGATACCTCCTGGAGCAAACTGTCAGGGCTTAGAAGGGGCTGAAGTGGCTGATACAGCTGAAGAAATGTGACCAGCATGTCAAGGGAGGTGATTCTCCTCGTCCACTCTGCTCTGGTGAGATCCATCTGCAGTGCCACATCTAGATCTGGGGTCCCCAGTACAAGACATGGAACTGTTGGAGCAAGTCCAGAGGAGGCCACAAAGATTTTCAGGGATCTGGCGCACCTCTCCTGCAAAGAGAGGCTGAGAGATTTGGGCTTGTTCAGCCTGAAGAAGAGAAGGCTCTGGAAAGATCTTACTGCAGTCCTCAAGTACCTAAAAGGGTCTACAGGAGAGATGGAGAGGGGTCTTTTACAAGGACATAGAGCGATAGTACAAGGGTAATGGCTCTAAACTATAAGAGGGTAGATTTACATTAGTTACAAGGAAGAAATTCTTCCTTGTGAAGGAGGTGAGGCCCTGGCACAGGTTGCCCAGAGAAGCTGTGGCTGCCCCTGGATCCCTGGCAGTGTTTAAGGCCATGTTGGATGGGGCTTTGAGCAACCTGGGCTAGTGGAGGGTGTCCCTCCCCATGGAAGGTGTGGTGGGATTAGATGGTCTTTGAGATCCCTTCCAACCCAAACCAGTCTGTGATTTTTATGATTCAATCCTTTTTTTTTTTCTGTCCCATCCTGCAATCTCAGTACTGCCTTGCCTGCGAGACAAAGGCTTTTCCCATTTTAACATAACACAAGGAGCACGAGAAAGTGTAAATAATGGGCCACTGAGGTCAGTAGGGAAAGTGTTTGCCTTTTTAGAATAAGCTTGGGGTTTGGGAGAGAGAAGAACTTGTCAGGAAGTAGCAAATAAAGCTGTGTGGTAACACTGTCAAAAGCAATATGAAATCAAAATAGGTTTTCAAAACCTGTACAAAAGCGTAACCTGTGTTTAAGCAATTCAGGCACTTAATAGGTTGTACTACAACACTGTGCCCAGACCAAGCAATTAGCCAAGCAGATACTTCCAGCTTCAAATGTCTCTAAAACAGCTCCTGGCATTTATCCAGTTTTCACTCGAAACCGTTTGTGCCTAAACCAAAGGTATTTGTGATGGGCAACATTAAAAACAGCTTTGGAGAGACTTCCTGCATTGGGTTTTATTCTGCTTTGATTTGATTGGATTTCTCTAGGCCTTCCACTTACCATTTTGAATACAAAGTCTTTGCTAATGCTCTGAGTGTTGCTTTGCCTAATTTGTAAGCTTGGAGGCCCATGAATCCTTTATTTGAAACTTGCTTTAACTGTGGGAAATAGGAAGTGAACAGGGAGAAGCAAATCTTTTTCTCGCGAGGTGCTCGTTTGGACTATAAATTAGGCTCTGCACAATGGGAGCAGAAGGAGGCAAGCCTGCCTTTCTGCAGCCAGCGGCGCCTTGGAAAAGATACGAGCTTTCAAGGATAACCGGGCAGAGACTGCTTTGCTGCATGCTCGCTTTGTGAGCATGGAAGAAAAAGACTGGCAGCTAATGTTTGTCTATGAAAAGTGGTTTAGTCAGTAACCTTGCCCAGTCCTCAGCAAAGAGGAGTCCCGACTTAGCAGCAACAAGCAGTAAACATTTCCGTTGGGCCACTTTGGGAGATGTGGTGGGAAACGTTTCAAGCCTGTCTTTGATTTGACATGATGGGCATTGTCGCAGCTTAATACCCAAGCACCTACACCGTAACAAAAGGTATTTATGCAAAACATCTCATTCTTGCCTTATCTTTGGGTTGGAAATAAATAGGAAGAAAGTATTCAATTACATATACACTGTGAATCTCTGAGTTGCTTCGGTAGGATAGCACTTGATTTGGGGTGAAAGATGTGCTCCAGGCTGACTAAAGCTAAAGACTTCAAGGAGCAGACTGCTGGTCCTTTTGAAGTAAATGGGAAATTTGCCAGTAGGACCAGGATTTTATGCTTAACTTTGGCAGCCATTAAATGAATTTGAGTAACTTTCTTCATATTAATGATCTGGTGGCATTCAGCTTACTTAACTTCACATATGTTTGTAGGATCAGGTTTTCTGTGAGCCCGGTGTTCATGTCAGTGTACCATTTGTCCATTATTAAAGGAAAAGATTGCCTGTTCTTTTAAAGTAATGCCTCACTAGAAGTCATTCTGCCAGAGCAGGAAGTCTTCTGCATAGGAAGGTGACATTTTAAGGTGTCCTAATAGGGAGGTGGCTCAAAAATAAACCTAAAACATCTTCCCCAGCTTTGTCACTGCACTTCTCATGGGCTTTTGTAAATCATTTCACCTTCCTGAAAGGCAGTGATTTACAAAAGGATGGGAATAACAATAGTCACTTGGTCCTCAAAAAAGTTGCAAGGATTGAAGGACGAATCTCTATTTAAAATGGCACTTAAGTTCCATTTTATTTTACCTGGTGTTTCAAGTAGCTCCCAAGACAGTTAAATTTTTTAGAACATTAAAGAGTTCCATTTTCTCCTTTTCCATAGCTTGTGTGTATAACGGGGCTCTGTACAATCAGTATTCCCATATATAATCCAACTTTCTTTTGTTGCAAGGAAAATCCACCCCCCTCTAGGAAAGGAGAAACTGTAATGTTAAAATTACAGTTGACTCTCGGGGATTTTGAGGGACAGCTGACAAAAATTAGAAATACTCTTAACTGCTTTAATAGAAGAAATTGTGAATCAATAATGACCTCTTTATTCATTAGCATCTCTAACCCACCGCTTTATATCTCCAGATGGAAGTGGCTGTTGAAATGCAGAGTATGTAATAAATAATGCGTATTTCAATGTGGATCACTTGACAAATCATTAAAATACTGTCATCTCAGGGGAGGAAGTTGCCTGCCACTTAAACAGGCACTTGATCAGTTTTACAGTAGACATGAAGTGAAAGGAAAAAAAAAAGTAAAAAAAAAAAATTGTAGCTCTTTTCTGGAAGCTGTCAAAGCAACTTTCAGCGTGAGGTTCCCTGTAAATTTGATTACCACAATGAACAAGGACCTCAGTTTTTAATCTTTTCCCCTCTCTGTGCCTCCCACAACCCAAGCAGCACCATGGTCCATACCTGTTTGTCAGGGCATTAGCTCATACCTTTTCAGTGCTGCATTAGGAATCCACACTATAATTTCTGTAGTCTCATGGCTTTCCCTTGGTCTCTGATGTTGATCCAGTCCCACCCTGTTTAGTTTATGCAGTCTCCTGAAGGCATAAATCATGGAGCTGTGGCTTGCACAGTCACGGTGCAAGCTTTGTGGCGGATAAAGCGTTATGCCCTCTTTGCTTTCCCAATTTGCCAGCGATTCCAAAAGGCATTAGATATGATTGGAAGTGAACCTCAGCACTGGGGTGATCACACACCATGCAAACAAAGCAGTATGCCACCGCTGTAGCAGTACCTTTAAGACATATTGGTGTACATCTGCGCATTTATTTTGTTTTCCTACAGAATACATTTTGCTTGCACAGAGCAACATTCAAAAAATAATCACAGAAATGAGCCTGTCCTTCACATGGCAGCTTACTTGTTCAGGGTAGACCGTGCTGTATTAGCAACAGCAGAATCTAGAAACTCAATATTTTCTAGATAATCCGTTTGAAAAGATTTTTACTCCTCTGTTAGAATATCTAAAATGACACATGACAAAGTGTTTGACCACTAATTAAAAGTAAAAAAAAAATGTGTTGTTTGTTTTAACAACACTACAATGAGATATCCCAGCCATTTTACAGTGGTGCCTGGCAAGAACTGAGGGTATCAAAATTACTTGAAAAGATGCCTTTAAGTATTGAACACTGGTAATCAGATTATTCCCAATTCTTATTGCCTTAGTGTCTCTTCCTTACTCTAACAAAAGTGTTTCACCACTGGTTCTGCATCCCCTTAGAGCAGAGTTGAATTCTCATTTTTCCTCAGGCTTTCTTTTGTATATTGCTACTCATTTCTTCAATTACAATTAATTTCTTCACATATTTTTCAGATGTGAATTTGTCTTTTTTTTTTTATTCCCTCATTCAGGTCAGAAACAGACCTTGATATATAGTATAGCAACAGCCAAAGTATAAAAAGCTAAGTAATTATTCATCATTATTATAGGCCCAGCAATGTACATTCCACCCCCCAGTTTTATTGCTATCTGTCCAAGACTGAAGCATAACTTAATATAGGCTTGTCCCTGCTTCACTCTGGCGTACCATAATCTGGTGAAAATTGAATCACATGGAATGCTCAGTTGAAGCCCTATGCCATTTAACTCACGGAGCATTTTATTTCAGCTGTCTTTTAAATAGTTCCCAGGCTAGTTCATTACAACTGCTGCTTACAATCGCTCATGTTCCTTCTGGTAATGCGTTCTGCAAACCCTTCCACATATCATGGAAATCTAAAGTTTCATTCCTCTCTGAGGTCAACATCTGTTTGTGCAATATTGCAGTAAAAGTATAACTGTGTTTTTCTTCTGTTAAGTAAGTATGGGTGAACAGGGCTTGATCAAGCAAAGTAATAAAACATTTTCTTCCAAAAGAGCCAAATACTTATCAGAACAACAAAGAAAATATCACGAGGTATGTGTAAAACCTCCTCATGTCAGGGAAGAGTCCTGTGCCTGGCCTTTCCCATGTCATTTATTGGACTATCCATTATTTCAAAACCATTGAAAAAAAGGATGGTTCCGTTCTACTCACTCTAAAAGGAGATGTGTGCTTTCACAGGTGTGTTCTGCAAAAGATACTTCTTTGTTCCCAGCACTGAAAGAGAGGCAGCTCTTAGCATTTTTTTTTCTTTCTGGATGACATAGTTTATCGAGGGTTTGGCTGACGTGGTGCCCAAAGTAATCTATAGCGTACAAAGTCCAGAAAGCAGATTTCCTCCAGGGACTAACTCGTCCAACGGTGAAAAACACAGAACCTCATCCAAGCCACACATGCATAACATTGCATCGTCTCCTAAATTCTGAAAGGCAAAGCTTGGAAAATAGTGATTCTTATTAATTACCAGAGGCAGCTTGTGGGACATTGAAATGGGTGTAATTGGCAGCAACAGGAGCATCCTAGCTGCATTCCCCCTCCTCAGGGCTCGACACACACAGACTCACAGAATGTTAGGAGTTGGAAGGGACCTTAAAAGATTGTCTAGTCCAAACACCCTGCATGAGCAGGATCACCTAGACTAAATCACACAGGGTTTGAATGTCTCCAGAGAAGGAGACTCCACAGCCTCTCTGGGCAGACAGTTCCAGTGCTCCGTCACCTTCACAGTGAAAAAGTTTCTCCTTACATTCATGTGGAACTTTCTGTGCTCCAGCTTGCACCTGTTGCCCCTTGTCCTATCGCTGGCCATCAGTGAGAAGAGCCTGGCTCTGTCCTCCCAACTCTCACCCTTTGCATATCTATAAACATTAATAAGGTCACCCCTCAGTCTCCTCTTCTCCAGGATAAAGAGGCTGAACTCCCCTGAGCGTGTCCTCCTAAGGAAGGTGTTCCACTCCCTTCATCATCTTGGTGGCCCTGCACTGGACTCTTTCAAGGGGTTCTATGTCCTTCTTGAACTGAAGGGCCCAAAACTGGACACAATATTCCAGGTGTGGTCTCACCAGGGCAGAGTAGAGGGGGAGGAGAACCTTTCTTGACCTACTAACCACACCCCTTCTCATACACCCCAGGATGCTATTTGCCTTCTTAGCCATGAGAGCACATTGCTGGCTCTGGTCATCCTGCTGTGCCCCGGGACCCCAGGTCCTTCTCCCCTATGCTGCTCTCCAAACAGGTCATTCCCCAACCCTATTTTTAAAGACAGACCTGAAGCAAATGGCACAGGGTCCATTCCATTTTTAGCCACTGTCCTAACATTCATAAACTGCAACACAGGGGTGTTCAAGTGGAACGTGAATTAGTTGGCAATAAAGACAACCATGATTGGCAAAGGTACATAATGATCTCTGTGGGGTGGGCTTGCGTGGTCTTGAGGTTATGTCTCTGCTCTATCCGCGACAAGTGTCACTGCTCCTGACACAGCCTAAGCTGTAACTGCAATGTGAAATCTTCACTGTTGGCCCATTTTGACATTGCTGATACTTGCCAACAAAATATATTGGGCAGAGAACAACACAGGATTTATCTGAATCTTGATTGTATAAAAAGCAGATTTAAGTAACATGAAAAGGATTCTTTTATAGCCTTATTAATAGTGAAGGGAGAAGGAAATCCCATAATAGCTCTGAAGTCTCTTGTAACCAGCACAGTTACCATTCCTGCCATTGTGGGATTATTTTTCAGTCTATAGATATATAGAAAATACAGACTTCTTTGTCGGGCTCCGAGTAGGTCTGACAATTAAAGACATTTTGCCTCCAAAGTCATGTCCTTACTGTTTCATTGAATTGGATAGTAAGCCTTTAATACTGAAGGATGGTTTTCAGCCCACCATACAACAGCATAACGTCATCAGCCATCTACAGTAAATTGCATTTCTCTAGGTGCCTTTTCAGTAATCTGCCTAGACCTCAATAACTTCAAATGTTTTTCTTCTATTAACTGTAGGTGCTTATCAAAGTGTTGGATAACAACGATAATGGCCCAGAATTCTCTCACCCAACTTACGATGTCACCATTTCAGAGGACATCCTCCCCGATACTGAAATTCTGCAAATTGAAGCTATAGACAGAGATGAAAAGCATAAGTTGAGCTACACTATTCACAGCAGCATCGATACAGTCAGCATGAGAAAATTCAGAATTGATCCCAGCACGGGGGTGCTCTATACTGCTGAGAGATTAGACCATGAAGCCCAAGATAAGCACATCCTTAATGTCATGGTAAGAATGCAATATTCACTTGGCTCAGGACGCAATCACTGCTCCTTTGGGTACATACATGCCTTAGTTTTTGCAGGACCGAAGGACTCTTAGTGCAGTAAGTAGTCATTAATTTAATCTCGCCTGCCTTGCTGTGTATTTTTTCCACTTTTTTTTTCTACTTGAGCTTTTTGGGAAACTTATTGTGAATTCATTGTGTGGAATATGATATGATTTGCTATCTCAAGGGACAGCAAGCAGGAAATTATTTAATCTCTTGGCATCTGGTCCTCACACTCAAGGTAATTTTCAGAGTTTCTGAAGTGAGGCTGAAAGTTATTTCAGAAGTTATTCAGAGGGAGATAACAGCTTTCTCGCCATAGAGAATGCACCCTGAATACATGCCTCGTTTACAGGTTACTGTTATGGACTTACTGCAGCACATAAGCTGTTGATACACAAAATAGCTTTCAGCTACATTTCCAAATGTTTGGTTATTCAGAGAAAACAATTAATTACCTTTTTTTTGCTCAGCGTTGCCTAAATTACAAAACAAAAGTCTGTTCTGTTTTCAAGTGAAGGTTGTACTTTTTGGACTGGAGGTTATTAAAAAAGATAACATGTTAGTTTAAACATTGTAGGAATCGGGAAGGTGCTCTGAGATCCAGTGGGATCTCAGCTTACAGTCTGACACGCTACAAGTCCTTTGGAGAGCTGGCTAAGAAATAAACTGAAGCAGAGAGACATGGCTGGTAATTCCCTGGTGCTTGTATTTTATCTCCACCTGATACAGTAAGGAGTTTATTCTACTTCTGGAGAGCCACGCTTTTGGGGATCATATTGTCAGGATTATCAGTGTGGGGTTGCGAGAGGTGGGATAATTGATGCTGCCATTGAGAGTGCTCAGCACTTCGGGTAATTCCACTGGTTACTATTGGTATCATGATCTTCAGAAGGGTGTGTGTATGTCTAATGATGAAATCCATTAGCACCTACAAGTGCTCAACTAACACGCGAGGGATCATATTGGGTAAAATTTGAAGGAAGGACAATATGCAAGGTATGCTTGCCTCTGTGCCTTAAAGGAAGGTTTCTCAGGGCAAAGGCATGTCCACTTAGGATCTGTTTTTTTAATAAAAGTATTTCTTGCAAACCTAAAACCAAATTTAAGATGCCATCTGGCTGCCACTTTAAAAATTGGTGTCATGATCAGCGGGTGTCACACATTTTTTCACAGGTCAAAAAAAAATGTATCTATGTTCTTCCTAGGCTTTTTTTAAATTTTATTTTGCTATGCACCATCTCATGTGTGAATGTCTTTTAGGCTGTTCTTTGGAAAAAATGGCTTTTTTAATTACTTTGTATTAAATACAATGGAATTATTAACACTCAGAGGACTAATATTTATGAAGTTTTACCAAATGGGTATCAATAAGTGTATTATCCATTTATTCTACAGGTCCGAGATCAAGAATTCCCTTATAGAAAAAACCTGGCCAGAGTCATCATAAACGTGGAAGACTCCAATGACCATAGTCCGTACTTTACCAGCCCGTTGTACGAAGCCTCGGTGTTTGAATCAGCAGCAGTTGGATCAGCAGTCCTGCAGGTTACAGCTTTGGACAAAGATAAAGGAGAAAACGCGGAGCTTATCTACACTATTGAAGCAGGTTAGGACAGGGGCTGAAAATGTAGCGTCGTGATTCAGGCCATAGACTGAGCAATGCTGTGATGGTGGTCTGTCTTGACACGCATGTCAACTTCTTTGGTCTGCCATAGCATTGGGCAAAAGAGATGTCTTTTTGTTGGCTGTTTTATTTGTTTTAAAGCTATGATACCCAAAACCTGTCAGAAAGGAATCTCATTTACACTCACTAGTTCGCTGCAGAGCCTTTTACCTCCAAGTCATTGGTTCAAAACCATCACAGAAGATAGTTATTGAAGCCTACAGCCTGTGACTTGTGTTCAGGTTTCTGGCCCCAGTCTAGTACACAGTGGATCTTTCATAAACAAATGCCACAGCTGGTATGTCCTGGCATCTGTGCCAATATTGGGATCAGAGGAGCATGGAGACGCAAAAAAGGGCTATGCTAAGAACTTCTGCCAGCAGAGCTGTAGCAGCTTAATAGCACAAGATCGCTTGAAACTAAGGGAGGTCATGGTGATACCAGATTTTTTTTTTTTTCACTGTATTTGCCTTCTTAGTTACATTCACTACACAATCTGTACCAGCAAAAGCATTCCTCTGCTGGTGCTACAGCAGAGCCACAGGAAATACGCGTTATCTCTGCCACATTTGTAAGTGAATGTAACTTTCTCTGGCTCATATGGACCTGAAGTTAAGAGTTATCTCTGAGTCATATATATATAATATATATACAAAGAGGGTGCCTGGAATAAAAAAAAAAAAAAGTAGAAATTTGTATCCTTGGATTTTTTGATGTTTCATTTCAATTTTTTTTTAAGTAATATGAATCTTTCCATTGTAACAGTAGCAAAACCTGAAACCTGTATTGCCCTAAAAAGAAGTATATAGTGCAGATTGTTCCCATATAGATTTTCCCAGCATTAGGCTTTGATCCTACAGAATCATTATTTATCCCTATATTGTTATAAAGACATGCCACTAGCTAAGATGGTTTAGGTCAATTAGGAACAGACTAAATAGAAAACCATAAGTAATAGAATATCTATGGCATCTCGTACTGATTTAACTTCATATCATTCCAACTCAGACCTTAAATTAAGCTGATGTAACCTGAGGCTTAAAGAAGACCCAAGGAACTTTCTTCTGTCATTACCCTGTATGCTCTGTGTAGTAGAGTCCCTTCAGCAAACCAGGAGGTGAAGTCTTTTGCAGCTGAAAGTGCTGAACTTAGACCTTTATGATCCTACAAAGATTTAGCAATACAAGTATTTCCCTTATGCACTCCATTTGGTCTTACCAGTCATTCCTCAGTATGCTACAGAGTCCTTTAACTCTGGATCATGGAAGATTTTACATGTGCCCAGGGACAACACTGTGCCTTATAGAAGCTGTTCCCAACTTTTTCTTGACACCTTGTTACAGTTACGGGCACCAACTCAATCACCCGTAGGTGCCACTACAATGTAAAGAGCAGCCTGACTCACTAGGGATATGGCACCTGTACACTGGTAGTAGAATCGTACTGTGATGCAGACAGAAAAATACAATGATTGGAAAGGATGCTTTAACTATTAGATGGGCCTTTTTAGTCCACATGCTTTTATCTTTCCTAGAGACTCCCTGTTCCATTGCAGTCTGTTTCTGTTTCATCATGAGCTCTCCCTGCAGTGTCAGACTTCAAACTTCCATTTACTGCAAACCACACACTCCCCGGTTTCATTATCCACAGATGTTCTAATCCAAGATGCATCAAAATTCAGTTTGCTGCTGCTGTAGTTCCTATGATCCTTAAAATCTGCAGTTGAAGATGCTGATCTTAACTGCAGAATTCAGATTTACACATCCATTCAGGGGAATTACATCACCTTACGTGTGAAGAGCAATTGTTAAAAAAAGTAGCTTTTGTGCAATTGCATAAGAAATTTCTAAAGAAGAACCAGCCCTGGCCTTAACATGAGGCAGTCAGTGGCTAAAAATTATTTGTATTTGCAAGCACTGAAAAAATAACTGCAGCAGCATTTGTAGTGTCTGCAAATGTGACAGATACTGTGATCTTTATGAGAATTTGTAGCTCTGGCAGAATCTCAGCTTCTCAGTGCATAGCACAATTTTTGCTTTAGCTAGTAGAGTAAACTTTACTGATCTGAAAGAATGGATATAAATAGAAAGCCACTACCAGTATTGAACTACACACAGTAGTATGTAGCTTAAATTAGCCTCCAAGCCCCAGAATTTACAATAGATAGTGAATCACGTCTTAAAAATATATCACATCAACTCACTTCATTTAGGATTCCATGTATTTGGCATTGCAGATAGAATTTCCATATTCACTTCTTTGTGCACAGCACCTGTAACAATCACAATTAAAAAACCAACTCGTTTATCACCAGTTTCCTGAGGCATATTTCTCTCCAGATCACCGATGAATGTTTGGCTGTAGACTAGAAGCAGTTCTAGATTTTAAAGTGTAAATTACAATAGCGGGAACACGTTTTAATAGTTGGCATAGCTGTAACTCAGTACGTGCTGGTTGTATTTAGAATCTAATTTAAAAAAACCTGTATGTTATATATGCCATGTACATGTGCAGCATCCTGTACTTTTAAGCAAGCACTCAAGGAACTGGAAAAATATAGATTGCCTGATAAAGGTGATCACTAATTACAGTTAGACCCAAAAAAAAAAAAAAAGACTCCAAATAAGGTCCTTGATCCAAACTCACTGTTTTCACCTTTATGCAGTCAGTGATATCCCTGCTTTCATGTTAGAGCAGACATTTCATGACATTTTCTGCTAAATCTCATTCATCTAGATTCATCCTCCTCGGAGATCAAATGATAAATCTTTGTGCCACAAGATACTTGAATTTCTTTTCTGTGCTATTTGTTCTATTTTTCTAAATGCCACTTTAACCTTCTTAAATTCAGTTCTTTGAGTCTTGGACTACTGTAATCTTCTCTACAGTTGCTTAATATCCCCTCCAATTAAGAGCCTGAGTTGTTATCCATTTGTCATGTAATTGGCTTGTTAGCCTCTGATCTAGTTTCTTTGCCTAAGGTGTACATGTATTTGACTAATTCCCATAATTTAGGGATGCTTTTTCCTACTTCAGTAATACTAAAGGACATGCACCACTTGTTCAGATGTTGATATTCAGAAACAAGATATAGATAGCAGCACCTGAGTTTCTGAAGGTTTGATCGCCTGTACCATCTACTGGGGCACTTCATGTTCAGCAGGGAAGGCTGGAAGGGCCTTTAGGATGCTTTTATGTTGGGTTGTTGGGGGTTTTTTTTGCAATACCTGCCTTTAAAAGATCACAACTAATTGCTTCTGGTTTAAATTACCATGAAGTGTTGCATTTATTTTCTAACTTGCTTCCAATGTTTGTGTTTTAGGAAACACAGGAAACACATTCAAGATTGAACCAGTTTTAGGGATAATTACGTTACTGAAGGAGCCAGACTTAACCACAATGGGACAGTTTGTTTTGTCTGTCAAAGTGAGTGATCAAGGTTCTCCTCCGCTGTCTGCAACAGCAATTGTGCGGATATCTGTGACGATGGCAGATAACTCCCACCCTAAGTTCACTCTCAAAGAATACCAAGCAGAGGTTAATGAAAATGTGGATATTGGTACTTCTGTCATCTCTCTCTCTGCAATCAGTCAGTCCACATTAGTTTATGAGGTTAAAGATGGGAACGTGGATGGAGTCTTCACTATAAACCCGTATTCTGGAGTGATCACCACTCAGAAGGCCCTTGATTATGAACGTGCTTCCTTCTATCAGCTCATCGTACAGGCAACAAATATGGCGGGCATGGCTTCAAATGCCACAGTGAACATTCAGATTGTTGATGAAAATGATAACCCACCAGTTTTTCTCTTCTCTCAGTACTCAGGCAGCATAAGTGAAGCTGCTCCTGTAAATAGCATTGTCCGGAGTGTGAATAACAGTCCACTCGTGATACGTGCCACTGATGCTGACAGCAACCAGAATGCTTTGCTTGTCTACCAGATTGTTGAATCTACTGCAAAAAAATATTTCACCGTAGATTCCAGCACAGGAGCAATCAGAACCATTGCAAATTTGGATCATGAAACAATAGCCCACTTCCACTTCCACGTGCACGTTAGAGACAGTGGGAATCCCCAGCTTACAGCAGAGAGCCCAGTTGAAGTGACCATTGAGGTAACTGATGTCAATGACAATCCACCAGTCTTCAGCCAGGCGGTATTTGAGACAGTCTTGCTCCTGCCCACATACGTTGGTGTTGAGGTTCTCAAAGTCAAGGCTACAGACCCAGATTCAGAGATCCCTCCTGAACTCACATACAGTCTAATTGAAGGCAATATGGAACATTTTTTAATTGATTCGAGCACAGGGGTACTCACCATTAAAAACAATAGCCTCTCCAAAGACCATTATATGCTAATAGTAAGAGTGTCAGATGGGAAATTTTATAGCACTGCAATGGTGACAATAATGGTAAAAGAAGCCATGGATAGTGGGCTCCATTTCACACAGAATTTTTATTCCACTTCCATCTCAGAAAACAGCACCAATATCACAAAGATTGCTGTGGTGAATGCAGTTGGCAACCGCCTCAATGAACCTTTGAAATACAGTATATTAAACCCAGGCAACAAATTTAAGATCAAATCCACCTCAGGAGTCATTCAGACAACGGGCATCCCCTTTGACCGAGAGGAACAAGAGCTGTATGAGCTGGTGGTGGAAGCAAGCCGTGAACTAGATCACCTTCGTGTCGCTCGAGTGGTGGTGAGGGTTTATATCGAGGACATAAATGACAATGCTCCAGTGTTCGTAGGCCTTCCGTACTACGCTGCTGTGCAAGTTGATGCTGAGCCTGGTACCCTGATCTATCGAGTGACAGCTATTGATAAAGACAAGGGTGAAAATGGTGAGGTGTCCTATCTTCTGAAGGAAGACTACGGACATTTTGAAATTGATAGAGGATCTGGTAGCATCACTTTAAAAGAAGCCTTCAATTCCGATTTGTCTAATATAGAATATTTGGTTGTCATTCTTGCAAAAGATGGTGGTAACCCATCATTGTCTGCTTCAGTAGAGCTCCCCATTACAATTGTTAACAAAGCAATGCCTGTATTTGACAAGCCCTTCTATACAGCTTCTGTGAATGAAGATGTAGAAATGCACACACCAATTTTAAGCATAAATGCAACCAGTCCAGAAGGCCAGGGTATCATTTATATCATTGTTGATGGAGATCCCTACAACCAGTTTAATATCGACTTTGATACTGGAGTTCTGAGTGTCATCAGCCCACTGGACTACGAAATAAACTCTCTTTTCAAGCTGATGGTGCGAGCCAGCGACGCCCTCACTGGTGCTCGAGCTGAGGTCACCGTGGACTTGATCGTTAACGATGTTAACGATAATCCTCCAGTTTTTGATCAGTCTGCTTACAATGCTACTTTGTCTGAAGCATCTTTGATTGGGACTCCTGTACTGCAGGTTGTTGCTGTTGATGCTGACTCTGACAACAACAAGATTGTGCAGTATCAGATAGTCCAGGACACCTTTAACAGCACAGACTATTTTCATATAGATAGCACTAGTGGTCTAATTCTGACAGCCCGGATGCTGGACCATGAACTCATACAGCAATGCAGTTTGAAAGTCAGAGCAACTGATAATGGGTTCCCACCACTAAGCAGTGAGGTCCTTGTTAGTATCTCAATAACAGATATGAACGACAACCCTCCAGTTTTTAACCAGTTAATATATGAATCGTATGTGAGCGAACTGGCACCTCGGGGTCATTTTGTGACCTGCGTCCAAGCCTCTGATGCCGACAGCTCTGATTTTGACAGGCTGGAATACAGCATCCTATCAGGAAATGATCGGACCAGTTTTATTATGGACAGCAAGAGCGGTGTTATCACCCTTTCCAACCATCGGAAGCAGAGAATGGAGCCCATGTACAGCCTAAATGTCTCTGTGTCAGATGGGCTGTTCACCAGCACAGCTCAGGTGCACATACAGATCCTTGGGGCCAACCTCTACAGCCCTGTGTTTTCACAGAGTGTTTATGTTGCAGAGGTTAGAGAAAATGCTGCTCCTGGAACTAAGGTAATCCACGTGAAGGCAACAGATGGGGATTCAGGTGTATATGGCCAGATAAGCTACTCCATAATAAATGACTTTGCCAAGGACCGATTTCTGATTGATAGCAATGGTCAGATTCTGACAACTGAGAGGTTAGACCGGGAAAATCCTCTGGAAAGTGATATTGGTGTATTTTTGAGAGCCCTCGATGGAGGTGGCAGGACTACCTTTTGCACTGTGAGAGTGATAGTAGTGGATGAGAATGACAATGCTCCTCAATTTATGACAGTTGAATACAGAGCAAGCGTTAAAGCAGATGTTGGGAAAGGTTACTTGGTGACCCAAGTGCAAGCAGTAGATCCAGATGATGGAGCCAATTCCAGAATCACCTATTCTCTATATAGTGAAGCCTCCGTTTCAGTAGCTGATCTGCTTGAAATAGATCCAGACAATGGATGGATGGTCACCAAGGGTAGCTTTAACCAGCTGAGAAGCACCGTTCTGTCATTCTTTGTCAAAGCAGTTGATGGTGGCATTCCTGTAAAGCATTCACTCATTCCTGTCTACATCCATGTTTTACCCCCAGAAACTATTTTGCCTTCCTTCTCTCAACCCCAGTATTCATTTACCATAGCAGAAGACACCCTCATAGGTAGTACCATTGACATTCTGCATGTTTTGCCTAATCAAGGTGCTTTGTACAGCACAGTTAATGGTGAGCTGACGGAAAACAATAAAGATGGGGTTTTCATCATAGAGGAAGACACTGGGCTCATAAAACTGGATAAGAGGCTTGACCATGAAACAAATCCTGCTTTTCACTTCAAAGTTGCGGCCACCATTCAGTTAGACAAAGTAGATGTCGTGGTGACTGTGGATGTGGAGGTCAAGGTATTGGATGTAAATGACAACAAGCCCATGTTTGAAACAGCTAGCTATGACGCTATAATAATGGAAGGGATGCCTATAGGAACAAAGCTGATGCAAGTTAAAGCTGTTGATGCAGACTCAAGTGCAAATGGGCAGGTCACCTATACATTTGCAGTGGAATCAGAGCTGGAGAAGATCACAGAAGCATTCACGATTGATAGCAATAGTGGCTGGATCAGCACACTGAAGGATCTGGATCATGAAAAGGATCCTGCTTTCACCTTTGCTGTGGTGGCCTCAGATCTGGGGGAAGCTTTGTCCTTGTCGTCAACCACCTTGGTCTCAGTTACTGTGACAGATATAAATGACAATGCACCCATCTTTGAGCATGAGGTGTACAGAGGGTCAGTGAAGGAGAGTGACCCTCCAGGGGAAGTTGTGGCTGTTCTTAGCACCTGGGATGAAGACACATCTGATGTCAACCGGCAGGTTAGCTACCATATTACAGGTAAGAAACAGCTTGCATGCTTTCTTCCCAAAACCAGCTTTACTGAAGAACTGTGCACATGTCCAGTTTTAGATGAACATTTAGCAGGGTTTTAACTACATTATCTCTGTGAATCAGACAATTGCAACTGTCTCTTTGTCTTTTTTTTCTTGGTTTTTATTTTTTTAATTTAAACAGAAATTTCAGCAACTAGAAATCTGAGCAGAAGGAAAGGGAATGTGTGTGTGTGTGTGTGTGTGTCTGTCTGTCTGGGTTATTTTCTCTCATTTCCGAGGTTAATGCTTCGTGACTTTCTGCAGCACAATATAGTGTGACCCAGCAAACCATCATAATTGATGTGTCAGGTTGGAAATCATCGTGACTTATTGTTTCAACCAAGAGAAGAAGAACATCTTATTGTTAAGGAGCAAATTCTTACATTTCCAAGCACTTTTTTTTTTTTTTTTAAAGAACATTTTTCTTTTTCACATACAAAAGTACATGCAGGAGCTGCTTTGAAATATCACTATTTATGGTGAGGGGGGAGAGGAAGGAATGAATTTTACATTGGAAGAAGTGGGGGTGCCATTTCTTATCAGCACAGATTTCTGGCCAGGAGAATAGTAATCCACTTAGAAGCACTGGTCAGCTGCCACACATTGTTATATACAGCAATAAGGCAATTTCGATTACATTACTAACATATTTTTCAGAGTGTGGCAACATGGCTCTTTCCTATTCTGCTATATTTGTTATCGTTCTTTCCTCCTAGATTCAGGCTGGCTTTTGTGTCTGCTATGAGTGATGGGGTGCTGCAGTTATTTTTCTGCCTACAGCTTGCATCATCCCATAGATTTTCTTAGGGAACAACTTTGTCACTCCTCCAACCTTCACAACTCAAGAGCTAATATTAGTTGCCAAGTAATAGCCAAATTATTGAACGAATTTGTATTTTTCTCACTGGGTAGGATTAGAATTACACAGGATTGCATGTAAGAATTAGGCTATGGGCAAAAATTACTTAGCTAATGGGATAACAGTTTGTATATTTTGCTCTGAAGGAAAAGCCACCTACCCCTTTGTTAGCTATCAAAACGGCTATGGGATGGTGAGTGGGGAGAGGTGTGATGTTCCAGTTAGCTATAATAAAGCTGTGTTACACATGAGAAGTAGAATAATTTTCAAAGCAACCAGAAATTAATTCTGACCATTTACTTGACAGTCTGTATTCAGTTTAAACGTTGGCAAACAACCGTGTGTTTATGGTGTGATGTGTTGTAGGTTATTACAAGTAGAGGCAACAGTGGATAAAGCACAGGGTCTGGTGACTTTGGGCAAGGTGCATTAGCTACCAGTGCCTCAGTTCTGACATATTCTGCTCTGGTGAGACCTCACCTGGAATACTGTGTCCAGCTTTGGAGCCCTCACACAAGAAGGATATGGACCTGTCAGAGCGCATCCAGAGGAGGGCCACAAAAAAGATCAAGGGGCTGGAGCACCTCTGCTATGAAGACAGGCTGAGACAGTTGAGCGTGTTCAGCTTCGAGAAGAGAAGGCTCCAGGGGGACCTTATAATGTTCTTCCAGAGGAAAACTGAGGAAGAACTGTTCACAAGGGCATGGAACAATAGGATGAGGGGTTATGGTTTTAAACTCAAAAAGGGGAGATTTAGGTTGGGTATTAGGAAAAAAACCTTGATTATGAGGGTGGTAGATCACGGGAACAGGTTGCCCAGAAAGGCAGTGGAGGCCCCATCCCCGGAGATATTCAAGGTCAGGCTTGATGCGGCTCTGAGCAACCTGATCTATTGAAGATGTCCCTGCTTACTGCAGGGGGCTGGACTAGATGACCTTTAAAGGTCCTTTCCACCCTAACGCATTCTATGATTCTATATCTAGAAGTAAATCAGTGCCTCATCCTAGATATTGTAATACTGTATGATATTTTAAGGTGTTTGGGGATCCCAGCATAGAAAGTACTGTAGGAAATGCAAACCCTTCACATGTGTAACAGAAATATGTTAGTTTACCATCATCATTAATTGAAGGTACTGTTTTCTTTGTTCTGAAAACTTTCAGTCATTTCTTGTGATGAATTATGCTTTTCTTTACATAATTTTTTTCTTCACTGTTAATTTAACAAAAACTGGACTTTGGAATAAGAATTGTTTCATGTGACTCGAAAATCATAGATTATAGCTTAATTTCTATCACAGATAGAAAGATGTCAGATATTTTGCTGGTATTTTAATTTCTGAAAATGTGAGATGTCATATCCCAAAACTTTCTCTGATATCTACTGTTCAATTACCAAAATGTACAAGCTCAGAAATTCCACTGTCTTTGAATATATCCTTTCAATTTGGGAAATGCACAGAGAGAAATTAAGTTCTTTTTATTAAAATGTCAAAACATATTAAAGTATAGTTTAAGTAACGAAATAGTCTTTTCACATTTTACCTCAGGTTGAGCTCAGGAACTGCACTTGAGTATTTCATGGAATCAGATTAGCTAGATGATTATTCAAATGCTGTGGCTTCCTGGAGCCATCTAAACTTCTATGAATACAGTAAACAAACTCTGAGGAAAAACAGGACACCCACAAAATGGGCTAAGGAAACAGATTATAAAAATGACTTGTAGAGCCACCAAAGCTAGCTTTTTGCAAATTCACCTGGAAAAAATTAGCACACAGAAGGGTGGAAAAAATAGTCATTTAGAGGTTAAAAGAAATGCACGTTCTGGATCAGGTGTGTAGAGTCCTTTGCATTCTTTTGAGAAATACAGATGGTTATTGCAGCCTTCTGGTCAGCTTTGAAAAGGGGCAGATACATTCTGGTGGATAAATACATGCTTCAAAGTCCTTCAGTTTCGGATTGGTTGCCATGATCACTGACAAGTAGTTGCCATTTTCAAATTCACTTTCATCTGCACGGGATGGTGGAGGATAAAAAATACTTTACATTTACCCTTTGTTACTTGTAGTTTGATATCAGCTGGAGATGTTCACAAAGCCAAGGCACTATATATAAATATTATAAATATTAATAGAAAATAAATAGAAAGCACAGATTACAGAAATGTACTTGGGAAGCACAGTAGTTTTCTTTTGAAGGCTCATTCCAGGTAATTGCCTGTATCATTTGAGGCGGTTTTGTTAAAACCGGGACTCTGCTGATCATTGGCTGGGATGTTTGGCCAGCCTGAACCTAGCCAGATATTACAGAGAGTTAAAAGTGATAAACTAGGAATAGCCACCAGAAAAATGTCAGTTGCTAAGGCTTTGGTACGGTAAAGTGTTTTGTGTTCCTCAGTGATGTTAATTAGGCTCTATCAGATGCATAAATCTAATGACAGACAATAGTCTTTAAGCTTGGTTCAGCTGAATACAAGGAAAGATGGACAGTCTGTTTAGGAAGAAAGAACGGATATGGTACACAGCAGGGTTTTTGCTGTGTTGAGTGCCCAATATGAGCAAAGTGATGTAGGGTTTTTTCTGTTTTGTTTTTGTGTTATATTTGAGATCCTGGAGTTCTGGAGAAATGGATGTTTCAGTGTTTGGGGAGGACTTGTGCTGCAGGCTGAAGAACAGCGTCTGCAATTTTAGGATAGTAAAGCAAAGAGGATTTGGTTTATCATTTCGGCAGCTCAATAAGCATGCAACATCTTAAAACTGGTAGTGGAGGATAAACCTATTGATTTTGTGTGATGCAGATGCCTAACTGGGAATTGCAAGTATCTAAATAAATGCATAAATGTAAGAGAGAAGCTAAATAAATAAGGTAGTAAATACTCTTGTTCCCCCCCTCCAGATCGGGACACTGCAGTGAAAACTGATACTGTTGGCGTCTAGTTTTCAGTTCCCTTTTAGCCGTTATAATTCCCTCTGTGTGTGCTTTAGTAATGATGTGTGTCAGGATTTGTTTATTTTGGATCACTGTGTCTCTGCATTTCATTTGTATCTGGCTGTTTTCTTTCTTTACTTAAACTTGAGCTTGATTTGCCTTTGTACTATTTGCTGACTAGGGAGGGAGGGGGGAGCATTATTTAAACTTCAAGTAACAAAAGATAAAAGATAATGCTGATTCTTTTAGCCTCAAAGCCTTTCTAAAAAGTTACTGGAGTGTTTTTTGTAGCTCACACTTCACTGTTGTGACATTCAAAGTAGAACATAAGAAAACTGCCAAAAGATTTTAAAGAATCCATTAATACGTGTAGTCAGGAGGCTTCCGTTTAGAAAAGCTACATTATTCAGAGCGAAAAACTAATTAATTAGAACGCCCCTAGGAAACTGAATCTGCTTACAAGTATTAGTGAAAACGTTAATTAATCACTGCAGAATGAGATCTGCATCAAGACTTAAGTATAAGTACTAGAAAATGGTTCTCTGGGCCACAGTGTGGATTTTTTTTTTCCTTGTCTTTTTTTAAAGAATATTTCCTTGGTAGTATTTTGGTGTTTACATCTCATTATTTCCGTTACACTCTATAGTACAACTTCCACCTTTGTCTTCCATCCACAAAGTATATAGTCAATCCTGAGAAGCAAATAAAACCCAAGAAAAGCGCTGATGAAGACAGATAAACTTAGTGCAGATAAACTTAGGGACAGTTGCTGCTCTTGCACAGGTTTCTTAGACATTCAAATTGGTCTTTTTCTAGTGGAAAAAAGGTGAGGAAAAGGGATCCCAAGGACCCTTTTATTATACATACATACTCCCCAAATTCCTATGTATGATTTAAATGCCATTCCATCAACAACAAAGCCACAGTGATTTCCCCAAGCTAGTGTTACTGCCAGCCATGGAAGCCACCAGCTGACTTTAATTAGATTTTTACTTTTCCTCTTTTGTTAGCAATGGGATACATATACCTTGAGCGCGTTGCTTCATAGCTGATTGGGACAGTTAATCATTTCCTTTTACAAAAAGACTGATATGCAGGAACACACTGATTGATATCACGAAGCTAAATAAGAATATTTAAGACCATTTTTATTAATGGTTTACAACATTAAGCTCACTATGACAAGATTACAGCCTTTTATAAAGGAGACTTAAGCTTTTTTATGATGGTGTTGAGCTGAATAGAGAGAATTTTATGTCAATCAGCAGGGGCCTGCCTTCTTTGAAGTCACATTAAGGCTTAAGTCAGTGGACAGATTCTCACAGCCTGGGATTGTATTCAGGCCTGGCCCGTAGTGCGCATCAGCACACTGTGCAACCCTCTTTAGGAGAAATGTGCGCTCCTACCACACCACAGATTAAACAAGGGTTAACTGAGTCCTCTCATATCCATTCCAGACTGTCATAGACATCAGTGGGAAAATTTGGGCTCTGCCTGGTTCTGTGATGGGAAAAGGTGATTTTTCTCTCAGAAAATAGCTGTGTTTGTTTGATATATCAGGTTTGTGCTCTGAACGAGTAGAGGGCCTTTTATAATTACAATGCCTATCTATCTGACTAATTTTCTGGAAACCTTATTCTTTGCAATGTGCTTTTTTGACACAGTTACAGACAACACAAATGGTGATGCTTAGCAAGAAAGATCTGCTCAGGCACTTCTCAACTGACTTAGTTTTCATATTAAATAGAAAACAGTCCATCTTGTCATTGGTAGCTAATGAAGAAGACATAGATTACAGCCTGTGATCTCTTTTCTGCTTTGTGATGTGAAAAGAAGGTACGAAATGCACATTAGACTTCTCTTCTTGTTTTTAAGCTCAGTTTCTCGTTCAGATCTTCTCTGCCTTGTTGTTTTGCTGAGAAGGTCCCTGGGAACTGACAGAACTGTAACACCAGAAGCAACAACAGTGACAACTAATTGCTTGACAGCAGAGGCAGCTCAAATAAATTCAGCCTTGGATTTTTATTTTTTTTTAAACTTATGTACTCAAACATTCAGCACAAGTACTAGGGAGGAATCTTTAAGAACCTGGTCTTTCCGTTGAGCTTGGACAGATCTCATGGCACATATCAGGACCCTGAATATGTTGAAAGCAAAAGCACATTGGCATACTTAACATTTTTGTTGCTGTTATAAGAAAGAAAAAGCATTCCTTTAATATTTTTATAACAGTTTTATACATGAGAAACATAGCAAATAGTTCTCAGATTGCATTTCTGCATGGGAGAGCACAGGAGAAAGCCAAAAGGTGAGAAGAGAGCTGGTAGTGGATTAACTGGGATTAAAATTCACCCAGTAGAGCAGTGTGTTGCTTTTTTCTATGTCCTCACTCGGTTTCTATAGCACTTGAGCTTACTATGATTCTAATGCTTTATCCTAAAATACTAAATGTGTGGATACGATTTTATAGACCAAGGTTATGTTAGATGCTGGACACAGAAGATTGGATAACTGGCTTTACTGGTTTTAGCTGTAATGAAATTAATTTTCTCGTAGCAGCTGGTATGGTGCTATATTTTGGGTTTGTGCTGAAAATAGTGGTGATGACACAGGAATGTTTTCATTCCTGCCGAGAAGTGCTTACACAGAGCCAAGGGCTTTTCTGCTTCTCACACCACCCCACCAGGCTGGGGATGCACAAGGAGTTGGGAGAGGACACAGCTGGGACAGCTGACCCCAACTCACCAAAAGGATATTCCATATCATATGATGTCAAGCTCAGCATATAGAGCTGGGGGAAAAAGGAAAGGGACACATTTGGAGTGATGTCATTTGACTTCCAAAGAACTTTTATGTGTGATGGAGCCCTGCTTTCCTGGAGATGAGTGAACACCTGCCATGAATTCTTTATTTTGCTTTCCTTACTCATGCGGCTTTTGCTTTACCCATTAAACCGCCTTTATGTCAACCCATGAGTTTCTGCCCTTTTGCCCTTCCGATTCGCTCCCCCATCCCACTATGGGGGCAATGAGCAAGCAGCTGTGGGGGGCTTAGCTGCCTACTGGAGTTAAGCCACAACGTTGGCTTAAAGGATTTAACTGTCCAGTCTGGCAGGGGGTTGAGATCGGGCTCAGAGAAAGGTGTTGGAAAGTGCTTTCTTCGTGGAGCAGGCAGGGCACTGTACCATTTCAGATGAAAGAGTAAGTGTTGGAACCATTAATAACTGTGCCCACTGTGATTTTTGTACCCTTCTGCATGGGACATGTCCTTCCCAAAGATGATGTTTATGAAAACTTCCCCTCTCCCAACCTTCTTTTGTCACTAGGCAATTTAACAGTGTGGAAGAGCAGCACTGCCAGGTTCAGTGTCAGTGTGACGGCACAATAAAAAGCTGTTCTGCTTTGTGTCCTGCACTGCTTTCACCAGCTTTCACTCTTGGATACATTTGATCTAATTGTACTGCTTATCTTCCAACTGCTCCTCAAATGACCTCTTGTTAGGACTATTTAATACTAATGTGTCTTCCTGTGTCGTGTAAACTTTTTTTAAAAACTGTAATTTTAATGAGTAGAACAGCGCAGCTGTATGATAAAGCTTTCATTAGAGGATTCCTTAATAGAACCCACTTCCAGCCTTTGATTGCATAATCAACAGCTAATGAAATTGTCTTGGTAACAAGAGCTACGGTGTATTACATCCTCTCCCGAGACTAAGTGGAAAGACAATTGTACCAGCCTGAGAGGACTATTGATTGTTCACAGTTTGAATTTGATTGCCCTTACGGGGAACTAAACAAGAGATCATCTTCAGCTCTGCTAAATGGATTTTGTTTCCACTGAAAGTTATTGGTTCACTTTCATACAAGGCGTTTGGGGGGCAATAAACACAGGGAGTGTAATCTCATTAGAAACTTCCTGAGTCTGCAGGTTTGAAAGCACTGATCACTGTAAAACAAATGACAGCTTCTTATTTCAGGTCCTCTGTGATGGGTCTGCGTGTTTAAAGTAGGTGGGAGCACTGAAGGGATGCCCCAGCCCATTGCATGTTGCTTGTCTCATTGCAGGAGGGAATCCCAAAGGGAAGTTTGCTCTGGGACTAGTTCAGAACGAGTGGAAGGTTTATGTTAAAAGGCCTCTAGATCGGGAAGAGCAAGATGTTTATTACCTGAACATCACGGCCACGGATGGCCTCTTTGTAACCCAGGCTGCTGTGGAAGTAACCGTCACTGATGTTAACGATAATAATCCAGTTTGTGAACAGGTGAGTTAGCAACACCCATGGTAACTGGCTGTCATGTTGAGAGCACTAGTTTCCCTATGGATGTCACTGTGATTTACAGTCTTAGCTGAAGAACCTGGAGTGATTTTTGAGAGGACCATGATGAAGCAGTCTTTTAAAGCCACAATTAAAGCGTAATGGTTTAGTAAAGGTAGCAAAAGCGTCTTGTCCACAGTGACCCTAGCTGGCTGTAGAAAAAACAGTTTGTTGCGAGGTAGCATGGGAAGCCACTTGACTCGTGCAGAAAAAGGTGTGCTTTCCCTTCAAATCCAGCGTGGAAATGTCTTCAATCTAGTTTAGCTCCAGCCTTCCTGAATCTGTTAGATGGCAGAGACCCAGTGGAAAAGGCAGAAGAATGTAGCTTGCTCTCATGTTGTTGAGCATACATACAATGCAGCCTAACCACAGCATTGCAGTGCTAGCTGTCTCTTATTCTGTGGAAAGGCAACATAGGGTACTGGTGTTCCTGCAATAGCAAGTTCTCTGTGTGAGAAAAGGCATCATGAAACGCCAAGTTCCTTAATGGTACTGCTCACAGAATCTTTATATATTTATAGATATATGTGTATGTACATAGTCATCTAATTCCCATCATTACATTATCAGTGATGGACCACTGTTATTGCAAGCACCGCTTTGGAGAATCAGTCTATCCCTCAAACACTGCTGGATGAGGCAATAAAACCAGCTGTCTTCATTAGCACACTCATAAAAGTTTCCAGTTCATGGGTATTGATAAAACAAAGGCAAGATAGAAAATGAGACTGCATTAAACACCTAAAATGAGCCCTATTAGAAGTCATAATTTGGCATTGTTTTTCTGACACCTCAGAGCTTAATGGTGACTTGAATTTGTAAGAATGTGTTAGGTAAAGGAAATTTTTTTCCTATATAGAAAGAGTCACTAGAGAGGGTATTAAAAAATGTTGTGCACAGACTATGAAATACGTTTACAGCATACCTTACATTTCTGTTTTTATCTCTAGGTTGCATACACAGCACTATTTCCTGAAGACATTCCATCAAACAAAGTAATTCTTAAAATCAGTGCTAAAGATGCTGACATTGGATCCAACGGTGAAATTCGCTACTCTCTCTATGGTGCTGGGAACAATAAATTTTTCTTAGATCCAGAAAATGGTAAGATGACAACTGAATGTTTCTGAGTAGCCTTCTTAATCTTTTCACATTAATGGGTGCTAGTTTCTTTACACTTGTACACTGGTTGTCAGTCCGATGTTCCAGTTATAGCAGGTGTCAATGACCACTTCTGAAGTGGTGGTGGTAGAAGGGTGAAAAAAGGATGTCTTTGTTGGCCAGGTTGAATGTTATAATCAGAACAGTGGTTACTAATGCTTTTGTTTTCCCTGACAAACTTCAAACTAGGTCAGAGAAGTATTGGAGTCATTGAATAATAGAACGGCTTGGGTTGGAAGGGACCTTCAAAGGTCCAACCCCTCAACAATGAACAGGGATATCTTCAACTAGATGAGGTTTTCAGAGCCCCATTCAGCCTAACTTTAGATGTTTGCAGGGATGAGTCATGTACCACCTCTCTGGGAAACCAGTTCCAGCATCTCATCTCCCTCATTGTAAAATATTTCTTCTTTATATATAGTCTGAATCTACCCTCTTTTAGTTTAAAACTATTACCCCTTGTCCTATTGCAACAGACCCTGCTATAATCTTTGTGCCTGTCCTTATTATAAACCCCTTCTAAGTATTGAAAGGACATAAGATATCCTCAGAGCCTTCTCTTCTCCAGGCTGAACAACCCAAACAATCTCAGCTTTTCCTCATAGGAAAACTGTCCCAGCCTTCTGAGCCTTCTTTGTGTCTCTCCTCTGGATCCACTCCAACAATTCCATGTCTTTCTTGTACTGGGCACCTCAGTGGAGTGTCATCAAAGCAGAGAAGAGAGGGAGGAGAATCCCTTTCATCAACCTGCTGGTCACACTTCTTGTGATGCAGCCCAGGTTACAGTTGGCTTTCCGGACTGGACAGCTTTTTGTCCACCAGCATCCCGAAGTACTCTTCAGTGCAGCTCTCAATCCCTTCATCTACTACCTTGTATTGATGCTGGGGATTGCCATGTGCAGGACCTTGCACTTGGCCTTGTTGATTGATCATCATGAGGTTCACATGGGACGACTTCTCAAGCTTCTCCAGGTCTCTCAGCATGGCATCCCATCCCTCAGGTATGTCAGCTGTACCACTGACCTTGGTGCCATCTGCAAATTTGCCAAGGGTACCCTCCACCCACAGTCTATGTTGTTGATAAAGATATTAAACGATACTGGCCCCATTATGGACTGCTGAGGGATACCACTTGATCTCCATCTGGACATTGAGCCATTGACCACTACCCTCTGGATGCAACCATCCAACCAATTCCTGATCCACCGAACACTCCATCCATCAAATCCATATCTCTTCAATTTAGAAGGAAGGATGTTGTGGAGAGGGGGTGTTTATCAAATGCCTTACAGAAGTCCATCTCTTCCCTTGTCCACTGATACGGTCACTCCATTATAGAAGACCACTAATTTGGTCAGACAGGACGTGTCCTTGGTGAATCAATGCTAGCTGTCTCAAACCACCTCCCTGCCCTCCATGTGTCTTATCCTGGAGTCTTTTTGATACAGAAGAGAGGAAGATGCCAACATGATCCTCCTGTACCTTTAGACTTCACTTCTTCCACCTTAGACTAAATATACTTAGACTCTGCAAAAAATACATGCCTTTTATAGATTTTGGGCAAGAAAGGGTATCAGAAAGGGTATGAGTTTATGGGACAGAGGATCACCACAAAAGTCTTGTACATTTGGCAGTTGGTCTGGAAAAAGATATTGATCTCTGCTAAGAATTAGATTTTATGGTTGTTATGAATTAAAGCTAAATAAAGTCATGTAGCCATGCATAAAAATCCCACTCCTCTGTTATTCTTAGGAATTAGGTTTCCGTTACGATAGACTAAGTCCTTCTCTGAACAATGTCTCCTCTGCTTGACTAGCAGAAGACAGTGGCCTCTATTGTTGTAGCATCACTGATGGAAGAGGAGGTGTTTGGAGATCTGTGCAGTGTGTGGAAGGAGAAGTATTGCCCCCTTGAAGAACAAATTTTGTATTTAACTGCAAATTACACCCTTTACAAAGCTAACCCAAAAATTACCTTCCAACTCGTAGTGTCTGTGTGCTGATGTGGCAATGTTTGGTGGTTCTTTATCTGTGCAGTGGAAAATATATCATGGGTAAAGCTCTCACAATCTAAACAAGCTACTTTTTGTGGCTGTTAATGTTTATTGTGATACGCATCTCTGTATAAGAAGTTTGTTTCAAACTAGATACCAGAGGTATCTATAGGAATTCAAAGCTGTTTGTAGATTGCTTTGTGGGAAGAAGAGAGGGGGAAGTTAATTTTATTTTTGAACAGTAGCAGTAGAAAACTTTCATTTTGGCCACTGTCATCAGATTCAGGATGTGTTTCTGTGTCTAGGAGTCTGTAACTCTTGACAGAACAGAAAGACAGACTTGGAAAAACATGGTGGTGTTCATATAGGTGAACATGTAGGCAGATGAAAGCCCCATGAGTGGCTTGTCCTCCCTGCACTCATATTAGCCGCTCACTTTGTTGGGTAAAAAGGAGTGAGAAGTGACAACTGCTGTGAGTTTTTAATTCATTCATTGGAATAAGCGACAATGGGTTGATTTGTTTTCTCTTTCCTGTTACTGTGAAATACATGTTTCTTAATTGTTCATGTTGTGTAGACTTAGTGATGTTGCTACAGTAGTAATGATGTCTGCTGCTTTTAATCAATCTTAGGTGAGCTGAAATCCTTGGCGCCTCTTGACCGAGAGAAAATCCCTGCGTACAACTTGGTTGCCCGAGCCACAGATGGTGGTGGCAGGTTTTGCCAATCCGAAATCCACCTTATTTTAGAAGATGTTAATGATAATCCACCAGTGTTTTCATCTGATCACTACAACGCATGTGTCTATGAGAATACAGCCACTAAAGCTCTGTTAACAAGAGTCCAAGCCACTGATCCTGATGTTGGTGAGTAACGTTGAAAACTGTAATCAATGTACAGGAGAACGTGCAATACAGGCTAATTTTTCCATTGCTGCCTTTACTCATTCTTTCCTCCTTTTGCTTCTGCTTCCTCCCCATTTTTTCTGTCTTCTATTTCTTTCCATCAAATGCTCATGGCTGAGGTTGACATCATGGTGCTACAAACAGAGAAGTATGGAAGCAGCTTCTCAGCTGTATTTGGTCTGCGGTTGTCTTGATCAGTGATAGCTATGCTTAGGGGTAAACGATAGTTTTGGGGGTAAATTCCAACCTTTCTCCTTTGAGTTGTCTCACTTCTTTTCTTTAGTCATGGTTTTGAGTATTCATGTCTATTTATACAGATAATATCGTTACATGCCATAGGGACCTATACCTGATTAATCAGAGCTTTTCTAGAGTTTTATACTGTTATAACTCCCATTTGTTCCAGCTGGTTACCTTAGCATAAAACTATTGTTGTACACTGTGAATATACATTATAAATGTTCTGGTTATTTAACTGTGCATTCTTTTAAGGTGTAATAGCTTATTATATGAGGATGTTAACCTTGAAATCTGGGCCCAATTATAAATATTTAAAGGAGGGGGTTTTTTTTTGCATAATACAGTGGTAGAACCTACTGAATATCAGATATTATTTTTAGCTCACTTACTTCAGTTGGAATAAATAAATCCCATAGTTTATTTTTTCTTCCTCTGGTTTTGGAGATGTTTTGTAAAAACTGTGGCCTGAAGAGCTTCACATTAAAAACAGACCTGTCACTGAATGAAAAAATATTTCATGTTAGTTTTATTATTTTTTTTTCTGAAGTACAGGGCATACTGGAAGTCTCGGTTGTTACTAAGGCTGATAATGTAAATATACAAGGAGCACCAAGCATTCATGAGCGTGTCTGCGAAGAGCAGCATTATATGCCTTGGTTGAAAAATCACAATTAAAATGATGATACTGTCCTGCAGTGAAAAGCCAATTACTGGTAGTAAACTACTGAACAGCCTGGAGACCCAATGTCGCTGCTTTCCACTGTTCTCTTAATTACCATTTTTCTCATAGGTGAGATGACATTCAAGGAGAGAGGGGAAACAGAAAGAAATAGAATTAAAAGTTGTCAGTAAAAGTTCTTGCTAGCACCAATTTTACATAATAAGATGGTTAGCAATGAAAAATAACCTCATGAGCTAATGGCAACATTTTTCTTCTGAAACTAGTTAAGTTACAGGGAGGGATGCGTGTAATGAATGAGAAAGGGCTATGTACTTCCTTAATGATTAGACCTGAAAATCAAACAAGACTTTGTATCACATGAAAGTGACTCTGGTCTCTAAAATTGGATATTATGTTAATTACTGTTCTGTTGGTTTATACTAAAATCACTGGTTCCTCATTGCTGCATAATGGATGTGTTCAGGTAGTGTAATGTTTTCATGACGGACAAAAATGTATTATTGATATCCCTGATGGGCCATGATATATTCCTGTAAGGTTTTATGAAGCATTACCCTGAAAACATTGGTGGAGCCAGTAATCATCATACAAATCAGTTTTTAACGTTCAGGAAACATCTTATGGTCTTAGAATTTGCCCATTCTGCTTTGGGCTTTGTAGAGACATGTATTGTAGGGGAAGCAGTATCAGTATGGAAGGCATCAAGATGGAACTTGACAGGTCAAGTCAATTTTTTGTCAGCAACTAAACACAACATAAATCTGAAGTGCTGTGGTCAGGCACTGTTGGTTAATTACAGCAATTTCCAGTTAACAGGAAAATAGTGTTATACCTGCATTGTGCCTTTGATTATCTCTTAAAGTTCTGGAACTTGTAATACCCTGGGAAATTTCTGGACCAGAACATAATTTGTTGTTTAATATATTTGTAATTTGGATACGTGCTTAGAAATGTACCAGCTGGACATGCTGAAGGAGAAATACGATTCTTCTTCACAGTATTCAACAGAAGTAAATGACTTTAGCAGTCTAACTCTGGTAACACAAGTTCATTTTACATAACCTCTCCGTGTAGCCAGGTATCTTAAATTAAATGTTGGCTTGAAGGGGAGACAATATACACACAGAGCACTGGAACAGGCTGCCCAGGGGGACTGTGGAGTCTCCTTCTCTAGAGATACTCAAGACCCATCTGGATGTCTACCTGTGCCGCCTGTCCTAGGGAACCTGCTTTGGCAGAGGAGTTGGCCTCAGTGATCTCTGGAGGTCCCTTCCACCCTCTACAATACTGTGAATCTGTGAATCCCTTTGTTAAGACCTATTAGAAACTTTAATATAAACCAATTCTTTCTCCTATCCTGCTTCCACTGGAAATTCTTAATATTTCCACAAAATATTTCCAACTACCTTTCCACCATCAAGTTTGTAAATGTTCAAACTAAGAAATGAAAGAGAAATCCTGGTTTTACAGATTTGTAGAGAAGTTCACAGGATTTTCCACCTCCCACTGTCTTCAAATCTAAGTCCCAAATGACTCTGTTCTGTTCAAATTAAGCCATAAGAAGAGTTGGAGTGAATGGTGAGGTGTAATTATGTGACCAAACCCACCAATAACACCCAGGGACCACAGAATCATAGAATCATAGGGATATTAAGGTTTCAAAGGCATCAGAGTCATACTACAGCAGCAGTACTGAGAAAACCTGCATGGGATTTTGTGGCAAGAATGACATTAAAAAATTATAAACTTCAAAAAAAACCCTGGAGCCCAAACCTGAGCTGCAGGTGCATACTCATTTCCAGTGCTGATCACATTTTCTGCGTGCAAACAATGTTGTGGCCTTGCTCAGAGAATATAAGGATGAATGACAACGTGGTCCAAGCTCAGCAGTTCTTTACGTGACGGTTAAAACCTGCCCCCCTTTGTCTACTAAAGACAGAAGCACTTGCTGTACTAAATATGAACGGTGCATCATCTGTCCTTCTGAAGTCCTCTTCATCACCACTCGAGCATTTTCAGTCCACACCATCCACATTTGTGGTCATTTTAGTGATTTCACTGACCTATTGATTTTTTTTCTGGCTTTGTGGTGAATACAGAGTTCTAATTTTGCTCAAAATTGGAATGACCTTCTCAGCCAGCCCTGTCTTGCCTGTCTCTGCTGCCTTCTAGCCTCTGCATTATCCTATGATTAAAGCCATGGCTAGTAACTCCTCATGCAGGTCCTTCCCTGTTCCCTGCACAACGAACCAGTATAGCTGTACTACATTGTCTACAAGTCAGTACCTTTTATTGGATGCAGCCAGTGTTCAGGAGAACATAGGCATGTAGGCAGACAAAAAATTACCAAGAGAGGCAAAAGAGTTGCAAAGAGATCCCTGGAGTGCACAGAGCTCCCCATGAAGCCTCGAAAAGTCGGAATCAAAACTCAACTTAATTGTCTCTTAAGCTACAACTATATCAGTCTACTCAGTGTTATTTCATTGAATCACCTGCTCTGTCCTTAGCCATCCCTCACCCCCACACCTCCTTTCCAGCCCTGGGACCCATACAAGAACATTGCACAGATGTGGTAACATGCAGCCTGCAAGGAGACAGTTGATGCCCCAGTTACAGTCTGGCTAGCCACATTTGGGAGTTTCTCAGCGACATAATTCTGGTTGATCTGTTCCTTCACTGAATGCCAGTCACAGGCCCACACCCACTCACCTGCCTAGCAAGGCAGTTGCTCTATTCTTTGATAATGGTTTGTCCATGCTTTGTGATTCTCACAGTTCACAGTCCACTTCCCAGGGGGAAGTTGTGCATGGTGACAATCAGGTGAAGCACTTTGGATGGTTTTGCTAGAAACATGTATCTGCTGTGCATACAGAGGTGTCATGCTGCAGAGTTCACAGTCACAGAATGATTGAGATAGGACCTCTGAAAGATCATCTTGTCCAACCACCCTTCTGAAGCAAGGCCACCTACAAGAAGTTGTCTAGGATTATGTCCAGATGCCTTTTGGCTGTCTCCAGGGATGGAGATATTCCTTGAGTGCTGTGTGGCACAGGCACCCCAGAGCCACTCTGGGGATAACCAGAGTCCTGCACTGTAGATACAGACAAAAGCATCACATATCATCACCTGGCAGAGCAGTGCAGACAGGCAGTAAAACCACACTGATGCCATCTCTGACTGCCAGTTCTTCCCAAACTGGACATAAGTCAGAGAAGAAGGGTTAATTGTAGATGAGATTTTGCAGGAAGCGTGGTTTGGGGAAATATCCTCCCATGTCTAACAGCAGATTTAATAGCATCAGGTAATGCAACCTAGAAAAAGCAGCAGTGTAGTACTTGTTTCAAAGCATTTTCTCACTTCTGTGTCTAGGTTGTCCAGAGTTACAGTTGTGTCCCAGCTTCTGTAGGGTTTGTAGCATCACAGCAGAACACAGAACAGTCTGAGGTTTATCTGTCAGTTCCAAAAAAAAACCCTAGGCAAGTAGTTCGGGGGTGGAGGGATTTGAATGATAATCCTGGTTTTCTGTTCTGTTCTCTGTATTTGAAGCTTTGGTGCTTAGGTGTGTGTGGGGAAAAAATGTGTGTTTAAAGCCTAATTCAGGGAGCCAGGATAGGACTTGAGGCTCTTCCATAAATAAGTTTATACAGCCAGCTAATATAGGTCAGTTGTGATTGAATTTGGTTGTGTTTTTTTAAAGAGGTGTATAGAGTTAAATTTTATTTAGATGAAAATTTATCAGAAGGATTCTGCAGTCATCTGATTAGTTCATTTGTGTTTTATGTGGAGGGTTTAAATCACTCAAATGTATAATCAGTCTGGTTCTTGATGTGGAGAACTAATTATTTACCTCTGCACACAAATTAGAAGAGCTGCAGCAGAAGGGACTTGGCCCTTCTGGGGAAGCCATCCAACCTTCCTACTAGGAGACATCTGCTCCCTAGTCCTGACCTTCTTCACCAGGAGGTACAGGGGAACAAACTGTGGCCCATGATCTGGCTGGTGAGCAGTTGGGGAACCTGGTGAACTGGGGTAAAGGATGACATTGCTTTCCTGCTTCTGATTGAAAGCTTTATCTTGGATTTCAAAGAAATCTGTGGCAAAATCAGTATTTTCCCTGCAAGGTTTGACATCAGTTTCAATAAAGACTTGGTTTGTCAAAAAACAACGAACTAAAAAAAACCCCACAAAAAAACCCCCCAAATTTCCTCATAAAGAAGTGCGTAGGAAATAAGAAATATCTTTTTCAGGGAAAAATGGTAATATCATTTCTCCTTTAGGTTTCAGTCAGTCCAGCCTGGAGTGTACCTACCTCCAGGAAAGTGATGAAGCAAGTGTATTGTGTCTTCTTTTTCTTCTTGTCTTCTTTTTGTGTCAGTGAGAAAAATGAAGAGCATTAAAAGAAGAAAAATGAATTATCTATCAGAAATAGCAGCTGAGGAACATAGATAGCTTTCCAGGGTTTATCATTTATTTGTAGAAAGTGGCATCAAAGTGCCGGTGAGCACAGTAAAGAAGAAAATCACTCTGGTCATTCAGGGGGTCATTGCTTTCAAGAACACGTGCATGGAAGCAATGTGTATGGACTTGAAGCTTAGCAATGGCGGGCTTTGCTTTTGAAGGAATTAGAGCAACTGAGCTCATTGCACATACAGCTGAGCTTGGGGAAGGGCAAAGTGCTGTCTCATAAGGTTGCAGAAGTGTGAGAGAGGAGTGTGAGACAGTCAACACTCGATTAAAGGGCAGTTCTCCGAGTTATGTATAATGGCGAGCAACAAGATAATAGAAGTGCTGAACTAGATGCTGATTTTGGCATTTGCTGGCCAAGGCAGAATAAAGCAAATTTCTACTTTGCATGGTTTTTTATGTTGGGCGGGTCCCTTAAAATGGATCTGAAAAAGAAGAAAACAAAGATTGAAACATCGATAAGATTAACTGATAGGACAGAAGATTTACTAAAACCCAGCAGCTAGTCAGCAGATAATCTTGGCAACGATGCCAGTACTAACTAGATGACATTACTGGATATTGCCAGAGTTTTTGTAAAATAATTCATAGAATGTGTTAGGTTGGGTGTTACATGATGTTTTCCAGGGATGGCTCATTCTCTTTGAACCATGCGTGGACCCTTTTATATCTTTACCCATGTCTTTGCCTCACTGACTTTTAAAATAGTCCAGGGATTTGTACACTAATGCAGAGTATGGAAGACCTGAATTATTAATTCATTTTTCTGCAGCTATCCAAAACAGCATTGCATAAGTAAGGGGTATAGTTGGAGTAGGGGGCCCTTTCTGCTGTGACTGAAACTGTTCTGAAAAACAATTCAGGAGTCAGCCAGAGGAAAGGAATCACTAATCAACCAGCTGCATTGCTTTGTAGGCTGGTGGGTGATTGGGTTCTGGGCTCTATTCCCTAGGGCTTACTCAACGAGAAGTGGCAGCTTATGGCAATGTACCTCTGTGCTTCTCCTTCCTGGAAAGGTGTCCCTCTTGTCAGACTTCTGTTCCATAAGGAGAGTGGGAGGGCAATGCTCTGTTTTCCCAGTGGGCTGGCCAGTCCTGAGGACACCTGCAGGTCCCCGTTCTCCCAGTGAGTTGTTCAGGAGCAGCTTTTGCCTGCTTAATAAAGGCAGAAGCACTTCTAGGATGGCAGAGATACAGCACATTGGGACACTGGAAAATTACCAAATAAAAAATAATAGTCAGGCAATGTGGAGTTTAGACTTAGCTAGTTTTAGGAAGTAAACAAACAAGGTATTTGGGGATTATGATAGAAAGCTTAGGCTTCTGCCTAAACAAACCCTACTTCATATTACTTATTTGGCTTCCTGTGCCCAGGCACTCGGGACATCTAATCCTGTAAGCAGTCAGTCTGTATGACCCTGTTGTTGAATCTTTCAAAGGGCCAGATTTTTAAAACTTCAGATGGGTAGTCAGGGGAATTTAGTCACCCAACTTGCATTAAAATAATGAGTGTATGTGTATCAAGATGACTAAGAGCTAGTTTGTGTTCAGCAAGGAGAAGTCATCAAACCAATCTCATTTCCTTCTGCAACATGCAAAGAGACCATATAGGAAGAAACTTAATGAGTGGTATGGCTTAGGTTTAGCGAGGTTTTTGACACTGTACCACAGGATATTTTTATAAGCAAGCTAGGGAAGCATGGTCTACATGAAACTGTTGTCACATGAGTTTTTAATGATTGTTATACTGGAGGGGTAGGTTAAGAAAGGTAGCAGCATTGCTTATTTTCATTCCTGGAAGGATAAGTAGGCATAAGCATTGCTAGATGTCAGAAAGCAGAATGGGACTGTGGTTCGTCTGTATGCTGTCAAAGTCTTAACCATGGGATTTAACAGTTGGAAAAGTGGTATGGAAAAATACAATACAGGTCATCAAGATAAATGTGAGTTTCTGTGTTTAGATAAGAATACCAAGCGCACCCATATTGTCTGGGTAATGTCTAACTTGCCAGCACAACTGCAGAGAAGCAGCTGTATTATGGTGGATCACAGGCTGAATGTATGGTTACACTTTCATACTGGTGTGAAAAAAAGCAGATACTTTAATGAGATGAGCAAATGAGTAATGCTGGAAAACAGAAGTAGTTCTTTCTGTTTCCTTGGTGTTGGCAAATCCTGACCTGAAAGTCTCTGTCAAGCTTTGGGTACAGCACTTCCAGGAAAATGCTGCCTACCTGACGGCCTACAAGAAAGACCACGAGTCTGGAAAATGTGTGCTACCAGGAAATATTAAAACACTTGAGAGGGGGTTTCCAGGGAAAAGAGAACAGAGATGATAAAGTATAACAGTCTTCAGATATCAGGCACGTAGCTCTGAGGAAGGAAGTCAACCTTTGTTCTTTTTTTCCCCCTCATCTTTTTTTATTTTTATTCAATCTCAGCAAAAAGTCAGAACAGATTTTTAGTTAAAAGAAAAGTGAGGCACTGAGGTGTGTTATTCAAGGAGGTTATGGAAGTTCACGATCAAAGGATAGGCCTGTGTTGGGGAATAAATTGCATCCATCCCTTCTCGGTGCACGGATAAATTAGATGATCTAACAAGATATCTGCTATCTTTATACTATCTTATTTCTATTAATTTCTTTAATTTTTGAGATTTCCAAAGCATTATGAACAACAGGGAAGCTGTAGAATTTTTCCTCTTGGGTTATGTTGACTGAATAAGCCCTGTAATTTAGCTAGATCACTGAAACATGTATATCTGTGTGTATCTGTGTGTATATATATGCATACATACATGCATGCATGTTTTTTCACATATATCTCTCTACATATGTATACCATCACTTCAGGCTACATTGCCCAACATTGTCAGCTGCAGTGTGTAACCCTGAATCAGGTGTGTCCAAAATTACCTCCTCCAGAAAAATAAGCAAGCTTATGCCTGATTAGCTCAAGGAAACAAATCACTCAGGAGCGCTGATGGAAACAGTCATGTCAAGTCATGTAAGCCAGTACCCTTAGCTAGAAAAAAGGAAGGGTGAGCCAACCATCCAGATCTCATCTTCCCACCAAAAAAGACACCACCTTACCTGACTGAAAGGGTTGGATCATACCACAGAAGCTTATGCCTGCCATTTCTGCCCAATGTTGCCCTTTCAGCAAGGGGCTGGTAATCTTCATCTCTGTCCCATGTGGCCCTACTTTGATCCCATGGGACCATAATGCCATGAAGCGCTGATGTGAGTAAAGGCCTTTGGGGTGAAGACTATCATTTCTGCACAGAAAAGGGACAAAGCAGTGGAAGCCTGTCTCAGTAGTGGCGTTACAGATTGAACTTGGCCAGCTTTTCTGCTTAAGTTGTAAAAATCACTTGAAATATCTTTCCCTGTGGGTCTATATATTCTTCTACAGTTCAGCAAGGTACTTCTGGCAATATTTTTCTCTTTCATCTCAAAATGATGGAGTAGAGTATTGTAAAATCTGGTTTAGCATTATTCTCCTGTCTTGTTTGCTGGTAATGAAGTTGTGGACTTTTAACTTCCAATAATTGGTGTTGTAGTTAACATTTAGGTAATCTGAAAAGGCCATCGGTACACACCAGTGTTAATAGTCACATCATGAAAGGCAGGTGCAAGAGGAAGCACAATAATGAGAGATCACGCTTGCAAATCACCACTAAATTGATGGATAGCTTTATTTACCACTTTCTTTCTGGGCAGCTTTGTGGTTTGCTTCTTGTTTGTTTATTTTTAATTCTTACAATTATTTTTCTTTCTGTAGGTTTTCAACATGAAAATGAGCAGATGACAAAGTTAAGCATCATTTTCCAGTGATAAACGAGAATGAGTGTACTTGCTGCACTAGGAGAAACACATTAAATATTAAGTTCAGGGAGACAGATTAAAAGGGAAAGGAGAAGCACACTGTGTATGCTCTTTAACACCTGTAAAATTTAGTTTGTGTGCAATGCAGTCAGCAGGTAATGCCCACTGCACAAACTCATTGTCATACGGGGATTGGGCCTGTTGTGTTCATGTTGATCTGGATCAAACCATGTTGTAACTTCACCATTTTCAATTGGGCTGCACCTCAAGTACTGTGTCCAGTTTTGGGCCCCTCAGTACAAGAAGGTGCTGGAGTGTGTCCAAAGAAGGGCAATAAAGCTGGTGAAGGGTCTAGAGCACAAGTCTGATGAGGAGCAGCTGAGGGAACTGGGGCTGTTTAGCCTGGAGAAGAGGAGGCTGAGGGTAGACCTTATTGCTCTCTACAGATACCTGGCAGTAGGTTGTAGCTGAGTGGGTGTTGATCTCTTGTCCCAAGTAACAGGTGATAGGACAAGAGGAAATGGCCTCAAGTTGTGCCAGGGGAGCTTTAGATTGGATATTAGAAAAAATCTCTTCACCGAGTTGTCCAGCACTGGAACAGGCTGCTCAGGGAAGTGGCTGAGTCACCCTCCCTGGAGTTATGCAAAAAGTGTGTAGATGTGGTGCTTATGGACATGGTTTAGGGGTGGACTTGGCAGTGCTAGGTTAACAGTTGATAATCTTAAAGGTCCTCTCCAATCAAAATTATTCTACTGTTCTGGGAGTTAGAAAAGGAGGAATTTGATATTCCCGATATATAAAGAGCAGTTGTTTTATTTCCCTAGTGCTCTTTAAAGTAATAATTGCATAGAAGATGTCATTATGTGACATTCAGTGTGTGCCCCTTTGTTTAGTATAGAAGAAAATAAGAAAAAAACTTGTTTGAAGGATGCCATTTGAGATGCTAGGCGTCTGTATGTTGTACAAACTCTTCACACCAGAGATTTGGCAAAGGGCAATATTTTATCATATGCTAATACAAGTCTAAATAGAAAATGTGCTTGTTTATTCCTTTATTAAAAAAAACAAATACTGCAATCCTCTTACAGTAATAGCAACTCCTTCGAAGCTTCCCATGTTCAAATAGCTTATGTTCGTGATTGGCACCTTAGAAATCTGAGAAGTTTAAGTGAGTAAGTGAATAGGCACAGTGCAGTTTGCAAAAGTTAATCCCCCAACAGCTGTGGGCAAGCAGAGTGGGAGGATTGCTCTCTTTACCAGTGCAGAAACCATGGTGTTGAAGTGGTCATTTCCTTTCCACAGAAAATACCTTCTTTATAGTCACAGCAGAATCTACCATCATCTCTACAGCAGGGGTGCTGTTGGCACACACTGGTGGATACCTCTCTCAGCAGATGCTAGCCCCTGGGCAAAAGCATTTTGTTTTTCAGTAAAAATAACTTCTTACCTCACCTTTGCCTCTTGTCCATTTTGTTTCCATCCTCGGGTCAAGAAGCTGAGTGGAAACAGCTATTGATGGAACACACCACTTTCTTCAAAGTGCTGTTTCTTCCATAGCTTTTCATTTAATACATTTTACTCCCAAGTAGCAACTGTTAAACTCCAGCCCCACAAAACACTGCGGGAGAAGGTCAGCAGGCAGCTGAGATCTGCCTCTGTATTCCTCGTTCTACTCAGCCTTTGCATTCAGGCTGAAGCCAACAAGGGATGGTATCTGTGAGTGTCCCAGCTCAGGTCCTCTGCCCTGATCATCTGCCTCTCCTTGCGTAAAATGGCATTTTCACCTCCAAGAGCTTTCCCTCCAGGTCCCATTGGAAAAACTAAGACTGCTTTCACTATCAAACCAGACTGGTACAAGACAACCCACATCCCTGCAACTTCTGTATTCCTCTCTTGATTTCCAGGAAGGAAAAATAAAAGCACTTGCCAAAAAACGTTGTTCACATTCTGTTCATTTACAGACATCACCTTTAGGAAGTAGAATAAGAGAGTGGTTGGATTGCATATCAATCAGGTGGCCGTCACCAGAGTTACCACTTCCTGTATGTAAACTCACCCTACGTGGTGCCACATGCACCAAATTCTGTCTCTCCCCCCTTGCAAGGTAGTCTTGCTAAAATTTTGGGGTGCTTGAAGACACAAGTCATGAGCAGGCCATCTCCTTTCTAGCTAGTTAAGTCTTTAAAGACTGTGGCATCCAAAACTTCTGCCTAGGTATGCTGTAGTGAACATCAAAGAGGAGTTTTGTGCGAGGGAGAAACCCAACCCAGACTAAGTCTCTCCTTCAGGCACAGACACGTATGTGTGCAAGGTGTGTGTTAAGGTCCCCGCTTCAGAGAAGGATTTAGTTCTCTGTAGAAACTGGCAGACATCAAGAGAGCCCAGTACAGAATACTAAATAGCTTTACAGTTAAAGCTGATGTTGGGTTGTTCACCTGCATGCTCTGAATCAGGCAACATCCCCCTTTCCAGTATCTCCAGGTGTAATTGTTCTGGTCTGGTCTGTCCCTTTTTGTAAGTGGAAGTTCAGGAAGAATTTCCAGCAGAAGTAGATTTTCCCCTGCTAGGAATACAGACACACCTCTGGTCATTCAGACCCTCAAAACCTTTCACTTCCCAGAGGATTTTATTCCTTTTTTACTTTTGTCAGTTTGGCTGATTACCAGCAGACACAGCATTTGGATGGATGGATGGATGGATGGATGGATGTGTTGGAGCCTAAGTGAGGAGACTTCATGGTAGAGGTGTTTCAACAAGTGGAAGTCTTCAACTAGTTTGTGGGCTGAGCTTGGTTCTATATATGTAGGACAGGAGTCACCTCCTTGGCTGCCTTGCTTGTTTTGCTGAAGATCAGCCTCTGTATTTCTCACATTTGTGATGCCACAGTAAATAGGGAGGTTCTGCTGTGATTAAACAAAAACAAATCAATACAAAAAAAAAACCCACATGCATAATTGAAATATTGACATTTAATTTTTTCCTTATTTTAAAGGCATTTGAACATTTGAAATATATTGTAATGTCTCAAGCACTGCATATAAACCTTTATTCCCTGAAGAGGCCAAGTAGTAATTCCTAATGCTCTCCGAGTCGGGTCTGGGACTTTGTAGTTGCTCTAGAAGCATATATGCTTCTGATTGAAGAAAGAGTCTCCCAGCTCCCCCTTGTGTGGATGCTTTACTCCTGCTATGTCAAGCAGAAAACAAATGTGATTTGTGCTGCTTTTGATCAGACATTTCTACAATGCTTTGGTGCTGGAAAGCAGAATAATACTGTCACAAATTTTAAATTAACAAAATATGCCTAGAAGGGATTGGTAGCTCTTGTTCATCTGATTAATGTCAGGCTTGTAAAGTCTGTTCGCCAACAAAAAGGGCAGCACACGCTCAAGTGAGAGATGTTAAAAACGGAGACTCTTCATTTCAGTGAATCTCTGTGTTTTAGTTATCATCTCCTAGTGCAGCACCCAGGACCACATCACAAAATCAACCAGCATTGAGGGAGTTGAATTAGATTGTAACTGTGTTAGCTTTTAATTAGATTTGAAACGGCTATCCCACTGTAGTGCAGCAAGCAACCAAGCCAGTACCTTTCCCTCAGGCCTTATTACCAACAACCTTAGCGTGGATCTGCATATTCAGCAGCTGGGTGGATAGGTGCTACGCATTGGGAAATACAGGCAGCATTTGAAAAACACAGGATATCTTTTGTACAATTCAATATTTGTTCTCAAACCAGGGGAGTAAGGGACTTCCCTTTCTGAAACATCCATGTTCTGGCAGGAGTTCTTTGATGCAGCTTTTGTCTAACAGGTATTGTCTGATGATAATATGTAGCTGCTCAACAGTGGAATCAAGGCAGCACAGGTAGCAAGTACATTCTCTGCCACCTGATATATTTCTATGGGTTTATTTTTCCCTTATGTACATTTCTATTCCTCCAAGATGTGCTCTGAGGCATTTCCAATTTCAGCATTCCGCCTGTCTCATCTAATTCAATTGGAAGCTTTTCTGGGCAAGGACCATGTCTGGATTCTGCTTTCAAGTTTCATTACACAGCAGTTCCGCAAAGTGGTCTTTTAAAAAGGTATCATGATGAGGGAAGGAACTTTGCTTACCCACGAGGATTTGACATGTGAGAAGAGCATGTCCTGATGTCCCAAGCCTTCAGCAATAGTGTACCCACAGGTGCTCCACCTCCACTGGAAACAATCAGTGTGATAGTGGATTTTGCTTAGGATTTCCATTAGATGGGAAGAAGCTGGCTTTTTCCTTATTTCATTTTATCATTTTCACATTTGTTTTCTTTCAGGTGTGAACAGAAAAGTTACCTATTCCCTGGCAGACTCTGCAGATGGTTACTTCTCAGTTGACCGGTCATCAGGAATCATTATTTTGGAGCACCCTCTTGATAGAGAACTTCAGTCCTCCTATAACATCAGTGTAAAGGCCTCAGATCAGAGCATTGTGCTGACCTTGTCCTCATTTGCCACCGTTACCATTACAGTGCTAGACATTAACGACAACCCCCCTGTGTTTGAAAGAAGAGATTATCTTGTTACTGTGCCTGAAGACACCTCACCTGGCACTGAGGTCCTTTCTGTTTTTGCTACAAGCCAAGACATTGGTACTAATGCTGAAATCGCCTATCTCATCAGATCAGGGAATGAGAAAGGAAAGTTCAGGATTAACTCAAAAACAGGTTTGTAAAGTGGCTCTTACTTGCAGTGCAAAATGACAGCATCAGAAAAATGTGAATGCTTTGGGGAAGGCTCTTGAACCAAAAAATTTCCAAGGACAGAGAGTTGGAGCTTGTCAATGTGGAATTAGTTGCACGGTTAAAAACCAATTTTAAGTTAGAGAGTGATGTAAATTACAGTCACACTTGGGTGCCGCAGCTCAAGTGGAGAGTACTTTTCTCCATTAGCATGTCTGTTGAAGTCAATGTGGATGTGACAACTTATTAGCCAAACTGCAATCCTTAAGAGTTATGCACACTTGCAATATTTACCTGCTTACCAGCTCAGTACAGTCTCAATACTCTGGACCTTAGCAAGCATCAGATGGTGCTATCAGGACCAAATAGCTGACAGTCCCATCATGTCAGGTGGTGACTGCTGTCTATACAGCTGTATGAATCTCCACTGGCTGAGGTTCCTTGTGATTTGTGTTGTCTGACAGTTTACTTCAGCCACGGTTTGGGTGTGTTGGTTGTGGTTTTTTGGTTATACATTACAAATTTTCAAAAGATACCACTGCTTCTCCTTAAGAAATACTAAGAAAAGCCACCTTATTTGGTCCAAAATGTTCATGTTCCTTGAATTTCCTTAGTAGGATATATTCTTTATCCTTACTGAGGTTTTAATCCATCAGCAGACAGTAAGCTATGATTCTTCTGTGCTTCCTGTAGTGGATCCCCTTATTCTCATAATATTGAGGATGACCAGTGTAAATCTGGCAGCAGAGCTTCAGAGCAAAACAATCTTGATTTTGAAAGCTGAAGGTAACACTTCTTTGAATGCAGCAGTAATAACCAGTAACCTGGAAAATCTCAAAATGATGCATTGTGTCATTTATATTACTGCGTGCAGAAATCTTTTTGCACTCCATGGAGGCCACTGCCTTATATGTAAGGAACTTAACATAATTGTGTGTTGTCTGTTATCTTCATAATGTTGATTAGCACTAACAAAATTTAAACGTAAATACGCCTAGACAGCGATACTTAACTTCACGTTTGACAATGAAGCCAAGGAGATAAATCAATAAAAACCCATAATGAAGCTTAATCACACAGAGAAGGAAAAAAACCCTATTTATTATTCATTAATGTGTGACAGCTCCATTATTATCGGTTTAGAGGCAGGAGCTCAGTTTCCAGACAGCCAGGTGCTGATGTAGCATGCTTGATCAAGGCTTGAAAAATAATGCCCTTCACACCATTTATCAGTGGGAACTCTCTGCTAGCCACTTGGAAGCTTCTCTTCAGGGCTCCTGCTTCCAGCAAGTCATGCTGAAAGGTAGGATTCATTTGGAGAGAGACCAGATGAGATTAGGAAGAATGATCTGAGGTCTATAAAATGTGACTTACAAAGAAAAACTAAAGGAATTGAGGCTATTTAAGGTAGAAGAGAGAAGACATGCTGTTAGTATTCAAGCTTGTAAAAAATACTTATAAAAAGGAGAGGAATAAACTGTTCTCCAAGCCCAGTCATGAGAAAAGAAGTAGTGAATGGGCTTAAATTGCATTTGGATTATTTCGGTTAAATGACAGAAGGAAATTCTTCACTGTAATGATTATTAAATACTCAAAATATATTTCCTAAGAAGGTTAGGAAACTGATGTTGTAGAGGTTTGTAAGAAAAATAGAGATGAGCTCCTTCAAGAATGATTAGGTTTAGCTGACCTGTGTTGGGTCAGCTATAAAATAACCTTTAAGCCCCGTACATCCCTCATAAGCTTCATACATCCCCTACTCATAGATGAGTCTATATTGGAAAGGACTTGGCTTGCCAAGGATCAGGATGTGCTTCTAAATCTTTCCTGCCATGCCCAATATTACCTCCTTCAAGGCGTCACCAGTAATCTGTGCACAGTCAACTCCCCACTTCTTGTTAAGGTTGTGGATACACAGAAAAGAAGTGGAGGGCCCGTGTCATTTCTGTCCTAGAGGGGGTCTGGATCCACAGAGTGAGTTAAGTTACAGAGAATCTTAATTTTCATTGTGTGGTGAGGGAACCCAAAATTTATAAACCTAGTTGAGTGGGGAAGTCCCTATTTAATCACATAAATGATAGACAACTGCGTTCTCAAAGGTATTCATACCCCATTCATTTGTATTTAATTCATGAGAAGTTAATTACGTGGGAGTGAATTTCTGTTGACTTGTCAGGGCTGATTTCCAGAGTCGGCATCCAGTTCTCCCACAGGCTCTGTGCATCAGCCCAGGCAAATGGGTAGATAAGGCCCTCCCTTTACCCTCTCTACTACTGGTATAATAAAAGTTATTTTCATGAGAAACCATTCATTGCTTCATGCTTTGTGAAGGTCCTTTCTGCAGAGTCAACCCAAGTGCCATTGGCATCATTCTTTAATCAAACAACAGCAGCAGAAATCTGACCAAATATTTTTATTGGATTGGGCATCGTTACAGTTAGAGCAACATATCTTGTATGAGTGCCATGGCAATAAATAGCATGCTGTACTGTTTACTACAGTCAAATCCCTTAGTCCATAGCATTTATTTGTTTTTCACTGCCTGCTGACATTCCCTCCCTTGCTTCAAAGGAGCGATTTCCATTTTTGAAGCTTTGGATTATGAATCGTGTAAGGATTTCTACTTAGTAGTGGAAGCAAAAGATGGAGGTACTCCAGCCCTGAGCGCTGTTACAACTGTGAATGTAAACGTGACAGATGTTAATGACAATGCACCGAAATTCAGCCAGGTGGTCTACAGTGCCGTCATCAGCGAGGACGCTGCCATCGGTGACTCAGTGATAATGGTGAGTGAGGCCAGGGGTGGCATTTAGGCAGGGTGAAGACCTCTGCCACACACCTTTCAGTGAAGTACTGCTGGTTAATAAAGATAACTACTGCATCTTGAATCACCCCAACTGTTCTCTATCCAATATTCTGTGTCTCCTACCGCTTTCGAAGCTGCTGCCATTTTTCAAAAAAAAAAACCAAACCAAACATCAGTAGCACTGACTGTCTCTTTTTAACCCCAAAATGCTGTCAAAGAGTAATGGCATGTTTGAGGCATTGCATTACATGAGTCAGCTAGAAACAAGTGGGTTTTACTGGAAAGGCAGAACTCAACTTTTCAGTCAAAAGCATAGCACTTGTGCCACACAGTATTTGCATTGATTTAGTCTCGCTTATAGGATGCCATACCCAAACCATACTCTTGTGACAGAACTTGCAGATACAGAAATAGAGTTATATGGAATATTAAGATTAAAATACCGTGTATGTTTTAAGGCTACAATTCCAAAAGGTCCAAGAGGAGTGTCCTATCAAAAACCGATTGTCTTGATGCTGCAGAGGTGTGCAGTTCAGATGCAATTAGTCTAATGGAACATAAAGTCTTGCTCTTTGGGCTATTGAGCAAATAATGTAGCGTATGGATGGCTTAAAAATCACTTGGCTAATTTTCACTCTTCCTTCCAAAAAGCTGATAGCAGAAGATCTGGACAGTCCTTCCAATGGCCAGATACATTTTTCCATAGTGAATGGGGATCAAGACAATGAATTTTCGGTTGATCCTGTTTTGGGACTTGTGAAGGTTAAAAAGAAATTGGATCGAGAAAGGGTAAGGCATGGGGGACTTCCTAACTTACAGTGACTTACGGATGTGTATTGATCTCAACCCTGCTGCTAGGTCTTGTTGAAGAAGCTTCTTTTATACACTGCCACAATCCACATAAAATGCTCCAACAGGTCGTTCTAATGCTGTTGCACCCCAGCCCTATCCTCAATCCTATCTGCAAGCCAACTGCTCTGCTAGAGTTCCCATCCTGCACCAACACAGCACCTGAGGCCAGGTTGGGGAAAAAAAAAAGCAACCCTAGATTTCAATTCTGGTGCCACCAGCAGCTGTGGCTGTGTTAATGAAATGCCTCCTCTCTCCTGCGTGTGCAAGCACACACGTGCAGCGGTGTGTGCAACTGACTGATTACAACATACTCCAGATTGTGCCACCAAGCACCGAGCTGAGACCTCAGCCATTAATTAGCGCTCCGCAAAACATGTCACAGGGGAGGTGATGTTATGAAGTGGCCGGGCTGTACCAAAAGCGAAAGAGTGCTTCATTAAACAGATTCTGCTGCTTTGTTTGCTCACTGGATTATTCATTCGGGGTGATTTATCACCATTTTGCCATAGCTAGCAATTAGCAGCTTTCGGAAAAAAACAAACACGCACAGTTGCCTGTGCTACTTAGCAGGGCAGGAGGGTGCTACATGGCTTCAAAAGTCTTGTAACACATAAAAAACCCCACATATCTTGCTTCTGAGCACTGCATCTGCTAAACCGGGGAAGACGACGGCTATCCCCAGAATACAGGATCAGCTGGAAAACCCTCTATGGGAAGCAGGGCTACTGCTTAAACCAGTGGCAAACAGCCTGTCCATATTACCACAAAGGCAGGATTTAATTGTCAGTGTTTGAGGGAAGAATGACTTCAGTGCGGTCTGTCGAGGACTGGGAGGTAACAATGGCTATGCACGTTGCAAATTTGCTGCAATATATTTCTCTTAATTTCACAATAGGATTTTATTTAGTATCCAAAGTGTGCTCATGTACAACTACCTCCAGACATGCACAGTCACCCTCACCGGCGTGTGCATGTTTAATGCTGGCTCCATTAGAGCTGCATTTTCCAAAGTTTCTCTCAGTTAAAATCAGCTGCTATATTGTCTTTTTCTTTGCTTCCTTGGCACAAATCCTAGACACAGGTGTTTCTTCTTTCCCTTCAGGGAAAATGATATATGATGCCCCATCTGCTGTAGATCCCTGAAGACAGTGCTGACTCCCAGGTTTCAGTGGTTTAAGGAAACTAATTTCCAGAGCTGTAATCACATAGAAACCATGACTTTTGCCACCTACCTTTGGAAATGAAAGCAAACACGTACAAAATTTGAGAGAGAACCCACAAAACTGTCAGCCGGGACTTTAACTAGCAGGAATTACAGCTTGATAGGGGGGAAAAAAAAGATATTCTTTGCCTCAGTTTCCGACTTGCTATAGCTCAGTATTCTTCCTCCCTCCTCTGCCACTACACCCCCACCAACCTGCTGTCTTTCTCCTTCCTACAACCCTTCCAAAAAACCTGTTATCATCTTCTCTAGCTTGGCCCTGCATCCCAAAGAGCTTCCTTATTTTGTACACTTTGCCTGTACTCCTTCCTCCTACCCAAATGACTTTTACTTTTCAAATGGCTTTGGATTTACTCCTACCCCAAGAAAGCAGCCCTAACAGGGTGTTGTTCCCCTCTGTGTGGGTGTGTTTTTCCCTTTCCAGCCCCACACCAAGAGCCTGGGTGGGGGCTGTTTTACCTGGCACACGGTTTGCCCTTCGCTCCCTCCCCTATGGAAGGATTTACAGGCAGACGTGTCAGCAGGTCTCCCTGGGGAGCACAGAGCGATATACAGCAAAAAGCAGTCGTAAGACGTATGGAGGCCAACATAAGGATGCAGTTCATGAAATCAAACTGCTACCCATACGCTCTGCATAGACAGAGCTTTTGCAAATTGTCACATACGCTCACACCTCAGGCACGGGCACATATGTGCGTAGAGGGCCCATGGGTGATGCGCTGATCTGCCCACGCTGTGATGAGTAGTTTGTGGCTGTTGCAAACAACTATGCTCAAAAAACCCTTTTCTACTGAATGGTGGGTAATATCCTGTTGCTGCAGAGACTGTGCTGTCCCTACGAGTCCCAAATGATTTCCAGTGTGCGTAAGCCAACTACCTGGGACCTTGTTCTTGGTTCACCATCACCATCTCAGAAGCACCGCGTGCTGAACTGAGGCTGCCTCTAATAAGCAATTTATACAAACCAACCGTAAGATAAATAGAATCAGGTCACAAATCCCAGCTGACACCAAGGAGAGCTGACAGTGTCAGCTACAGCAGTAATGGCTGAGTTTGGATATTATCCGCCGTTTATTTTCTGTCTGCCCCTTTGTTGCAGAAATGCATCATCTGATGCATCACTGTTATTTTAATACAGTGAAGCTGTTATGTTTATTGATGGCCTTATAAAGCAGAAGTCAGGACACAGTATGGCAATAAAAAGGGTAATGTTATACTAGGGGCAGGGAAGGTAATGAGGCCAAACAGCTTTCCTTAGAACATGTTAGGTGGTCATCTGGATGTAAAGAATATGAGTTAATATTTAAGAATGCTTTCACAATGATTTAATGTTTTCACCTTTTTGCAGATATCTGGTTATTCGTTAGTTATCCAGGCAAGGGACAGTGGCACCCCTCCTTTGTCTTCATCTGCAACTGTCAATGTGGACATTTCCGATGTGAACGATAACAGCCCGGTGTTTACTCCAGCTAACTATACAGCTGTAATTCAGGTAAGTTCTTCCTGTGCATCTAAAACTTTCTTTGAGTTTTAAAATACAAAAGCATTTGTTTTCAGTTAAGTAGCTTTTGCTGAATTATCTGCCAAAGATGTATCAAGTGACCTTTTTCAAAGGAAAGTATAAACATGTCTTTCTTAAATCTTTGGTGAGTTTCTGGTTTGGTGGGGCTCCTTAACCTCAATGTGTGACAGATCACACATTTTTCTATTCATCCCGATTGCACCAGAAATTGATTTCTGGCCTCAAAAATTCTGAGTCAGGATGAGCTTGCACTTCTTTGCACCTTGCTCAGGGCACGAGTCTTAAGGCTTAGTCAGTCCTGACCAGACACAGTATGAGGCAGAGCTCATCGGTCCCTGGAGATGTGGTGGTACCTCCATCTCTGCTACCAGTCCGTGCGGCATAAGCAGTGCCAAGTGCGATGCTGTCTTGGGCAAAGAGCTTCAGCTGAATATTCTTAATAGCAATGTGTGGTGTTTTATCATTGTGATATGTATAATCTTAATCCTTTTCTTTATACACTGTGTATATGTGTAAAGGAAAATAAACCAGTGGGCACAAGCATTTTGCAGCTGGTAGTGACAGACAAAGACTCTTTTCACAATGGCCCCCCTTTTACCTTCACCATCCTCACTGGCAATGAAGAGGAGGAGTTTACACTGGACCCACATGGCGTCTTGAGATCTGCAGTCATTTTCAAGCACATGGTTGCAACCGAGTATGTGCTCTGCGTGCAGGTAAGGCTTGATTTTTGCGTCTGCACAACACATAAAAACCTTCATGGTGGTAGGTCATCTGTGCATTGACTGTATGGGTTGGTTTTAATTGACTGTATTCTATGAGTAAATACCATGCATTCCGGTTTACAAGTGCACAACATGGTATATTTCCTTTGATGTCCTTAAACCTAATTTCACATAAATATAAATGGGTAGCCAGCCACTTTCCAATTTCCTCCGCATGAAATGGATTTTCTGAGCAGTGGCCGCTATGATTTAAGATTTTCATCTTTTTTTTTTTTCTTTTTTCCTGCAGCTAAGCGAGGAAAATAAGCAAAAATGCATTATATACATATAAATACACCCCAGAACGAGTGACAGAAAAATATTGTTCTAGGAAGGAAAATCACTTCTGCTTTTAAGTCATAAATTTAATCATAAATTTTTGGAAGCCTACCAAGAATTCATGAAATCACATTTCCAAGGTCAACTTAGCTTTTAAAAATGTGAAAATAAGACATGCTGTAGAAGTCCAGCTCAAACTTGGCTTTAGAGGCATTGTTGAGGAACTTTGTTACCAGGGTAATTCTGATTACAAAAAAACTGTAAATCCAAAAGCAGTTTGTCCTCATTTCTCAGGCATGCCAGAGAAGATGTAGTAGGGCTCAGTAAATAAGCAAGTCTAGGGAATGAACTACACCTCCTCATTGAATTGGGACATGTCCTCTAATCTAAGTCTGAAATGCAGGCTTCCTTTTGCTTGCTTTACCAGGGTTGATTTGCCTAAATACAGCCTGTCTGCTCCTTTACAAGGACACTTAATAGTTTGTAGCAGTAGCATTCTCAGTTGTGATTCAAAAATACAAGTTCTAATTCAAATCAAAGTAATGTTTTACAAGTTTGTCATTTAATATTCCTGCCACACATTTTTTGAGCCGTGTAGGAAAACTTTAAAAAAATCTCCTTTCATTCTTACCATGTCTTGTCCTAAAATATTGTTTTCAGGGCAATTTTCTGACCACAGTACCAGTATAGCCAGAATTAGGCAGTAGAATTAAATTTAAGCATCATCCTCTAGCTCTACAGTAGGTCCAAGTGTGTCATCTGAATGAAATACTGGATAGACCACAATGTCTGGGATGCACCAACATGTTCAGAAAACCACACTGTTGGATTTTGGAGACCTAATTCCTCCCAGCACTATTTTCTTCTGAGATTTCTGCAGTGAAAACATATTTTGTAGTTTCCTGTTGTGTACAGACCATAGAAATATTTCTTTCCATTCAGATGTGCCAGAGGGCTGCTTTCTCCTTTCTATCATCACGTGTTAGGTTTATTAAAAAGTAATGCTAAAATTGAAAATGGAATGGGATGTAATCTCTGTGCATCTAAATTTCTGTGTACACATACACAAAATACATTTTTTTAAGTCCTCCACTCAGCCCTTTTAGGAGTGAGGATGAACGTTTTTTAGAATGTTTTAGAGTTACTAATCCTTTCCTAGTAACATCCAGATTACTACTGCCATCCTACCTTTTTCCCCCTCAGTTTGTAAATTTTCCTCCCCATTTTCCTTCCAAGGATCTTTGAATGTGTGCTACATCTCTGCCCAGTGGTAGTTTAGTCTTCTGTTCTTCCCTGGAGGAAATCAATGTGTGGAGAATTATATCTGAATAGTGACTTCAATGAGACATTCTTCTTAGTGCAGGAAAGGACACTGATTCAAGTTTGCACACCTTCCTGTCAAGATGGCCTTGGGTTTGTTGACATACTTCCTCCTTTAGTCTCTATAAAGAAGTGCAAATGATGCTATCATATGTGCTCTGGGTCATGCAGTCATCTGTCCAAGTGCAGTGCTGCTCTTGTATTTCATCGTTAGTAACAGCGCAAGCACATTATTTCATTTTTGAGGGGTGATAAATTGTATTTATTTCAAAGCATGTTTCTGGCCCACATCAGGTGAAGTACTACAGAGAGCTGTAGAAAAACTCTGAACTCGCTGTCACCCACACAAACTATGCAGGGTCTGAAACACTTTGGAGGACACCAAGCAATGCAGAAGCTAATGGCGGAATTTCGCTAGGCTTCAGTCTCTTTTCCACTGAGCCCAGACTGCTCTTGGTGCACAATATACCACGTTCAAATAGGACTGTTGTGAAGAGGACAAGTGATAGCTGTGGGATCCTGGGAACATTTCAGTTTGAGTAATGAGACATTCCGCTGACACATTTCTCTCTGCAATCCACTTAGATGAGATATCTGTGTTTCCCTGAAGAGTTTGTAAGTTCTACTGCTAGAAATGGCTGAGACATTTCTTTACATATGTATTTTGCAAATGCATTTGGGAAGTTCTTTTGAGAGATCTTCAGAATTACTGATGCTGTGAAAATATATATAGCAAGAAGTTGTGGTTGTTGGCTGCATTATATATGTGTTTTATTTGTTTGGGGTTTTTTTCTAATTAATTTTATTTTTCCAAAATTGCATTAGGCAAAGGACTCTGGGAAGCCTCAGCAAGTTTCCCATACCTACGTTCAGGTGAGGGTTATTGAAGAGAGTATTCACAAACCAACAGCCATTCCACTGGAGATTTTCATTGTCACCATGGAAGACGATTTCCCTGGGGGAGTCATTGGGAAAATTCATGCCACAGATCAGGACGTGTACGATGTCCTCACATATACACTAAAATCAGAGCAGAAAAGTTTGTTCAAGGTCAACAGCCATGATGGAAAGATCATTGCCCTTGGAGGGCTCGATAACGGCAAGTACGTCCTGAATGTCTCCGTCAGCGATGGACGCTTCCAGGTACCCATCGATGTTGTGGTCCACGTTGAGCAATTGCTACAAGAAATGCTACAGAACACAGTCACCATCCGTTTTGAGAACGTTTCCCCAGAAGACTTTGTGGGCCTTCACATGCACGGGTTCAGACGTACCTTGCGAAACGCGGTGCTCTCCCAAAAACAAGACAGCCTGCACATCATCAGCATTCAGCCAGTGGCAGGCAGCAATCAGCTTGACATGCTGTTTGCGGTTCAGATGCACAACGGTGGTTTCTATAAGCCTGCCTACTTGATTCAGAAGCTTACCAATGCAAGGAGACACTTGGAAAATGTGATTCGTATTTCTGCTATCTTGGAGAAGAATTGCTCTGGACTGGATTGTCAGGAACAACACTGTGAGCAAAGTCTATCTATTGATTCGCATTCCCTGATGACCTATAGCACGGCACGAATTAGTTTTGTGTGCCCCCGCTTCTACAGGAATGTGCGCTGCATGTGCAATGGTGAGTACTGCTCCCTCATCCCCTCCCATCTTTACACATTATGCGATAGGATCTTTTTATTCCTCTGATGCAGATTAGAAGGGGCATTTCAATTCAGCCTGTTAAAGCACGGCTGGCTGATGTATTGTGGGAATTGATTTCTCAGGCTCAGGAAGAATTGTTCATGTTTACCGATGTAAATGGAAGTTGATGAACTTTGGCCTTTTACGACTAAGACCGCTTTCCTGGAGGCTTTGTAATCAGAGCCATCAACCAAGTTTGAGAGCTGGGAAGGGAGAGAAAGAGGGATGTAGTTTCCCACCCACTCAGTACTGCCACTGGAATAAACCTGTAGCGTGACCATGGCAGAACAGCCTGGTCTTCAGCCATGCACCAGCAGTCTCCAAGGAAAGTACCCCTGAATTAAGCAGTGCAGGGTGGAAAAGCCTTTTCCAGTCTCATTTTTGCAGAGAAGCACGGAAACCAATGAAGTATTTTATTCAGTGACTGCAAGCAAGCACTATTCCTGACCTTTAATGCTACGGTAGATGACAGGGTGGGTTTTTGGCTGGGTTTCAGGCTGCTCCACATTTTGGCAGGGATTTCACATGGGCATATACGACAAATAGACACAAGAGCCCATCTTCCTTATGATTCTGCACTTGGAGTGTATAAAACCTCAGGCAGTTAAAATAATAGTTCTGTTTCTTTTGTTTGCCAGGCTATTTGCTCCTCATTCCACTTCATTTAAGAGCGAGGGAAAAAGCTGCTGTAAAATCAATACATCTAAGTCTCCCTCATCTTAAGCACACATGCACACATACACACACAGGGCAGTACACACAGCAGACACGTCCCTCAGTAACCAAGCTTGCTTTCTGCAGCATGCAGCAGGATTTCATGTCTGCAAATTGACTCGGTGAGGATGAAGATAGGCATAAATTGCATAAAATTTAACCAGAAATCATCATCTCCCGAGGCACGTGAACAATAATGCTGTAGGAGTTCAGTTCAGTACTAATATCAGAATTCTGTATCTGAGGCATTTTCACGTGCATTCAAGAGCAGACTATCTGGTCAATTTTTAAGGAATAGCGTTACAAGTTTCAGACAGGTGCATTATCTGTTGTAACAGCAGTCAGCGTTTTGTTACACATGAGAGGCTCTGAAATAAAGGCCTCTCACAGCTTTAAAAAGGGACAACGCCACAATATCCCCAGCCAAGTCTAGGAGCCAGTGCAGAAGCACTGTCTGCAAAACAATTGAATGTTCTCTAAGCCATAGCCTTCTCTCATTTTTGTACCAAGGAATCACAAATCCTCATCTCTATGGGGATGGTGATAGTCCTCACTGTCAGAAATTTGTTTTCTGGCAGCAGAAATTTTCACTCTTTATAATTTGGTTTCACTACTTATTAAAGTCAGTAATGATGTATTACTCCCTTCAGATACTAATAGTAAGTGTATTAGCCTCATAATCCCTTAGTTTAACTCAGAAGAAAGGACTTTGCAATGCAGCACAGTTCTGATGCAGCAGCTCTCACCCTTTTCCTCCCTGCACAGGAGGTTTGCACTGGAAGCGCAAAATTTCAGCTGGGACAGCAATTTCAAAATTTTTCTATCATGAACCAGTCAATCTTCTAAAAAGCTTGGCAAGCTGCCGGAAAGGCAGCGTGGTTCTGCAGACCATCTGTGGTTCCCAGCCTCTGGACCATTTATCATGGCCTCAAAGACTGCTGTACAGGAGCAGTTGCAATAGTTAGCTTGTCCTGGTCCAGCTGGAAAGCTGGGTGGGTTCCTACAGCTCCTGTTCAAGCCACTACATGATGATTTCATTGAGTTGCAGAACTACAGACTGGTTTAGGTTGGAAGGGACCTCAAAGATCATCTTGTTCCAACCCCCTTGTCACAGGCAGGGATTTTCCCAGGCACTACCACTGGAATAAACCCTGGTTGTCCCAGGTGATCCACAAGGACTTTGGGTGAGGTTGTGTGTGTCCAGTCTGTAACAAAAATGTGTCCAGAGCTGCTGATTTTAAGTTAGAGCTATCAGAGAGGTGAAATCCTCAGTGCCTTTTGCTGGCACTGAGGTAAGAGATCTTGTTGGGAAGTAAAAAAATCCATGCTTTGCCCTTCTTCTTTTTAGTTAGTGCTTCAACTGCTTTTACTGTTTTTAATTAAAGGAGTCTCAAGGAATGTCTTTGTATTTAGGTAAATACACAGACACACGCAGTGTTTTACCACCAGAGGAGGTAACGCAGACTTCTGAGGGTATATTAATTAGAGAACGTATAGTTGTGCTTTTATGAAGGCTAAAGACTAGGCCCAATAAAAGAGCTAGAGAAATGCAAATCCTTCTTTGATCAGTAGCTCTTGTACATGCACGTAAATGCAGTAAGTTTGGAAAAGGGCAAAAAATACTAGAATGAATTTATTTTGACTCAACAAGACAGCATTAGCAAGATAATACCTGTATAATAAAAGTATTGTTCTTCCTTTGTTACTAAGAGAGTTTCGTGATCCAGTCCAGTAAATATTAATAGCTTGAATTACAACAAAGCCATTAAAGTATTGCATATGTTTCCAGAGATCCGATTCAATTATGACCCAGAAAGCTTGAGTTTGAACTAATTCATTCGTTCTTGAAATATGTATCATACTTGGAGTGTTTTTCCCACTGGCAGATGTCACAGATATGCACAATTTATGCATGCCAGCTGTGCATAACTTACCTAGATTACCTTTGTGAGCAAACGGAGTTATCTAACGTGGAAACGCGGGGAGACTGCAGAGCAGGCAGCGGGTGAACTTTGGAGCTTGGGCAGCTCAGTTCTGGAAGGCTAAGTTCGAAAGTTCAGGTGCATCAATCTAAGCCTTTAAAATCAATGAAATTGAACTAAAGAGTTTTCCAATAACAGACTGTCTCCTTAGATTACTGGCTCATCTGCTTTGTGTTTGTATGAAAAATAGTGTAACAAACCAGGGTTTGCTTCAGCGCGGCTATAGGGGCTATGCGAGTGCCAGCCTCCCAGCGCATGACGTGAGGTATGCAAACATCTCTCAGTGCTTCTTGGGAATAAAGATAGGAGGGCCGGAATAAAGAGATTCATGTGAAATAGTACTTGTGACATTCTCATTTTTCAGAAGCAAAAGCCTATTTTGTGGTTTTATTTTTTCATGATGCCAAGTAATTCTTTTTTTGTTGAGAGGCAGAAGCGGGTTTTCTTGGGGCCGCTTTGCTATGTTCTGCATTATAATCTTGCAAAAGTGAGATTGCGTTAGCATGTTTATAGGAGAGGGATGGTTTGAAATCATCTTGATAAATGTGGGCATATATCTACATCTGAGCTGGTCACTCCAGGCCCCATTTGCAGATAGTGGAAAGAATGAGGTATTTTTAATGATGTGATACATCTCTCCCTAGATGTCTAAAATCAGTCAGATGAATCATGCCCTAAAGTTAGAGGAGATGAATTCCATTTCAAGTGTTTAATACGGTTCTGGCTTAATAGTTTGAAAGAATCTTTCTAATAGACCCAGAAGTGTTCAGCAAAAGTGCAGACACATCCACGTTATTTAATCAAGCCAATAACAGTCTTGGACCACTTTCTCGTGAAACCAGGTAATTCAGATTTTATGGAACCACTTTGAGCATTCTGTGAATGTTCTGACAAAAGGAAATCACAGGCTGTGATGACCTTCTATTCATGTAGGACCTAATCTTCAGAGGTGGCTTGTGCCCTGAGCTCCACAGAGCACACACGGCCTCTTAAACAGTCCTGTGTGTTTTGCGGGATTGGGCATCAGGAACCCAATTCCTCCGTGCACAGCACTGCTTTTCCCATTCTGTCAGGAAGCACGCACGTGCTAATGAGCCTTGCATTCTCCTGGCAAGGTAGCCAGAAAGTCTGAAGCAGGAGGTGTCCTGCCTGTGCTTGGGAAGAAAGAACTTCAGATAAACATGATAAACTTTGTGCTGGGAATACGGTCTCCTGTAAAATATGGGAGAACTGAAGCGTGAAGTAGGGGTATGACTGTAGAATTGGGGCAAGTGGGAATTGCTGTCTATCTCTTAAGGGAAGCTGGGATCAAGGAATGGCTGGAAGAGGTCAAATGTCTTAAGTCTTCTAAAATTAGGAGACAATCTGATACACTAGGACATGCTGTGTGGCACACAGTTGTCCAGGGGCAATTTCGCTAACTGAAACCCATGGTTGACTTGTGCAGAAAGGAGTTTGTGGTATCTGCACTGATATGTATATAGTTATGGTCACCATGTTCCAAAAATAAAAACAAACTGCAGCTAATGAGTTGATGGCCTTCCCTCTCCACTAAACTAAATATTAGATTGTTTAGAAGCAGCAGTTTGGAGTTTGCTTTACGTGCTTTCTGGGACTCTTGCCTTCAGGGTTCACCTTTCAAGCTTTCACCTGCACACGGGAGAAACAGAGGTTATTAATATTCACATAGACTCAGGAGAATGGGCTTACAGAAGACCCACCGAATATCACACGGAAAAAACACCAAACATCACAAGGCTCAAGTTAAAAGTGTTGAAGCACTCAATTTTGAATATATATATATATATACATATAGATGGAAATATATATACATTCCCAGCAGCAATATTTTGTTGGAGGGACAAGAGTTAAATAAAAATCTCATTTTGCAATGGAAGAGTGTTTTCTTCTTCACTATGCTGGTTAAGGAGATTGTAATACTTTTATCTCCTTTTAGAGAATTAAACTGAAGATGATCAGTCAAAATCAAGTGGGTCTATTCCACCTTTTCCTGCCATGCACTGGTTGATGCTAGCTCATGTGTCTCTCTGATACCTTGTAGAGAACAGCTTTATTAATACTAATGTGAGTTTCAAGGGAGTGCCACGGATTGTCTGGACTTGCCTGCAGGGGGGAAAAAAAAAGGAAAAAGATCAATTCAAATCTATATTTCTCGAATCTCTTATTGGATGGCAAATAGACTGCTCTTTGGAGTGGAAATGCAACATTAGAATAATTTTATTTAAACTCAGGCTGTAAATCTTCGATGTGGACAACATAACCTTGAATGATTTCACCATTTTGCTCCGCATAGTTGTGAAATCAGCCTGAAAATGCATGTTAGCTAGGGCAATGCAATAATGCAGATGTGTAGCTTATGTACTTATAACCATACGGACAGGCGTAAAGCATTTCTTCTCCCCAGTCTGAATTTTTTAAAACTTTTGTGACAGCTATGAAATCCCACAGCAGCAGGATGAATGAAAAGTTGATTTGCTTGTAGTTTACTAGAACTATTCTTGGCCTGCCAGGATAATCAGTTCTTTAGTGCATCTCCACAGTTGCACTAAATACGTTGCATCCTTCACATCTATTTCTTGACTGTGGAAAGATGATGCTGAAGTACAAATGAGAGTTTGAATCAGCTAAAAAAACGGGCAGGGGTGGTAACAAAGTAAGCTCTTGCTTTATTGCTTCATGTCTAAGATACAGTCATAGGTTAGGGGATTGTGAAAATTTGCGGAGCCACGTTTGGAAATCTCAGTGCCCCTTTCTGCTGCATACTGACGAGCTGTGCGGCTTTTGTCCAAATGACTTGTCTGTCAGCTACTCGGAGGCTCACTTGAATTACAGCTCCACAAAAGGTTTAAATGTGTTCGGAGACGAGGTACAGTGCTGTGTATTTGTCACCTAAGAATGAATCAAAATAGCCAAAAGAAGCAAGTAGAAAATACAGGGCAGGCTATAGAATATTGAACCCTCTGTTATAATTTCAGAAATAATTTTTACTTTCTCTTGAATTCCAAAGAATTTGTTTTCTTTCTTTTTCCCCTCTAAAAATAGCTATGGAAGTTATCATATTTTCTGTTAAATTCTGCACTTAAAAAGATTATAGCTCTGTGGAGCCAACCCTATTAAATGACCTTTGTTTCTTGATTCTGTAAGACCTGAAGTGTGACTGTATGTTGCAGCTGTTATTCCTGTTAATGCTACCTGCTGAAGTGATTAATAAAGATTGCCATGCATCATTTTCTAACAGCGCTACAGGCAGTACTGTAAAACGCTTACTGCATAGACCTCTCAAACAAATGTTTGACAAAGGAGGGGAGGATGTTAAAGATTAAATTGACTGTGCTGTACATCAAGTAAGACATTTACAGTCATTGCTGTATTTGTAGTCAGCCCATGTCCACTTTGAAACCGAGAGTGGTAATTTTTCTTTTTCCAGAAAATACTTACAGTGCCAGGTAATTTCAGCTATGCTTACTATGAGCCCTTCTTGGCTTCTACTGAAGTGTTCTTTCTGTCATTACTTTTGGAGATATACTCTGTGACAGGTTGATTTCTTCCTTTATAAATTGGAAATAAAATGCATGTGCTCAAAAAAATAGGTTTTGAATACGATAAGGGTCTTGCAATAAACAAGGATTGCCAATATTCAGAACGTGAAGGTAAGAAGGTGCTGGCTTTTTATTGTTAAAAACATCACCTGTAGATAATTCAGTAAATGAATTTGATAAGCAAAAGAAGAGACACCTGTCCATTCACAGAATCACAGAATTGTAGGGGTTGGAAGGAACCTCGAGAGATCATCAGGTCCAACCCCCAGTTCCCAGTGGCTCTCTCCCTCTGTTCAAGCTCTGGCTACAAATCAACAATAGGAAGGGTAGGAGTGTCTTTACTCCCCACACACTTTAAGGCTATTAAGAGGTGAGGGTTGGTCTCTTCTCCCAAGTAAAAAGTGGTGAGAGGGAACAGTCTCAAGTTGCAGCAGGGAAGGTTTAGACTGGGAATTAGGAAAGATTTCTTCACTGAAGGAGTGGTCAGGCATCGGAACAGGCTGCCCAGGGAGGGGGTGGAGTCAGCATCCCTGGAGGTGTTCAAAAACCATGTAGGCATGGCACTTGAGGACATGGTTTAGTTGATATAGTGGCACTGGACCACAAGTTGGACTTGATCCTATCGGTCTTTTCTAACCTTAAAGATTCTATGATTTGATACTTAAGTAGCAGCCACACACACGCAGATGTCCAAGGGTAGAACCTGACCCTGCATCTACCAAGTTCCTTATTGCAACCAAGAACAGGCTAGCTGGTCTGGGAGTCGCGTATTCCTGAGAATTCATATTAACCTGCAACAGTTGTGTTGTGGTTTGCATTATTGTAGGCAGTGTTTGGAAATCTTTTAGGATTAGGAAAATCAAAACAGATTTCTTTAGACACTTTTAGGAGTTACATAGAAGCTTTAGTCACACCTGTGGTATGCAAGGAGTTCCTTTGAACAAGCTTTAAACTAAGCCCTTGACATGGGATCACAGAATCACAGAATGGTTTGGGTTGAAAGGGACCTTAAAGATCATCTTGTTCTAACCCCCTGCCATGATCAGCTTGAGAGATATTAAGAATTTAGGAGGTTTTGAAGAACCTTAATGTAAACATGTCACACGAGTATTTTAAGCAATTTAAAGCTCATCATTCATGTGTCCCTTCAGATTACTTCCCTCATGAAGTCAGTTTTACTTTTGAATTTACCTGTTCTTGGGCAAATTTAGATTCCGTATTAACAAAAGTTTTTTAGGGAACAGTTGACACTAGCATTCAAAAAAATTTTATCCAAATTACGCTGTTGCCCAAATAAAAAGGACATGTTTTTTGGGGACAATTTCTAATTACAGGTTGAAACTGGCTATTTAGAATATTAAGCTTCTTTCTTCAATTAGACTATATAAAGAATTTTTGATATTTTTGATTTTTTTAATTTCAAATTTCTTCAGTTTGAGTGCTTAGCAACCAGAGCAAGTAAACACTTTTTTTTTCTTTTTTTTTTTTTTTACTTTTTTTTCTTTCTTTCTCCCCCACTCTTACCCCAGACATATGCAGTTCCAGATACAATGGGACATATGTACTCATACCCAGAAGAAAAGAGGATAGATTTGGGCAGCCTGGGCAAGATGCACAGTAAGATGTGAGATCTCAGAAATGTCAGGAGGAACATAGGGACAGGACAAGTTTGCCTATGCTGTAGGATCAGGCTGGCAGTGTGTCCTGGGCAGTATGAGGATGAAAAGACCAGCTGTCACTCAGTAGACCAGGATTCGCTTTCTCTTGTCTCTTATGGAACTCTACCTCCTTAAATTTGCATATCATAGATGTGCTGGGGCAAAAAGAGTGCATACGATCAGGTCATTTGTTTTCTCATCTCTCTAAATCCCCTGCACAGGAGGCTTGTTGAGAAAACGAATGGCCTGAGAGGCACAACATCAGTTATAAACCAGTTAATGCTCATAATAGTTATTCTTTTTAATACATTGCCATGGGGTTTAGGGCAGCCTTTGAAGAAGAATCATAACTGTTTTGCTACGTATGTGTCCAAAGGACATCTCTTCCATGAAGGTTGGGTGATTTTTTGTTGTTACTATTATTTTTAAGCCATTCTTTGCTTTTACCAAAGTGTGAGATCAATAATTGCCTTTCGTTACTCTTGTATTGTTGCAGATCATGCTTTATCGTGTGTACCCCTGACAGTATTTTAACTTATTGCAGGAGGACTCTGCCCAGGGTCTAACGATCCCTGTCTGGAGAAGCCGTGTCCAGGGGACATGCAGTGTGTGGGGTATGAAGCTAACCGGAGACCATTCATCTGCCAGTGCCCACCGGGAAAGCTCGGCGAATGCTCAGGTGCCTGTCACAGCAGTAGAAGGGGATATGCTTGAACAACAAAGTGCTGCCATTCTCATTTTGTAGGTAGAGGTGCCCCTGAAGTCAGCAGAAGATGTACTGCTTAATCCTCCTCAGCACAGGCATTTCGTATATGTGTTTATAAGCCCTGTAAAACGTTTGTCTTTAGAGCTGTGGGTCCAGACCACGATCCAGTTTCCACTGAGAAATTCCCACTGACTTGGTTGAATCCCAGACCAGTAAAACAGCCTGCTGAGAAAACAGGACTTTTCCTAGAGACTGTTATGCCAGATGGTTTTTTGCCATAGGCAAAGCTCTATAATTAACTCTTCTGCTTACAATTTAGATTACCAAAATTCCTGTCTTTATTAATGCAAACACCACGCCATCCCAAGAAGAAAGTTTGAGGACATTTGTTAGTTCTCTGCAGCTGTGTTTTTCCCTGGGATAGAAAGAGCCTGGTGGAAAGCCCATGAAGGGGAGCTTTCTGTTGACTTCAGTGAATCCAGGGCTCCATGACAGAGGAGCTATATGCTATTACCCTGATGGAAACACAGCAGATATTGAGCTGTATCACTACAGTCCTGGGCAGTGGTTGCAGGGAACTCAGTGCGAGGGTTTGGTTGGCATCTGCCCACACATAACTTACATCGATAACTCAACTGCCTTATGAACAGGCATGCTCATCTTTGACTCCCTCTGTTGACAGGGAGGAACATAGGTGTCTCCAGGGCTGTATAACCTGAAAAATGCTGAATACTCAGAGAAACCTCTCTTTTTTAAGTATGGAGAAAAACAGCTTTCCTCCACTCCCTGAAAAATAATTTTAGGAAGAAAATAATGGTTTTGTAGTAGCTGCCAACTTTTTCCCCCATCAAAGTTGGGTTTTATTTATTTCTTCCTAGATATTCTCATTAGCTCTATAAATTTGTTAATTAACTTGACAGTTGAGGAATTATTTCATGTGTTGCTAAAAGAACATGTGTCTTTTCAAAATGGTTATTTCAGGCCACACTTCCCTTAGCTTTGCTGGGAATAGCTACATTAAATACCGAGTTTCTGAAAATAGCAAGAAAGAGGAATTCAAGTTGGCTCTCCGTCTGCGAACCCTGCAAAGCAATGGGATTATAATGTACACCAGAGCGAATCCCTGTATAATTCTAAAGGTAATTAAAATAACTTATCTTTTCTGCAGTTGTTTTGCTTGATTATATGTTTTCTGTTGGCTCTAGATTTGGGGAATGCTGTTCTCATTTCTGCTGTAGATTGAGAAGGTGAAGTCTGATCCGTTTCATGCTAACAGGGGAAACCAGCAATTTTGACAGTGGTAGCAACAACAACAATCAAAAAAGCAGCTTGTTAGTGGTATTTTACTTAGAAAATGCTCCATTGGGTTCTGTTCATTATAAGAACATCATGTGTGTCTGCATGCAGGAGCTAATCTGCACGAGATGTAAGATTTGGCCGTTTATACGACCATATAGTCAAAATGATGCACACTGAAATAGCTGTTCTTCCCCTGTGTCTGTGCCTGTGGTTAGAGGATATGCCCTCACTGATACCAAGTTAATTCCAGAAACCAGCTGCTTAGAACATGTCTTGCACTAAATGTGAAGGTTTCGGCACTCTGTGAGTTCAGGTTATTTCTTGAGAGAGGCATGGAATAGCTGGAGATGGATTAGCAATCAAGATTTAATCGATGAGCTCTCCATGCATTTTTCTCTTTGTTGGGTTTCTGCAGAATGGCAAGTCTCTGCTAGATGGAAAGGGAGTGCTAGGCTCGTCCAAGAGCCTGCGTGTGTAATGTTTCAGCTCGAGTACAAAATGAAGACATTGACTTCTGTAACTCAGCCATGTCCTATCATTCAGCAGTGGGAGAAATGGCACAGGCCCTTTTGTGTCTGTATTTGCAATTTTTAGAGTTCTTCTGGCTGAATGCTTAGGTAATGTTAAAACCTCTAGATGAGTTATTAATGGGCAAAAAATAATTTTATAGCTGTTAGACTGAAATATTTCATGAGCAGGAGTACTATCTGACATTCACTGGGGACTTGCAGCGTCGTTCAGATTTGTGCAAGACACTTCCAGCTCTGCTCTGAGACACATAGAAACACAGTTTGAACTTTTCAGGATACTTTTTGCTCAGAAAATCCAAAACAAAGCTGCAGGCTTGAAAACCTTTGAAATCTTCCTCATGGTTGCTCTTAGCATAGATCAGTAGAGAATGTCTGCAATTTTGTAGTTTTGAAAAAACCAAATGGCAAGCTGTAAGGTGCCACTTGAAGTCAACAGGAGATGATACAGAGATGGACTGAAATGGGGTTAGAATCATGGTAAGAAAAATTATTTTGTAAGAGTTTAGTGTATAAAACTATCACGATAAAGGAGTCCAGCAGGTCAGGTTATAGGCAACTGAGTGGGAATCTCCAGTTACAGCTGAGAAAGTGTGCTGCCAAAAGAGAAAAATTCACTTGATTACAATAGATAAGTAAAAGATGCCCTCAGTGCTGTCTCCTGGGTTGGGATTTTTGTTGTGGGGTAGGAGTACGTGCTTTCAGTCACCAATTTGCACAATCACCTAACCATTTTGCTTTGAAAGATACTGGGAGAAAAAAATAATACTTAAAGGACAGGTACAAGAACTGTGGCTGTTCTGCACAAATCTCAGAGACCAACCTCCAGGTCATGCTCTTTTTTGCTTCATAGCTTTATGATTCCCAGCTCTGAACCCATCGTGTGGCACTTAGTAGAGAGCTTCAGACAGTTACCACTTCATGTGTCTGATCAGAGAGATCCAGAGTCTTGTATGTGGTGTTATGGATGCTAGGCCTGCACCTTCTCCCATTCGTCAGGCGGAGAAGGACACAGGGAATTCCCTTCCCGGAGGCTCATACTTGGCTTTTAGGTAGGACAGGGTTTGCTGTTGCAGTGGTTATGTCCTTTTCCTAGGGCTGGCCCTTGGCTTCCATAAGCACAGAGCTTATGGAAAGTAAAGCATTAGGAAAGTAAAGCTTAAGGAAAAGTAAAGCATTGCATTCAATATGTTTTTGATGTGTTTTGGTGCTCTTTTTTAAAGAAATGGCATACTTAGAAGATCAGGAGTACCTAGGGTTTTGTTCGTGAGGGTCCATCGGGCTAAGGTCTCACAAAAGTGCTCTATGGCAGATGAATGGCATTATGCTCGAGAGATGTAGCCATAGCAGGTCTCTTCAGGGATGGCAGCTGACTCATGAACTGTACGTCAGGGATCCCTCACTGAGATGTTTTCAAGCAAGTTACCCTTAAACTTCCTAAGCATGCTTTTCGCTTGTAAACCAGAGGTAAGGCCTTTTTAGTTTGTTTTCTTTTTTAACCAGGTATGTATGTTGTGAGATAGGGAAGCGCTCAGAAATTAGTCCATTAAGTAGATTAATTAGAGGTCTATAAACGTGAAGTTGTTATCATTTAGGCATTGCTTTCAATTAAATTAAACATGAGGAGAAGCTTTCCAAATAGAGGATAAAGGATGGGATCCTGTGCTCTTCTGAGCACTCTGGCATCACTCCAGCAAAGCACTTAATCACTTGCTTAACTTCCTCTATTTGAAAGCAATTGGAAATACTCACATACCTTAATTTTAAGGATGTACTTAAGTATGTGCCGGATTAGCACCACAGGGCCCAGTACCAACCCTGAGCTCCAAAGGCAGAGACGAAAGGAATTTAGACGAACCACATAGTGTGAGCCCGTGGGAGAATGGGCAGAAAACATCACCACTGTTGGGACGTAGAGTGGCATTGATTTTTTTGAAGCAAGTCTCCCCCATTGCAGTCTATTTAAACATTAATGCTGCAATATGGTTTTCAGTGTCTAAATGACCAACTTAATTTTGGGAGCTCATACATTCAAGATAACTCCAGGGATGGAAATATTTCATAATCATTACACGGTGTCCTTCCTGGATGAATAATCAATTCCACAGAGCAAACTGCTTGTCTACTACTTTGCTGAAAGCCTACGAGCTACCCTGTGTTGATGCAATATAATAAGGGTGTTATTTATTCAGCTGTTTCAAATAAAGCAACTCATCCATCGATTTTGAGAGGTTGGCCATTTTTTTGGTTGCGTGCTCTTGCTTTTAAGACAATTGGAGCAAAATGAGATGCAGGTTGATGGCCTTTTTTTTTTCCCCTTTGAAAAGATTATATATGCCAAAACCGGCATCACCGTTTCCTTTTTCCTATGTAGTGTCTGTCTGGGAAAAGTAAGGTTTAACAATTGAAAGCATTACAAACCCATCACAGAAGACATTTCCATATTTATTTATTTATTTTCCAAGGATTATAACAGAGATTCAACTTGTTCTGTGAAAAGTAAAGGATTAACAATAGGTATATTTCCCATATAGCTGCTAAATAGTAAAAGGCACGCATATATAACTCCATCCAGGCAGCTAATGTAAAACTTTGCATGGTTTAGTTGAGTGTTTATTACACCTTTTAATGCATTACTGCTGCATGGCTTATGGTGGATAAGTCTGATCACTGGATATGATCCCAGCTATGGCCGGAGTTGAAACAAGTCATATTTTAATTAAATATACCATTTCACACAAACGAACCTGAAATGTAATCCAGTTAACGAAATATTTCCCCAGATAGATTAGCAGGCAGCATGCTGTGTCCATGGTGTGTGACTGCAGATGGACTGTGTGAGCCTAAGGTGGTCTCAGAAGACCCATTTGATCATCTTATTACCTATGTTGATACACAAATATGGACGTTAGCCAAACATCTTAGCCAGGTTAATATTCTAATATAATTTACAATATGTTTGGCTCCATTTTGCTCACTGAATGAAACTGCTGCAGTGCAACAGATTGCATCAGCTTTTGGAGCCCTCTCTGTTCGTTGTACTTCTCTCAGGTGAGGAGTTTTGTGACTGTGACCATATACATGTCTAAGTAAGCATTAGCCTCACTGTCCTAAGATCTATAATGAGGTGTACTGTAGCTAAACCCAGAAATCTCTGAGAGGTGGAAACTCGTGAGGAATTGTCTGCCCAGCTAGGATGAGGAAAGTCTTTCTGTTTTCATCTTGGTGCAGAGGGTCTCTGCTGGCATCGCAGGCTGCAACAGCGAGAGGTTGCAGAGTTTGCATCTCTCTGCTGTGAGATGGAGTAACAAGCTCTCTGCTCTGTCACATCACATAGATGGAGAAAAAAACACTGCCACACGTTCGTTCAGTCCTGAACTGAGAGTCTGATGCTGCCAACCCTGAGCCAGACCTGTCATCCCACTGAGGTTATTGTCTGGATAACTGCTGAGCCTGGACAACAGCACTGGCCATTTGTTGGATTTCCATACTGTTCACTTGAATGGACTTGAAGTTCATCTTTTCTTAGTACCAAGGTCCATGCCCCCTTTGAGGATTGAATGTGTCCCTGACATCACAGGAACTTGCAGGGAATCCCAGGAACACCAGGGAATCATTACAGAACCAAAGATCCATGGATGAATTCACCATGGTTAGGAGTGGAGACATCATTTTGCCCTGCTGAGTGGAGGACCCATCTCCTCCCTGGCCAGCGAGCTTAGCTGCTGAGCAGATAGGGCAGGAGCCCTTTGAAGCCCCCACTCCTCGCAAGCTCCTCCTCCTCCTCCTAGGGGCACAGGGACCATCAAGGGACAAATATTTCCCCCCTGCCCTGCAAGAGCAAGGACTGTGACCATCTGACTGATGAAAGTATTTGCATGGTCTCATTGCTAGGGGTATCAGGGCACGTCACAGTGTTTAATGTATGTGTCCATAAAGCAGCAGTGTGAGGTAGGGAAATGACGTTATTCCTCTTTTACTGATGGAGACCTCAAACTAATGACTTGCTGGAGATCCCAGTGGAAGAGTGTGGGATTCCCATGCATATCTCAGCGAGTACTGCAAGCCCCAAACCATCCTTTCCATCTTTCACTCTAGCCTAAGGTGAGGGTTACTAGTGGTTTTTTAATAAAAGGAAAGAAACATTGACTCTCAGACAACATATATTTATTGTGAATGTCACATCATCTGCTGGTAAAAAGAAATAAAATGGATGAGAAGGATGAATAAAACATATTTTAATGGCAAATCTTTTAGATCAGCATTTCCTGTATACAAATGGTGTAATATTTATCCCAGGTGCTCATATGTGGTGTTGTATTTATAAAGATAATTGGAAAAACATGTTCTGTGAGTAAGGGTAATAGACATGCAGGCAGTAGGTCCTTCAGGGTATAAGTAGTCTTAGGGGAGGTATATGTATATTATACACAATCAGTAGAACAGTTTCCATAGGAAAAAGTCTTTTGAATAAGCAGCAAGTTAACTGCTTATCCGATGATGGCTGTTTTTCAAAGTGTAATATGTTGGCATGTATTTTTCTGTTTGATTTGTATTCCTGTTGAGCCAGACCACAATTTCTGGTTTATGGACTATTTTGCTGCACAGGGAGAAGAGAAACTACTGCTCCATCTCTGGAGAGAAACCAGCTCAGATTATCAGGGCATCTTGTTTACTTAGATCCCTCCTGAGCAGATACTTTAATAGGCCCAATTTCAATCTACAGAAATAGTTTACCACTGAGTTTTGAGTCCTGTAAGAAAAGATTTTTTTAATGAAAATTGATCCAGATATGTGTTTCTATACATCCATTTGCCTTTTTTTGATTGAGCTGTAGGAGTACTAAGCAACATCCATCCTTCAAGCATACAATTTATTACAAACATAGATCTCACCTAGTTACATCCTACAGGTCAAGGACTTAAAAATAGCCAGTTGCCCATAGCAAGAGCTAATTCTCTACACCCCTCATACCATGCAGAGTAAGTAAGCAGCTGCATTTACAAGGAGCTTGTCACATTCTTAGCATCTCTGTGTCCACCCAGTCCAAGTGATTGCAGAGTGGTGAAAGTGGTGTGGTTTACACCCCCAACTGCCCAGTTTGACTTGGCTTGAGGTTACAACACAGTTCAAACTCAGCTGGTCAAGAGACTGAGGTCTGGAAAGGAGAAGGAAATCCAAAGATCATCAGAACTCAAGATTCTACCCCTAACTTTTTTCCAGATAACTGTGAACCTCCAAGGGCAATAAAATGCTGATAATGACACCACAGCACAGTCTGCTCTTATAGATTCTCAGCATCCCATTTACCTTCAAGCCACACCAGAGAGCCTGGCAAAGAAGAGTTTGCACACCAGTTCAGACACATGTCAAGGGATGTATCTAGCTAACATAGTTTAAAATCACTAATGCCAGAAACAGCCCAAACCAGCCAAAAACAGATGGACACAGTACAGCATCCTCACATCTGCATTAGCTGGGCCAGTTCAGCAGAGCCTTCAAAGCTCTGGGGCATTCTTGCATTGACAGCTATGGCAACTCTGCTTTGCTGAGGGAGAGCAGGAGGGTTGTGTTACGGATAAACCAGTGAGAGTACAATGTGTGCTGCAGGGAAGGATGAAAAAGGACACAGTGCCTGAACTTTTCAGGGGGATAAATAATGGGACAGAAGTGTCTTGAGAGTGGGTTTGAAGAAATAAATACTTCCTAGAGCATGACATAAAGGTAAAATAATTGCAAGAGCCTTCGGAGAGCTCGGATCCAACTAATGTGTCATAAGAAATTATATCCAGCCTTGCCAGCCATTTTAAACATCTGCTATCTGTTAAAGAAACCTGAAATCTCTGGGTAAACTGCTAATCAGGAAAGCAGCACTTCTTACCTATTCCTTCACCCTGCACTTTCCCTGCCCCAGCAGGCTGGCACAGATTCTCCCTTCATGAGGGCTTCAGATGAGTGAGAGCCAGGAGGATGGGTAAGAAATCCTAACAATCCCTCTAAAGGCATGAACCCAACATAAATACTAGGAAAGGAAGAGAAGTGTCTCCATGGAACACCTATGAGGTGCACACAGAACAGGTAGTATAGCATCCTTGGAAAATAACTGACTTTAGGTCAACCACAATCTTACTGTTCTACTTAGAGAAACTGAATACATGACACTTAGGGACAAACCCACACCTCGCTGAGATGCTCTAAAAGATTACAGAGGCACAGGATGTGTGCGTGAGCAGAGCACCTAACATCCCCAGCTGACAGAGGACACTGCCACAAGCCTCTCTGAAACACTCAAAGGTGGCCCCTTGCCCTCCCTGTCCTTCTGTCCATCAGTCACCAGGAGCAGAATTGCAGCACGCGAGTAGGTGGCCGACCTTGCTTGGAGAGACATGACTGCTCAGCAGCAGAGCCAAGAGGAGAAGATAGGTCCTCTGGTCCGGGCTCTGTTCAGTAAGACTGCTGTTACCAGAGTCCTTCCTCTGTTCTGCATCTGTGTTTCTGTAGTTTTTCTGTATTTTGAGTTTCCCTGCAGTAACTGGCTTTGGGAGGATTCTAAGTAGGCTGATATTTATCACCTTACAGGTTTGCCGATGACAAAGGCACAGCTTTTTTGCTATTTTAGTGTCATGTGGGAGAGCAGCTTTAACACTGCATAGAGAGTATCTAAAAGTCTCCTGTGTTTCCAGATTCTCCATGAGAGCGTATTATGAGACAGCTGAGCGCCTGAAGCACTTTGATTTCTGTTTTCCTCCCTCAGATTGTCGATGGCAAACTGTGGTTCCAGTTGGACTGCGGAAGTGGCCCGGGAATCCTGGGAATTTCTGGCAGGGCTGTCAATGATGGAAGCTGGCATTCGGTCTTCCTGGAGCTGAATCGCAATTTCACGAGCTTGTCCCTGGATGACAGCTATGTGGAGCGCCGCAAAGCCCCCCTCTATTTCCAGACCCTCAGCACGGATAGCTCTGTCTACTTTGGTGCCCAGGTCCAAGTGGATAACGTCCGCAGCCTGACCGACAAGAGAACAACACAGGTCTTGAGCGGCTTTCAGGGCTGCCTGGATTCGGTTGTCCTAAACAACAACGAGCTGCCTCTGCAGAACAAGCGCAGCAGCTTTGCAGAAGTGGTTGGCCTGACCGAATTAAAGCTTGGCTGCGTCCTCTACCCGGATGCCTGCGAGAGGCNTATGGATCCCCCCACAACCCCCCCCCCCGCCCCATTTTCTTCTACAATTTATTGCCAGAGATGGTTTTACGCAGCAACATGCTTGGAAAAAAAATAATCTCATGAACTCCATAAAACTCTGATAGGTATTGCAAATTGTGTAAAAGCTGTTTGCTCTATAAATAAAGGTGAAACGGTGCCCCCTCTCATTGCATTAGTGTTCCAGGAGGAAATTGATTTATTGGCTGTTAGGATAATCCTATTTCTATAGAAACCAATAGAATTACAATTACTGTAATGCTCAGCTGGATTTTTCAGGATCCATTTACAGCCTCGAAAGCTGTACACAAAGATGGTGATTTCAAACGTCCATCACAGATGCAACAGCTCTGTTGCCTTTCTCTGTTTCTGAAGCTGTCACAAATAATTACTGAGCTGTCCGCAAACACCTTGGTCCTTTTGTGAGTGAGTAATTTGATTACAGTCCGCCCCATTATACATATGCACAGACACACCCCCTGCCCCAGAAATGAATTTTACAGCTTCCTCCAAGGCCTGAGTGCTTCAAGGTCTAAGTAATATTATCCAGAGTTTATAGGACAGTGATTTACACTGTGCTCATGTTGGAGTTTCCTATCCAGTGGTTATGTGGTGGCTCGTGTGATTTGGTGCCAGTGACTTACTACCCAGTAATGTAGAGCACTAGCTACCAGACCATAAGAACAGTCAGCATCTTAGCAGGAAAAAAGCAAATTACATTCGTGTAGGAGCTTTCCTCTATGGCTGTTCTCTATAGTGTGCAGGTTACCCATCCAGTTCCCCATATCGTGTTACCAGGAAGCATTGTTCACCATTTCTTGCAGACTAAAACTTCCTCTGGAAACAAGGATGCTCAGCAAAGAGGTCTTCTGCAATTACAGAGCTTTCCATCTAGTTATTGTCCGTGGGTTTGGTTGTGGTTCCCTAGGGAAGATCCCTCTAAACTCTTTTTTTTTATGGAGCATTTAATCATTGTCCCGGGGCTTTCTGCTTTAATGTGTCTGTGCTGTTCCCTTGAATCTGTAATTGTTATTTCTGCTTTTCATTAGTTTAAGCCTTGTTCTCATACTTCCTTTCTGATCATCCTCCCCAAAGTGGATTTTTCTAAACTTTAGGAACTTCCTAAACTTTAGAACAATTTTGTTTTCAAGACTGAAATCTAGTGAGATCTGAGCAAAACCTACTGTCGGACAGAAGTTTCTCATTTGGATAACAAAATTCTCATTTGGCTTAAAGAGTAAGCCTCAGCAGTGTGAATTTCCTGATGCTGAGATATCTCAGCTAGCATCCATCTTCTCTGGACCCTGGGCTTTGATGGAGCCACCTCTGCTCCCATGCCAGGGCAAAGGGTGTGTCAGGGATGCTATTGGCTTTGCTGTCAGTGGAAGGAGATGGGAGGACAGTTGGGAGGAATGATGTGCAGCACTGGTGAGCCAGGGTGTGATGTGCAGCACGAGGACAAATTTTGCTGCTTGTGTGTGTTGTTAAGTGCCTGTATTTACCAAAGGAAGGAAAGAAAAGGAGTGCTGCACAGCAAGGGCTAAAGAAAATCATTCCGAGGCATATGGATGCTGCAGCCACTGAGAAAACTGCTAAGCAAGATTATTTAAATCCTAGGAAACACGGCTGTAATACGTATATGGACATAACATGGCTTTGATTCAGACTCCATTTAAGAGATGGGGTTAACCATTCACCAAGCTACATCCTAGGAAGCATGAGAACAGCTCCTTCTATTGATTTTATTTGGGTCTGTTTCCAGTATTGCTCAGCAATCTCGTGATGAGTAAATTGAAACCTTTCTAACAAAACGCTTCACAGTAATTCTTTTTTTTTCCCTGTTCCATGAGCATGTCAATGGAAACTGAGGGGAGATGTGGGGTGGGGGGAAAAACAGGCAGCGCTGAAGATTGGACCCATTTTATTACTGGAGTGGCACGCACCGTTTTCATGTCAACATAATTCGCTGCCGGAAAGCAGTCACAGGACTGATTTAAGTCGCCTGCGTTCCTGCCTCGGCGAGGGGGCACGTGCCCTGCGGGGATGTTTCGGCTGCCTGCCGTTAAAAAATCTGTTTGCCGTTTTTACTGCCTCAGCAGTGTATGTAAATAAAGGATTGTTATAAAGCCATAATTCCAGCGCAACGGGCCCTGACTGTACGTCGGTGGTTTTGCAGCCCAGCCCACGAGGAGAAGACATGGGCATTTTTGTTTCCATCAGGCAAAGCAAATCTGTTGTTAGCATCCTCCGTATGCAGAAAGGCCATGTAATTAAATTCCACAGAGCGGACAACCCAACTGCATCGCAAATGCTGGTTGCAGAGCCACAGATTGCAGCGTGCATTTAAGAATCGTCAGCCACTGTATTTGCTGACATAGATTGCAGCAGCTGACTTTCATTTAAAATAGGAAGAAAAAAAAAAAAAGCAATAACTTCATTTTTTAAATCTTAACAAAGAAAGTGTTGGCTTTTTTCTTTTATGGAATGGGGAAACATTCAAAAATATACCATGCAAAGGTCCCTTTCGCAATCCCAGGGCATTCAGTGGCACCGGGATTCCTGCATAACATTTCCTATGATATCCTCCTATTAAAGTTTCTGGAGAAAAAAATGTGCCTTTTCCTACACAGAAGGTATTTGGCATAATAAATAAATCCTCTAATTTGAATTTTACAGAGCAGATTTCATATACTGTTAACTTCCTTTTTCTTACAAAAACCCTACTGTGCTTTACAAGGAAATTAAGAGAGAGAAAAAGAAAACTCAGATTTATAGCTAACTTTAAAAGAAAACAGTCAAACAAAGGTTACCCAACATTATAACATGAAAGAGTTGCTGGCTACATGCCAGGAATCAAAGGGGCCATGTCTAATTTACATATAATTTGCATAAATTGATCATCTAAACCACAAACCTCCATAATAGTGTTCCTGTTGCGAGATCTTCCTTTCAATAGAAATGCCTACTGCTGTGTATGCCATTAATAAAAAGCTGTGTCTGGTTACCTTCCACTTCATCCTGCAGTTTTGGGAACTGCGACGACGACGTTATAGCACTAGGAGTGCATCTACACTGCTGCTGTTGCAGTAAAGTCACAGCAACTTGGAAGCGCAGTGAGAGACGCAGTGCTCGGGAATGATGGCAAAGGTGTCAGTCCAAAGGAAGACTTGGCACGGGGCTTGTCTGTCTGTCTGACCTCTCTGCCTATTGAACAGGACAAAGCGGGAATCTTAACCTGCAGGAGAATGCCTAGTTAGTCCGGATGCTCTGAGACATCGCTGAGAGTACAGGGAAACCTCTCTGCTTTCAGAATCCGGTGTGTGGGCCAGCAGAGAGCGGCCATGACATGAACCTCTGCTCACACTCGCGTTCTCATGGGTTGAAATCAAGGCCCACAGCAGCAGCGCATGCCCAGCTCTGTTGGCAGGTAAAGCCAAGAGAGGGTTCCACATGCCCAGGGACCCTGTGGGAAGATCCCATGCATGCTTAAAAAAGGCTGGGAAAAGGGGACGAGCACTGACGAGGTCGGACAGCTCAGGAGACTCCTAGGAAAAAGAGCTATATACAGGTTTCAGGACAGTTTTCTTGGAGACACTGGAAACCACAGGCCTGAAATACAGGCTGCATTCTTCCAGGCTTTCCAGCCCCTTCCCATAAGCACAGGTCAGTAAAGCTATTTTTAAAGAAAGTTCTCAGCATTTTGAAACCCAACAGACGGCACGACTTTCAGAAATAGCTGGGCTCTTTGCACTGCAGTTTCCTGAGAAAATTCAACCCAGTGTTTAAAGTGCAGCTAAGCGATAGGCTGCTGAATATGAACTCTGAAGATGGGGAATGTCATGCAACCTTAAGAATAGAGTGGCGTTACCAGGTCTGCCAATGGTAAATGTACGTTTATCTGCATGAGTAACAACATGAGCAATCGCAGCAACGGAAAGCGTCACTGAAATCAGACCCGAACCCTGCGCCAAGCTTGTCAACCACAGGGAGAAACCTCGGGCTTGTAAAGCCTGCAATTATCAGTATAGTTACTTCCTTTTAATTTGATCAGTCCCACATACATCTGGCTCTGATTGAAGTAAACTGCGTATACGAGTAGGCAATTTTATTTGATCTTGAAGCACTTAAGCAGAAGTATCTGAGTCAAGGACAGTGGGCAGAACGTGAGGACAGAACATCATTGTTTTTAGCCAGCCTCAGTTTTTCTGCTTTTTTCTTTCCTTTGTTTTTCATGAACAGAGTTAAAATAAAAAAAAAAGGGAAAAATGCAGCCCGGAGGTGGTTTTAATACACATTTTAAAGCATGCTGGCAACATGAACACACAGGTGGTTGTGAGGATTAGGTAGTTTATAGGAATGACGTTAAGGAAAATTGGATGTGTTATGTCATAGTCATGACCTGACCTGGTTGTACATTTGTTCTCGATCTTCATGAATCACAGAACTGTAGGGGTTGGAAGGGACCTCCAGAGATCATCAAGTCCAACCCCCCTGCCAAAGCAGGTTGCTTGGGACAGGTCACACAGGTTAAGTGTCCAGACGGGTCTTGAATATCTCCAGAGAAGGAGACTCCACAGCCCCTCCGGACAGCCTGTCCCAGGGCTCTGTCACGCTCACTGTGAAAAAGTTCTTCCGCGTGTTGGTGCGGAACTTCCTGTGCTCCAACTTGAGCTTTCCACCCCCCCGCTCCCCTCCCAAACAAACCAGCGCCCTATATTGTAAGCATACCAAATGTACATAAATTGATTTTTTTAACCTTTTTTTTTTAGGGGAGGATGTTTTAAACTTTTTATAGCTATGCTTTTAGACATCTGGATTTTAATTCCCTGTTTCAAAGCACTTACACACCTGTCCTCTTTTCTAACCCAAAAGATTCTGTGTTTTTATGACTTTCATACCAGCTAGTGGCAAGAGGCAATCATCTGTATGAAGAGAGGTAAGTTAAATTTGAAGTGTCAGGAGTATGTGTGGCTGAAGAACAAACATTTCTTGAAGATCACCTGGTATGTCTGTAGACATACCAAAATACAGATGCCGGGAGAGGGTCGCTTCACCTTCAGTTCTTCTCATCACTGAACTTGCCATGAAATGCTCTGTGAGCAGGGCCAAAGGCAGGCCTGCTTCTGGACACTATGTTTGTCAGGTCTAGCTGCACAGCGGGAAAAGAAACTGCACAGGAAGATCAAATGCAGAAGCCAAAGCATGTATCAGATAAAAGCCAGCGCCTCTTGCATATGAGAGATAGAAACAGGAGCGTACACATGTTCAAAAAAAGAATTGGCAGCAGTTTGGAGCATCCTCTTTAATGAAGCCAAGTAAACCTGAGGGTAGGCAGACATTCAGATGCTCAGGCTGGCAGTGCTACCAACAGAGACGTCCACTGCATAACGGCATCCCATCTGCTGATGGCACCGTGCCTGCCTTTTGCCACTGTCTCTGTGCATTAAGTGCCAGGCAAACATTAGGTATAGGCAGGGAGTGTGTATAGTGTCCTCACTTGGAGCACGTTGGTCTTCAGTAAGGTCTGAGCTAAAAAACCCCTTTTCCTCTGGACAGAGACATGCCAGTGAGACAGGACGAGAAGCTATTGGAGTCAAAGGGAGAAGAGGAGACTCAGTTACATGGAAGGGACTCGGATTAGTGGAGGAGCATGAGGGACGCTTTATATAACAAAAAAGCCCAAGACTGTGTGTAAGCAGGAGAGGGCTCTGTCTATATAATGTTTTAGATGACAAATGATCTTTGACCTGAATCTTCTTATCATCCCCTCTCACTGTGCTTCTGTGCTTCTGTTCCCACTGTGGAGAGGTCTCAAAGGGCAGGACCAAGCTTCCCTCTGCATGGTGAGCCGAAAGATGCGCACCAGGAGTGCAGCTACCATGATCCTAAAGCCCTGAAAAGTGTGCTCTGAGGGTGCTGGGTCCTCAGCACCAACTGTTTGCTCCACAGTCCCCCTGCCATTGCTCCACAGGGCTTGCTAATGTACATGGCCTGAAGGGCCATGTCATTGGTCGCAACTTGTGGCATCTCTGAGGTCAGCTGTTCATATAGGGTACCATGGCACATGCTGAAGGTGTTGTGGCCCCACTCCATCAGGATTGCAGATGTGTTTACCAGATCTCTCTATCTTTTTCCACTGGTTCCCTCTGAAGAAATATGGTGATGACATCACAAATTTTGCTTCCTTGGAGAAGGCAGATAAACATTTTCCAGCATCAATGCAGTGTGCAAAATGAAATATTCATATGTCTTGGAGGGAACTCATATGGACTGTGTGAGCTTAAATGTTGATGAATTTCTAAGACTTCCAGTGCCATCATTGTGAACAGGAGCAAGCCTTGGATTGCTTGAAAGGGTTTTTTCATCTCCTGCTGAGAGGATGGGGCACTTAGCCTTTCCATGAGGTCTTTTGTCCTTGGATTTAGGAAGTTTGCTTATTATTCCAGTGATGAATGGGTGGGAAGAAATGCATCATACATTACTGGGATACTAGATTAAAAGTGTAATAAAAATTCTTCATTAGGCACAAGGTGCACTCCTGACCCAGAGCATTTTATGATCGCATGTTGCCCATGGCCATGTGGCTACAATGTGCAGCAGTGGGCAAAACTGCAGCCTACGCTGAGAGGTTTGGAGAGGCATGAAAGGTCTGGCAAGTCTGCTGGCCGCGTCCCTCCGTGCTGTGTACTGAGCCATCGTGTCAGCTCTTCACTTCCCGACCCCATGAATTCTGACATATGCTTTGCTGTGTTGGAGCCCTCCCAGGTGAATGCTCTGCAGTGCCGAGCGCGTGTCACAGGAAAGTTCTGTGTGTTTTGCCAATGGCTCAGAGTTGGCAGGTGTACGGCAGTGCTTCCAACAGGCAAAAAAGTCAGTGATAAATATTGTAATCTAATACTGTCTTGGTTTATTGCCTCTTCTATTTCTAACTTTGATCCCTAGACTTAGAATCTCTGCCGAATACTTTAGTCTTCTAATATTTTACTGTGTTCCACCATCTTTAAATCAAACTCAGTCCAAAACATAGGCTTTTAGAAGTACATTTTTCATTCTGGTCTTGTTCATGCACTGCCTAATAGAGCTCCGATCCATCTGGAGCACTCAGTTTCATCTCCTCTTAGTGTAAAATGTCAACTGAAATTAATGCATCTTTAATATAAACAATAGACAATAATAATACTAACAAATAAATCCATGTTCCTATTATACTTGGTGGTAAAACGATTATTTATTTTCCAAATCAAGGTTTCTCATTTTCTGCAGCAAATAATGTAACAGAATATGTTACAGAGTGAGAACCCAGAACTTAACCAGCTGAAACAGGCACAAGATGTAAGTGATTCAAAGGCTTTCTCTTAAAAATTTTTGGCAACCAGTAATTTAGGTACCGAAAGTTGGTTTTTTTAAGGTCACTTTAACTTTATCTACGTTTAAAATATCAGATAACAGAAAAGAAGATCTTATCTATTCTGCTGTTACATAAGGCAACAGATTTGTTTATGGATAAAATGTTTTATATTTGAATTGGGCAGTTTAATTCTGCTTGAACTCATTGAGACCATAAAAATATATAAGACATTACTGTAAGTTTTTGAACTATAGATGTCACTGTTCAGTCATAAAATGAAGCAGTGAAACAGAAATCACAGAAAACTGTGATTTCTACCTACAGTATTTCTAGATCATCTACTTTGCCAGCAATCAATCTTGCATAGGGATGGCATCAAAATGCAATGGCTGCTGCAGTCACAGTTTTATAATTCTTCAGACCCATATCTCTATAGGTCCAGATAGTTGTTCATGTTGTCTGAGATAGGTTTAAGACACCAAAAAAATAATCCCATTTTGCTGATGCTGACTAAACATGCTTTCTAGGAAGCCCCAAAGTCAAATCATTTCTCTTAACTCTGCAACCTTGAAAACAGCAGTGCTTCTGTCTCCCTTCTGGTAGCAGGATAACAAAACAGCGTGATGGTACTTTAGTATCTATTTCATTTATTTTCAATTAAATAGATTTGGACTCTTGATGGAAAACACCAGCTACTCTGCTTCCAAATTTGTCCTCATGAAAGAATTTAATTAGAATAACTGAACAAGGCAAACTGAACCAGGTAGAGCATAAACGATGTGGGAGTATGAATGTAAAACTGGTTTTGCCTCATGCCTCCACTGGGCTTTTCCTTTTTGTTTCCACAAAATTCTTTTCCTCATAACTGTGCTGGAAATTTCTGCCTTGTTTCCTAGAACAGTGTCTTTTAAAATACTTATTTTTCCCTTTAAGATACATATCTATAGAACATTTTTTAAAAAATATGTTTTAAAAGCTACATTAGGTTGATCTCCAGTAATTTGGACACTGAATCGAGTTGTATTCAACCATTTCAGCTGTAACTCCAGCGGTATTAATGGCAAAGGAAGGTAGGAAGGTTCCTCATTCTTGGTGCTTAATATGCTATGTTCAGTAAGTATGTGAACCCTGAAACTGGAGTTTGAACCTTGCCAACTCCTCATTGGGGCATTTGTGTATTATCCAACCAAGACCAAATTGGATGGGACTTTGGGCAACCTGGTCTAGTAAAGGGTGTCCCTGCCATTGGCAAGGGTGGAATTAGATGGGCTCTGAAGTCCCTTCCAACCCAAACCATTCCATGATTCTATGATTTTTTTAAAACTCAGACAAAGTTTTTTAAAAATGTTCAAGAAAACTTTGGTTTTTCAACATCTTTAATGTAGGAGTTTGTCCATCTGAAGGACTCTAGCTGTCTCGTGGCTTTCACAACCTACATGTTCTTGGCTCTTTTCAAGTGAAAAAGCACTCAGATTTCAATGTCCACAACATAAAGAGATGCAGTGCCTCACTGGATTTCTTTGTGACCGTAAATGAAGTTTTTAATGGCATTGTGCCACCTGGAATCACAAAGAGAGGGGGAAAAAAGAGCTTAGTCATTTGATGCTTGATAGAATGAACTGATGGGTTTAAGGCCTGTTTTTTTACTCTGATGTTGCCCCTCTGTTAGCAAGAAAGAAGATACAGGACTTTGATCCCTTCCTGAGTCCCCCTCCACTTGCATCATAGGTCTGATGTATTGCAGCCGCTGACTAATCAGTCTCTTAATAGCACATACTGCACATAATCAGCTCTGATTAGGGATGGTGCTGCCCAGTTCAGCTGGTACTATGAAATTTATAGTTCATGCCTGGATGATGCGCTTTATGAAAGTGGCATCACTATCAAGTGTTTTATTACTGTTACTTCCCTACAGTATCACCCTTGTGAAAGGCAGTTGTGGAAAAGCTCTCAGCTCATGTGTTTGTTCTTCAGTGAAGCCCCAAAGGGAGTGTGGGCTGCCACTGACAGCAAATATGGTCTATATTTTCAGAAATACTGGGAGATGCGTCCTTGATCTAGACTATGTCTTGTGACCAAAGCTCTTCATGGACATGTATTCATTTCTGAATCATGACGATCAGGATGGTCTGGGCTGACACTATTCCTCTGGTCCTTGGTTGTAGACTTAAGCTCCAACTATCCAGACATCCCAGAAAAACAAACTCTTGACTGTCATTAGTGTGGACCACACAGACATAACAGAATGAGTACAAACGTCACCTTTTCCAATGTACTTTGTGGGGTAAAGTGTCCAAATGGATCCCCTTGCTTCGAGACAGATACAATAGTAAGATTCTGATTTATTTATCTGTGTCTACCCAGGCTACCAGTGCAATTGCCTCTCCCAGTTTACTGGAAGGAATTGTGAGTCGGAGATCACAGCCTGCTTCCCAAATCCCTGCCGGAATGGAGGCTCGTGCGATCCCATCGGCAATGCTTTCATCTGCAACTGTAAAAATGGCCTGACGGGAGTAACGTAAGTGACCTCTCCAGTTGGGCAGTGGGAGCTTTTTAATTCAGTGATGATGGGCTTTTTGATCAGGCATTTTGTACCCAAAAGCTATGATGCACCTAGAAAAAAATGTCCCAGAACTTGCTGCTTATTTCAAGTCTAAGCTAATGACAACTGAGAAATCCATGAGCCTTGCATGTTTAGTAATGCTTTTCTGAACTTGGCCTCCTAAATTATAGTTTCAGGATGTTATCTCCAGACAATTTTCACTGAGATATGCACACCTAAGCGTTGAGCAGTCTCATAAAGCCTGTAGAAGCTGCTATGTAATTTCTTTTTGAAAATGGATGCATTATTTAGTCACCTTAGCCCTGACATAAAAGCCTAATTTATTGCATTCATATTTTTAAATCCTATCCTTGATTGTATACTTGGTGTAGAAACAGAAAATCCCCTGACTTGCCCATCAACATGTTTTTTTCTCATCTGTTTTGTCTACTGTTTGTACTTTTTGTTCTGCCTTTTTTTGATCACCTCTTCTTTCCAATTCTTCTCTCTCTCTGTGGTTCCTGTTCTTTATTTTTCCTGCTTCTCTAATATTTGCTTCTTTTATCTCCAGCCCTAAATAATTGTACACAGTCAATATATCCATCTCTTAAATTTATTTTTTCTGAACTATTTTCTCCTTGAATCCTCCTAATATTTTGTATCAAATTCCATGGGATGGTCCAAAAACAATGCAAGAAAGGTGAAATCCTCTATGATACTCAGCAAGCCTCATTAAGGTCAAGGAGCTTTTTCCTATCAGATGCTTTAAACTCTTATTTCCTTCTTAATGTTTCCATTTTGATGTCTTAAAAAGCCATGGAATAGGTGTAGAAAAAAATAAATACTGTTAAATAATATGATGATAATAAGATGCTTTGCCAAGCACAAACAAGGTGTTAACTTTAATGGTACCACTTTGATAAGTCATCGTGTGCAAGCTGTGCTGTTTGGTAGGTCTTCTCCAAACTCCAAACTCTCCTTCTCTTCTAAGGTGTGAAGAAGACATCAATGAGTGTGAAAGAGAAGAATGTGAGAATGGTGGCTCCTGCGTCAACATATTTGGTTCATTTCTGTGTAACTGCACCCCTGGCTATGTGGGGCAATACTGTGGTCTTCGCCCTGTGGTGGTTCCAAATATACAAGCTGGGCATTCATACGTTGGGAAGGAGGAGCTGATAGGAATAGCCGTGGTCCTGTTTGTCATATTTGTGTTGATTATCCTCTTCATCATCTTCCGTAAGAAAGTGTTCAGGAAGAACTATTCCCGCAACAACATCACACTCGTACAGGATCCGGCTACTGCTGCCCTCCTCAACAAAAGCAACGGTATCCAGTTCAAGAACATCAGGAACAGTGGAGACAGCAGAAACATCTACCAAGAGGTTGGGCCTCCACAGGTCCCAGTGAGGCCAATGGCCTATACTCCATGCTTCCAGAGTGACTCAAGGAATAACCTGGACAAGATAGTGGATGGGCTTGGCGTGGAGCACCAGGAGATGACAACATTTCATCCCGAGTCCCCTCGAATACTGACAGCCAGGCGGGGGGTGGTGGTGTGCAGTGTGGCTCCAAACTTGCCCGCTGTGTCTCCTTGTCGCTCCGACTGTGACTCCATCAGGAAGAGCACATGGGATGCTGGGACAGAAAGTAAGTACGGACGCTTGCTGTTCTTGCTTTTACCTGCCGTAGGTGAGGGCTGCCTTCAGGGTGCATCAGGTAGAGCAGCACCAACCACATGTGCTTACAATTGCTACATTTCTGTAAGAAGTGATTTGGTTTAATTCTGAAAGGATGTCATTAACAGTAGGCATGCAAGACGTCTACTTCTGTGCATTAAGTATGACTAAACACATTAGTTTCACTTGTTCAGAAAGCACATAGGAGTAAGTGCTCTGAGCGTTAGTTCTTCATGTGATACAACACAATCATCTTTCTATTGGAAAAAGATTAATTTGGGGCAGAATTCTCAAATATAAACCCTGCTGGGTTCGGGCAGTTTCTCTTGCAAGGGAATTAAAAACATTTAAGCCTTCTGCAAGAAGCAGTCTTGTTTTGCAACACGGACAAATGAACTCATATTCTCTGCTTGCAGCGTCTACGAAATGAAGCAGAAAATCATGGACTGCTTATAGGATCACCTTTTCAGTCCATTGCCTTCCCATCTGCATTCAGTATCAGAGTGATCACAAAATTTCTGGTCCCCGCAACTGCCTTATTTGTGCTCTGATGGTTCCTCACCTGATAGCATAGCGTGCCCTCCATTCCTGAGGGAGATGCTTCATATATTCTGTAGTAGCAGGAAATAGCCTGTTTGTTGTGACAGAGTTACAGCCCTATGCTGTCTGTCTTTGGAGTCAGAACATATCATCGGGACCAGGAGATGTTTGCTTTAGTGTATGGTGGGTGGGGCAGTTTATGATGTTTTCTCTTTTTAGTAGTTTTTCCTACTGCATCTTCAGCCCTGTTGCAACACAGCTGTAACCAGAACTGTCGAATAAACCAACACAATCAAGACACGTAGCGCTGTAGTTTTAAGCAACAGGAACTGAGGAATAGAGAGAGGAATCTGGCACTGCTTCTGCCCCGACCCACACGTTTTCATCTAAGGCAGGACATTGGTTAAGGTCTTCTGGTGAAAAATGGGAATTAATTTTAATTTCTTTGGGCTGTATCTCACAACTGTGTTGTGGCTGACCTTTATAACCATTAAACACTGATTTAACTGATTGAAAGCATCAGCATGCCAGCCGCCATACATGCTCTGCTCTGAATTCTCCTGGGTGCTTCTGCTGATGACGTTGCTGGTATCTATGAATTTCAGCACAGCATGAGGGCACGCCATGGAGACAGACCTCAGCTGTCAAGGAGTGGGAAGCAGTGCACCTTCATTACTGCAGCACTGACTCCATCTACTACATACCCTGCTTCTCAGCAGGAGCAAATCAGCCGTTACTGTATGGAGGTGCCCCATGCTGGGTAGAAATATCTACAGCTAGCAGGTGGAGAGCTGCTGCTTAGGTGTTTGCAGCACCTGAGCTTGTTCATTGGCAATTAGCTCAGGTGTCTTACCTCAGTGCTTACATTGGAGCATAACTTCTTGTATTGCCTATTATCACTCGTATAATATGTAGATGAATGTGTTTATTCATGTGTGCTTAATTACATGAGAATTTATACCATCGGCTGCAGTCACATTTCTAAACTGTAGAAGAGTTGTCAAGACTGAATGTCCCTGATGAAAAGCAATGTATACCGAAGCATAATCTATTGTACATCAGTGTGGAAGCCATTAAAATCTGATCCAACGGCCACTTATATGAATAAAAAGATGCACAATAACTTTATTGAGCATTGAATGAGCCTTTAATGAGGCTCTCAAATTAGGAAATGAACAGTAAAGATAAATGTAACTGTAATCTCTTCTATAAGATGTTTATACCACATTTTTAAAGCCATTTTCTTTGCTGCTGGGACTTCATGGTATCTAAAAAGGCAATACTGGATACAGATGTTTCTTCCTTCATTACAGTGGTGTCAGCCACTTGAAAGACTCTTCGGGCTTCAAGGACTTCAAAAGTCTAGGTATCTTCATCAGCTGCCTTCTTGAATAATAGGACATCTTGTCTGTCTGAAGGAAATAATTTTATTCCAACAAAAAAACCCAAATAGAAGGCTACTTGTTGGCAGGATTTAAATGGCTCTGTGGTGTAAATAGGCAAATGTGCACATGAGAGAGTACCATTTTGCTTTGTCTTTGCTGTCAATGAAGGTAAAGGGGTTGATGACGCTGAAGAAGTGACCTGTTTTTCAGGAAGCAATAAAGGCAGCAACTCCGAAGTACAGTCCCTCAGCTCCTTCCAGTCTGATTCCGGTGATGATAATGGTAAGAAACTGTTTTATCTTCATTATGCTTGGGAAAAAGCTATTTAAGTGTTTTTGTAATATTATTGAAAACATTTAGGTAGAATCTAGAAAACCCTTTAATGATGCTAGAAGTTAGAAAGTCCTGGGTTCAAACCGTCACTTTGTGGCCATTTTTTAAATTATAGGAACGTAACTAAAATCTTCATGCTTGGAGCTGTTGTACCAAGCTTTACAGTGAATTGGAGGTATGATACAGCACAGTCACATCACCAAGATAGAAGTTGACTAATAGGTTGCAAGTGAAGCTGTAGAATCTCTGTCATTTTCCCTCTTGGAAGAGGATGACTTTCATGTTTCATCAGTCAAATTAAAGGGAAGTTGTGTGCTGTTTGCCAGGTCTCAGGTCTCATTCATAGTCCCAACAAAACTCTGCTGGTGCTCAGCAGCAACAGTGAGCATATGAACCAGTCCCTGGTGGCTTGGCCTCTCCCTGGCAATCACAGCTCAGTGAACAATAGAGCACCATTAAATCCATGTTCATTGCCTGCTCTTATGTCCTACATCATTATCTCAGTGGGTGATATGGGCAGAGTCATACACAGCCTGAATCAGGCCTACAAAGTCGGAGCAAACCTTTGTTCCTACGGCCCATCTATGTTGAGCAGTGGGTCTGAGAAAAGGCAAGATGTTTCTGCCAGGGAGGGATGATGGATGTCAGGAAAGCCCGATTCAGATACACAGAAAAAGATTACGACAAAGAAATTGCACCTAGTTTCCTCAGCCGCCAGATAATGAACTGTCTGGAGACTCAGTTCCTCAGTCATGTCATGCAGCTCTTCCCTAGGTACTCCTAAATGTTGGGAAAAGCACTTAAAGAGAAGAGCAGTTGCAGTCCCTTTTGGTTCAGCTGCAGATGAAGCATGTTGAGTATTTTTGTAAAGCTTCTTGGTGCTTTTCTGCTCCTGCACCCCAAAAAACTTCAGGGTTTTTTTTAGAAGAATTATTAGAACTATTATTAATTTAATAATGAATATTTGTATTACAATTACCTTTAGAATAATTATTCAGGTAGTTATATATTGTACATGATTACTTTCTGTATCTCCCAAATTCTAATTAGGCTTTTTAAGCATCTGATCCTCCCCCCAATTAAATCAGTGACACAGTGCCCACTAAAGCTGGATTGGACCTTCTGTGCCTGTTTGCTTTTTGTGAAAGCTGTATTTAAAATACAGCCTTTAGAGATAACAATTCTAGTCCAGGGTATAAACAAATCTATGTCATCAGGGAGAATTAGGGAAGAAACTTAAATCATCCGAGTCATTTTGCAGAGGTCAATGCAAGACTGCACAGGCATAAGTAAGCAAATACATGCTAATATACATGTAGATAGGGTTAATGGATTGCAGCCATAAATCCTTCCCCTTCTCATCACACAGAATCACAGGACATTAGGAGTTGGAAGGTACCTTGAAAGATCATCCAGTCCAACCCCCCTGCCAGAGCAGGATCACCCAGACTAAATCACACAGGAACACATCCAAGTGGGGTTTGAATGTCACCAGAGGAGGCTCCACAACTTCTCTGGGCAGCCTGTCCCAGGGCTCTGTCACCCTCACAGAGAAAAAGTTTCTCCTTACATTCTCATGGAACTTCCTCTGCTCCAGCTTGCACCCGTTGCCCCTTGTCCTGTCGCTGGCCGTCATTGAGAAGAGCCTGGCTCTGTCCCCCTGACACTTGCCCTTTTCATATCTATAAACATTAATAAGGTCACCCCTCAGTCTCCTCCAGGCTAAAAAGGCCCAGCTCCCTCAGCCTGTCCTCGTAGGGAAGGTGTTCCTCTCCCTTAATCATCTTAATTCTTTAACCCTGCAAAGGTTAAAAGGTGATCAGTGAAACTGCAGCAAATGCAGTTCAGCATCCATGATTTTGGGCAGGCAGGACAGGCTGCTCCTTCTCCAAGCACCTCTCCCCAAAGTGGAGAGCAGTGCTACCGGGTGCTGCTGTGGCTGGCAGTGGGGAAAGGCTTGTGTTAGGTGAAACTGGTTGATCACTTCTGACTGGGAAAGACTGTTTTGCACCAGCAAAGCACTGGATCACACCCCACTGAGGGTGTGAACAGCCCCTACGGTGTTCAGTATGTTCAAGGTTCAGGTGGCCTCCCTTCACCCTCTCCAACATGCCTGGAGCCTCTTTCTGGGTCACATAGAGGTTGTCTCACCATGCACATTCTTTTGGGGTGTGATTTTGAGCCTACTTTTATTTTTTACAACTTATTTGTACTGCATTTGGATTGTTCAGCTCCCCTAGTCTTGGTGAGAGTAGTCAGATGAACTTTTGTGATCAAAATAAATAAAAAAAAATTAGCCAAAAAATTTTAAAAAGTTTCCCACTATCAGCAATAATGCTTTGATTCCTCACTTGAAGGGCAAGTTGCAGGTTTCCATATAAACTATTTTGAATGGGGGAATGTGGCAAAAATCAATTTTTAGGTTACTGTTTCACTGCAGGCCAACAGCTGGTTGTGCTGGGAGGAGGTCCAAGGAACTGCTCTTGGTGACCCCATTTTTTACTCCATGAGCAAAGCTGGATTTGGGTATTCTCTTATGCTCAGTTGCTGGGAGGAGAAATTTCCCTCCCTTCTGTGAACTTTCTCTGCTCAGCTCCCAGCAGAGCCAGCCTTCAGTTGCAATACAGACTGTGCTGGCCCTGATTTTTGACCTCCTGTTTTTCAGTCTCATCTGTTCTCCTCACAGTTCATGGCTGCCTTCCACCTCTTTTCACAGCCACACTGTAGCTGATTATATGGAGTCACTTATTTTTCCATAATGTTTATTATGCATTAGCCAGTACAAGTCTCCCTTGTACAATTACAAATGCTGTTGATGGCATTAACAGCTCAACATAGACATAGAACATGGTTTCTTTGGGTTATTGAGGCTCTTTTTGCCAAGCCTCCACAAGGACTGAGGAAATTGGGTGAGATGCTTGATCCCATGCCCAAAATTTAACAAAGATGTCAAAATAGTCAACATATATCCAAATGGCACTATTACTGTTAACACGTTTCTCATGACCTGTCTATTGGTGGTGTGGAACAAAAAAGTTTTTCTCCCCCAACATTTCTGGTCCTCTTCTTAGCCTGCTCCAAAGCAATCTGTTTTCTCACAATTAAAAACAGAGGAAAAGGAGTGGATCTAGTACCCACTGAAACAGAGCTTTTTCATTGGTTTTGGTGGGGTTTATTTCGGGTGTTAGTTGGTCCAAGATGTAGTTCATCTAGAGAACCACACATTGTTGGCCTCAGTGCTCTCCACATTAAATAGTTGCACAGTCTTTATTACTTATTTCAAGGGAAAATTATGTTCTGGTAAAATACATCCAGTGAACATACAAATCATTTGTGCAAATATGCTGTCAAACGTAGATCAAAATTTGAGCCAAACCCACTTGGATGTGTCATTCAACTTATAGCAGTACTGCTTAACATCCCAGAGGTATTACACAGCACAGCACAAATAGTAAATAAGTAAAATATTCCTCTTAGGAAATACATTGAGCTTAACACGGTTTCAGATGTTGTGATGGTCTAAAAGATAATGATCCCTTGGAGCACATGGCACCGTCTCTGGAGGCCTTTAAGCAAGAATGAATTAGAAATTAGTGTCAGGTAGACAAGATACTGCTTTGGTTAATTGAATCAGCTGGCCAGTCTGCTTGAATTTATGAGGTGATACACATCATCCCATATGCCTTTCTGGAAATGCTGGTTTGGGATTTATCACCACTCTGAAAATGAATGGGATTATCTGAAATGAAATGTCCTGCAATCCACTGCATAAATCATGCTTTGGTCGGCAGGCTTTTTTTTTTCTTTTTTTTCTTTCCAATGACAGTTCTGTCTGTTTGAGAGAATTTATTGTGGCAACATGTGATGTGTATTCTAAATACTAACCTGAAGCTGTCCTTCCCCTCCCCTTATTTTCTGCTCTCCCTCCCCTGCAAGCTTCCATAGTGACTGTCATACAGCTTGTCAACAATGTAGTTGACACTATAGAAAATGAAGGTATTTAAATTTTTTTCTTTCTTGTTATGCAACAATGCTTCCTGTTTTCATTGTGAAACATTCCAGCAGAACCTCACTAATGTACCCTGACCAGCAAACCCATCGAGGGGATGGGGATTTGCAGATCAGCATGTTCACCAGCAAACATGAATCCACCAGAGTGATGTACTGCCAAATATCTGTAGGTGACTGGAGGTGGCAGAAAAGGTTTCAAGGCCTTCATCATCTTCTGTTCAAGTCGATGCTGCTGCTTGCTTGTTCCCATTGCTTTCAGAGAGAATAAGATTAAGTTGGTAATGGAGCCAAATAACTGGGATTAGCCTGGCTGCAGAGGCTGGGAAACAGAAGAAGACATGGGAGGGCTGTGAAGTATCCCAGGCTGCAGTAACGCTGGGCTGTGCGCTCCAGAGGAACCCCATGCAGAGGAGAAAAGTGGTGGTAGGGAGGCAGCTGGTTTGTCCCTGGTGACATTGTTAAATAGAAGGTGTGTAGCCTGCCTGCCTCTGCCTTTCCCCTGGGGTTGGTGTGCCTGTTGATTAAAGCATGCCAGTTGGGTCCAAGGACCCAACACTCAGCTCTGCCACTGAACTCCAAGTAACCTCAGACACATCATGTTACACATAAACAGGTTTCCCTACCTGTAAAACAGGAGGAATATCACTGTTTTCCTCTGAAGCACTGAGGTAGTGTGATGTATCAAAGATAAGCATTACTTCTATTTATTTATACAACATTTATCCTTCGGAAAATGTCAACTCAAGAGACTCACGTTTTCCATGAGTCCAAAATCTGATCTGTCTGTAGAAAATTTAAGCCACATTTTGCAAACGTTGGGCAATCCAATCTGAATGATAATGTCTTCTTGTGAACCAACAGAGTTTGTTTTCCTTGAGCCACTGTCATGGTTGATTTGAGATGCACTTTTACACCTAGCTAGTGATGGTTCTTGACTATTTGTGTATAGTATACTTAATTATTTCCCGAAGCGTAAGATTGCCATTCTTCTGGCTATCAAATAAAATTAGTTAGCCAAGATTAATTCAGAAATAAATTCCCACTCAAAAAATAGGAAACTAACACTGAAAAGAAGGCACAGACACTGCAAATGGCCGTGCCTTCCCAAGGGAAAGCTTAAGCAAACACATTGGCTCCCCATCATGCTTTAGAGGTCAGACAGACCCAGTCTGGCTGCACTTTCAAGAGTCTGTCATGGAAAACACTTCGCCCAGTTCCTAGTTCCTTATATGAGACTTAGGAATCTTGCATGCTCTGCAGCGGAGCTGGTGAAAGCACTGAATCGTTAGCTGCACCGGAGCTCTTGGTGCATGGTGGGCAGAATCGCTGCCACTGAGCCACAGGAGGATGGGGCAATTTCCCCAGAAAGCTGCCGGGGGTCGTGTGAGTCAGCAAATTAGTGAGGTTCTCCTGGATCCCGAAACCACACAGCTCGGAGGGACCTGGCACATCTTGGGTGCAATGTCATTACCCTGACCAAAAGACAGCAAAATCCTCTTTAGAAAAGAGAAGTGAAGAAGAGGAAGAATGGTTAGGGCCGGTTCAGACACTGCTGCTCAACCTGCAGTAGCTCCAACGCTCCTCACCCCTGGCCAACACAGAGCTGGTAGAAAGCTTCTGTTTAGTTAATGAGCTAACGAAGAAATCGCCATTGCCACATATGCCATGTGGTGGTAAGCAGAGGCAACAGTGATGTTAAGAGAGAAATAGTCTTCTCTGTCCTCCTCTGTGGCAAAGTCCCACAGGTTAAGTCTTGTTATGCCATAAAGGTCTATTTATCTGGCCATCCCTCCTCCAGCAATGCAGTCCAGAGACCTCGCCCAGTGACTTCCTGCATGGGGCCCAATAACATGTGGCTGAACAAGAGCATCTCATCTAGAAAATGCTGCAGCTTATTCCCCGCTCTTGTCTCACATAAAACCTCTATCCTTGCTCTCTCCCCCACCCCTGCTCCCTCTCCATACTGGAATGCCTCCCTCCCCACCAGCTAGCATGGCAGCGCAGGTGGGAGGTGGGTATGGGGTTGCGGGGCATTGTAGCTGACAGCCCCATTAAATGGCTTTGTATTCTATTCTATTCAGGTTCTTATACCGTGCCCATCACCATGGTATCTGAGCCCAGGTGGGCCCAGATTTGTTTGAACCGGCCCTGAGAATGGTAGATTCTTATTTTTCTGTTTCAAAGTGAACGAGTGAGAGAGAAATGTACTTTGCAATTATAACCCGTAGAGATGGTGGATAGCCCTTTTTGTGTTAAGAGTTCCCACCCTAATGTAATTCCGTATCTGCTCAGCGAGGGTAAATAATTAAGATATGATAGAAAAGGAATATAATACGCAACATAATCATTTCTTTATGTATGTCTGCATTTGATTGGGCAAGCTTGTCTTGTACGCTAAAATAAAGAACAATTAAAAGTCCTATTAAAACGACACTGGGGCAGCTGTACTTTAGAAATATGCATGCAGAGTTTTGTGTTTTCATGTTTGTTGCTCTGCTGGTAACAAGCTCCCAGTTACCAGCTTTTACTTCTCACTTTGTACCTGACAGTGTCTGTTATGGATCAAGGACAGAACTACAACAGAGGTGATATTTTCTGAGACATTTTATGCCTGTTGGACTGGGCTGGGGCGGGCAGGGCACCAACTTGATCTGGTTTTGTTTTTTTTCCCTTGAGCTGCTTTATGTGTTCTGTTTTTTTGAATTCCGTTGTGTTTGAATGCTGCATGAGAACAGCCAGCCACTCTTTTTATTTCAGGGTCCAATTTTCAGTCGATCAGAATATTTGCTTGCGCACTTTCTTTCTTGAAATGAAGTCATTGGAGGTGGAAGGGGAGAGCAGATGTGATACAATACGCATGCTGACTTCATTATAGATTTTTCAAAACAACTGCAAAAAGCATTAATTCAGAGATTTTTGTCATTTTGATTTCCTGGACACATAGTTTCTAATATAACCCAGTAGCATCCTAAAAAGTAAAACACCTGAGAATGACTGTTTTGTTTCTTTGCTTGTTTGCATCAGCATCATAATACGGTTTGTTCTGGTCCCCTACCCCTCTGGTCAGAGCATGGCTGACCTGTGTCAATGTCCTGTGGCGCATGCTGTGGTTTGAACATGCTGTGAGGACGAGGAGGAGAGTGCATGCAGGACACTCTGTTTCCATTAGTGGCCCCATCCTAATGAAGTGCTCTGGTTCTCTTCCCTGCTGCAGCGTATCACTGGGATACCTCTGACTGGATGCCAAGTGCTCGCTTGTCCGACATTGAGGAAGTGCCCAACTTTGAGACAGCAGATGGAGGCTCAGCTCATCACGGCAGCACCAGAGAACTGGAAACAGATTACTACCTTGGTGGCTACGACATTGACAGCGACTACCCTCCTCCTCATGAGGAGGAGTTTTTAAGCCAGGACCAGTTACCACCTCCTCTTCCAGAGGATTATCCAGACCAATATGAAACCCTCCCGCCCTCACAGCCCGTCTCAATGGCAAGCACACTCAGCCCCGACTGCAGACGACGGCCACATTTCCACCCTAGCCAATACCTCCCTCCTCACCAGTTCCCCAATGAGATGGACACCGCAGGGTCTCAGACTGGGAACGAATTTAGTACTTTTGCTGTTGGCCCAAGCCAGAACACAGAAAACGTTAGTGCAGGTAAGATGCCCTTATCCTTGCACAACTCTCTAGATGCCTCCTCCTCTGACGTCTCAGCCAGCTGCGGCTTTGATGACTCCGAAGTAGCCATGAGTGACTATGAAAGTGTGGAGGAACTCAACCTAGAAAATGTTCACATTCCATTTGTGGAGACCCAGCATCAGACACAAGTGTAAAGGAAGCTCCCTTCTTCTGCCTCCTTTTTTTTTTTTTGTCATTTGGTTCAATAGTAAAAATATGAAGAAGAAGTTTTGCTGAAGGTGTATCTATATATATTGGGCAAGGCAAAAATACAGTATAACCCACTATTAACTTGTTCAGAATGATACTGTATGTGCAGACACGAAGAGAACAATTGTGTTAACTAGTACACATCACAAAATTGTTATGGACAATCTGGAGAGTACGTACCTTCTATTTATTACAAAGAGTAAAACTCAGCTTTTGAGGGGGGGAGGGTGGCGGGAGGAAACAATAATTGCTAAATAATTTCTTTCTCTCCCCCAAAGTTTGATTTTTTTCTTTGTTATTGTATTATTAAAAGTGTTACGGTGTTATGATCTTCCCGCAGTATTAAGGAACTGATACGGACCATTCCAAGGTGCGCTGTTGCACGAGATTTCATGTCAGCAAAAGAGTGACAGCAATTGATCGCTGAGGCTGCTGTGTACAGTACGTCAGATGGCTGAAAAAACAGCATTTACAAATTGACCTATCAAAGACAAGCGACCAATCATTTGTCCATATATATCTATCTATACTTTTGATTGTTACATAGCATTTCATCCTACTTAGTGTGCATATAGAGCCAGGTATATACAGCATATATTTACTCCAAATTGGCCTACTTTGGATGCCATTTTTTAAAACCTGGTGTCAGGTGCACATGCATCACTTCATCCATGAGGACTTCTAGAAATGTCAGAGTTTGGCTCAGTAGTGGCCCGGGTTTGCCCCAGCTGGGAATGCACAGGCTCCCTTGACTTCTGTATGCCAGGTGAACATGGATCTGAAAACATCAGGAAGCATAACTATCTACAAAGCACTGCTGAGTCTTTTGAAATTCGTTGCTTGGGCAATCAACTCTTTAACAGCAGTCATCATGCTACAATTACTGCAGTAAAATTAGTTGTAATTAAGTTGCATATAACGCTGCTGTAACCTCAAATCAATAGCTTAACATCATTTGGCAAATGTCCATCCTTAGAGTTTACAGGATGCTGCTGTAAACTGATTCAGTTGGTGGAACTGCATGGATGGGCTATGGCCAAAGATCTGGCCATAGATTTTCTGCTGGATGTTGAGGACTTCCAAAGGTTGCTCGCAGACTTCAGGATATTGTTATGGGATAAGGAAAACCATGGCATCAGTATGCTTTTATGCTTCTCCTAGCCTGATTGGAATAGGCCTTTCAGACCGATTTGGTCTGTGCAGCTCAGTGCGATACAGAAATATGGGATTCTCACTCCATGTATTAAAGCAGAATATACACACCTGTTGCTTGGTGCTATGAAAATGTTTTACCACTGCATTTTACAGCATCTGTGTACTTTATACAATGAATGTGAATCTGCAGTCTATATCACTGCCTGGGTTTAATCCATTCCTTCCATGGCATAATTCAGTCGTTCCGAAAAGCTATTGAATACATAAATCATTGTTATACATGAGCAGATTTATTAGCAAGTTTCCTCTGCTCCTTTCCTTGTCCCATCTCTCAGGCAAACATCTTAACTGGATAGTTTTAGCAGGGCAACATGTTCTTGACCAACTTGAGTTTCACTCAAAATTGAATTGTCATTTCTTGACATACACAAATTACTCCCAACACACACATGCAAATTATTAATAAATGTAATTTCAATAATTGAAACTTGTAACACTTTTAATAAAACAGGATTTCTAAAATTCTTGGAGTAGGTACAGTATGTTGCTGCTTCCCTCCGATAGCTCATATAACTGTGAAAGACTGGTGTAGATATTTGGGGGGCGGGGGGGGGCAGGGATCATGCAGCAATCCTTCACTGGAAAACGGCTTGTTATACAGGTACATGAATAGAGCAAACTTCCTGAAAGATCATGTCCTGCACATACAAGTATTATCAAGTACTTGTCTGCAAATAGTTCCTGTCCGTTGAATTTATGAATGTCACTTCGTCTTTTCAAAGTAAAGATGCTTCTGTGACAGTGATATATTCTGAATGTGCTCATGGTACGTTTCATCCCCTTTCCCCTGCTATTATCCTCGTGTTTTCAAAAAGAAGAAGTAAAAAAAAAGGGAATTTGTATCGCGATTGCAAGGAACTGAGGGATTTGCCAGTACACCAAATGGTTTGGCAAGCCTAGAGACACGGATAGAGGATGACTTGCGTTGTTCATGGAGTCTGTGTTGCAGGAAAGCAGATCTAATTATATGTCTTCAAGAGTGGGAATATCTCTGCTTGAAAAAAAAGCTGCAAATTTATCTGCTCTCTTAAAGCTGGTATGACTTCATGACAGTGAAATACTCTTAACATCGGGCAGTAGTTTACATGGGGTTTGCTCCTACACACTTTTGGTGTGAGGCATTTTTATCCATTATGCAGTTAGTTCATTTTTAGCCCCCAGCTAGTTATGAAGTGTATTTGGCATCTGTTTTCTGTAGTGAAAATTCTTGAATAATCCTGAGACACTGATATCAAAATTTACTGGGGCATATCAAAAGTGTCACAGGAAGAACACGATGGGAGCCTAGCAATTGCCATACAAAAACATAAAACAAACCCAAAAGGATGTTTCTTACCAAGCTTGTTGCCTCAGAAATATCTTGTTGGTAGTGAGTTTTACTAGTAAAATATGCATAAATACAATGTATAGAACTTTTTCTGTTTTGATGTCGTTGCCATTTCATTTCACTGAACACCTACTTATGAAAGTGCTGTTGGGAAGGTGCCATGGATCACCCCTTCAGCCTTCTTTGTCCCACTCATGATTTCTATACCTCAATTTCTCCTCCCCTCCAAATCAAACAGGCCCAATTCATCTTCAGGTAGATGCCCTGTTGTGAATATTGGTACTTTTGTGGCCTTTATGGTTTTGTTCTGGCTCTTTTTGATAATGATAAGATCTGAATGCAGATCTTGGGGTGAAGTACGTCTTAGGGAGCAAGAGGTTTATTAATCCAAACCATTTTACTTTCCTTTTAATTACTGCTCTACATGGACAATCTGTAATCTTCTAACCTGGAAGATGCAAACACATTCATAACCTAATGTAGGAATTAATGCTTATATTATTCCATCCAATTCATGATTCTTTTTTCTGCCATATAATGATTTTTACACTGCTGCTGCTGTCATTGCCAGGTCCCTGGTTTTGTTAAAGCTTTCCCTCACATCTCCACTTCTCCCATGTGTCTGTATTTCAATTCCCATTCCTGTAGATGGCTCCACTACACGGTATTTTCTTTCAGAATCATCTGTAGGAGACGTTTCATGGGCTTAATAAAGTACTTCTGAGTATCAGTGAATTATATCTCTTTAGGATCAGGACAGCCTTTGCTTTGTGTAAAGAAGCAACAAATGAAATGAGCAGTTTGTTAAAATGCAAATACACACTTGTATCAGAAATAACTGAATTTTCCTGGGGTGTACGAGTCTGAATAAAAGGGTGCTTGTTCTCTGTATTTTGATCAAGTTGAGAATGCCCTGCACATTGAGAGCCTTTTTGATAGCTCTGGCAATGGAGAGAGCCTTAGAGTCACTGACAACATGATGTATGCTGCCAATACCACATCAAGCGGCCTTGTGCAAAAGGAAGAAATTAGGCTACTTACCTTTCTTCAATATTTGAATAATTTTCCTTTGTATTATAAACATCCTAGTAAAAATATATAATAATATATAAAAATGCAACCATCCCCCCAGTATCCAGATATTGGATGTGATTGCTGTGCTGAGACAGTATGTTACAGCAGGGCAAAGGGCCAAAGGTGACACCAAGGAGTCGCAGCATCGCTTCCCTCCCATGTGACCAAATGGGCCACCATTAAACAAAGACCACCATAAAACTGCCTTCCTATAGGACCTTCCTATAGGACCTTCCTATAGGACACAGCATATGAAGGCAACAAGGAGGAAATGCAGAGGCTTGTTATAGTACTGTGACTTCCAGGCAATCAAGCTGTTTGCCTAAAGCTCAGTGACGTCTTTGATCCTGAATTATTCCACAGGTTTCCTTAGACTGTAATTTCAGTAGAAAGCCTTCTCACTGCTGCAGTTTTCCTGAAGTTAGAAAGTTGTGTGCTCCGTCTCTCAAGTGGGCTCTTCCCCTCTGTATGTCCCACGAACAACCTATATTTTGGTCCCGGGAATGTTTTTCTCACCCCTTTTCCAAATGTGTAGTTTGAAGCAGCGCTGGCCTCGCTGTATCTGTACCCTCTCTAGCCAGGAACTCAGACTGGGTGCAGCACAGTGAGGAAATGCGTGCCACTGACATGCTGATTACTGGAGAGGCTACAGCCCCTTGTCTCTGTGAGCCAGGAAGTGATAAACTTTGAGAATAGGACATAAAACTTGTTGCTCTTGGCTCAATATAAATTCCATTGTAAAGAGAAATGTGGGCTGGGCAGAGCGAATCGTTAAGAACACAGCTTCACTACTCATCAAGCTCCTGCTTGAAAAAGCTAAATGGATCATATAGTTTATGCTTATAGCTAATGAAAATTGCAGTCATGGGAGGGAGACTTGAAGGTGCCCTGGATCTGCTGAGCTTCATTTGAAAAGGTAGTATCCTTAATAACGGAGAAAAACAGCTATTTAAAGTTGGTGGTGAAAGCACACCTGTGCTTTGTTGGTGTTTTTTGGAGCTATTGACTAAGTAATAATGGACATTTCACGAGTTTCCAGTGAGAGTGCTACATCTCCAGGTTCATTCTCTGATGGTTTCCCATCGTTCACCATGCAGCAAAACCGTGCTTTTTTTGCCTGTTTGCATCTCTCTTCCTCTCAATACACCAAATTGTGATTTGAGCCTTAGAATCTTAGGCTATTGCTCATTATCCGTGGCTTTTAGCCTGTGTTTCATGAACTTGACTTTTAACACCCCCATTATCAGAAGGGCCATTCAGATAGTAATTTAGCTGCATCATCCAGGGGACGGGTGGATGGGGAGGAAATGAAATTAAATTAATTTCTTTATGTAATAATGAAAAGCAATAATTGCAAATATGTCGTATTACACAAAGGCCATAAGTAATCTTTACCAGTGTTAAGAGTGCGCTTGAACTGTATTGTGGAAAGAGGTTGGAGCCCTCAGAACTGTAGCATTCTTCTGTCATAGGAATACCTGAATCGCTATTATTTAACAATGCAACGAGCCCATACTGCCGCTTTTCAGGAGGTGACAAAGATGTTTAGGAGTGAAAGCAGTTCTCTTTAAAGCACTGTATCGGAAAAGATTGTCTTGTAAATTTTACCTGTCACAAGCAGGCTGGTTTGTAAAAGATGTATGTTTTGGTGTTTAAAAGAAGTTTATAAAATAATGTATATAATGGTTTCAAATTACCAGGCTTTTGTAGATATTTGATGCCAATCAGGTTGCTTTAATTTTTGTTTGTTTGTTTGTTTGATATAATTCTAAATATTCATCGAAGTCGTTTTAAACTTTTAAGGTAACAGCAAAAAAAAAAAAAAGAAAAAAGTTTAGATTTGAAAACTTTTTAATCATTTCAAAATGTACTGTAACTTTCCTTTGGATTCAGCTCTTTTTGTTTAACTTTTTCTGTTTTTAAGATGTTTTTTATTGACTTTTTTTAAATGAATGTGTTTTTGCACAAAAAGAAACCCCTAGAGATACGATTTTTATGCCATTTCAAGTAGGTATTAAGAGATGTCATTTCTCCAATGACAACAAATTCAACCTTATGCAAAAGGGAAGGTTTATCACTTTGAGTGGGTATAGTCCTTCATCCAAAAACTAATTGTTCCTTCATAATTACTGTTGGCAGTATTGTCTTGTGGTGTTTTTTTTTTTGCTATAAAAACAACAACAACAAAAAAGTGTACAGGTTTGTAACTGCCAAAATTTGCTAAAGTTGATGGTTAAAACAAGTTTTCCAAGTAAACAAAAAGAAAAGCCTGGCTGCGTTGACTATTTCTTGATTTTACTCCTACTTTCAAAAGAGGGAACAGGGTAAGACACATCACTTCTGTGAGGAATGCAGTGTTTCACCATCCCTCTTCTGTGCAAGACTGCAGAAAATGCTACTTTTTTTGCACTCTTCAAGTTGATTTCATTATTACATGGCAATTCCTCCATTGGGGCCCCTACTTGCACTGCAGAGCGCTCTTGCCAAGAGTTGCTTAGCTAGTGTGTGTATGCCAAGGCTTAATTAATGCCTAATTAAATCCACATCCCCAAATGATGCAAAAGACATCATCCCATCATGTAGCCATCTAGACAGTGAGATCCATTGACAGAGACAATTTCAGGGGACAATCCAGCCATCCTGTGGTAGCTTCTTAGCAGGTATACAAGAGATGGGCGTGTAAAGCATCATCCCACTCCACAGCACGGCAGGACAGGTTTGCCTCCTTCCAGGGGTGTCTTTATCCTCCATCATCATGACACTGACAGCTGGAACCAGCTGAGATGTGTTCAGGAGGGAAATCTTGGGTGTTTAATCACTGTCCCAGCAAAGAGCTGTCATGCTAGGCACAATACCTCGTCTGCTCAGGAGGTTGCATTCAGGAATGCCACATTTAGTTTTCCTTCACCACATCTGTCAACTCCACAGCCCAAGCTGGCCCAGCTGGGCTGGGCTGAAGCATGGCCAGCTCCCCTGCAGTGTAGAAAGAAAGGGAGATGTTCCTTCCAGAGCTTTTTGAATGCCCTGCCATGGATGCAGGAGGGATGCTGCCAGCAGCATTAAAGCATGTAAGACCCACAGCAGTGTTTGAACCGAGCCTACCAGCCAAGGAGCAAATACCCTTTCTCAACATTGTTGAAACAAAAGTTTAAGATATGGAAAGGCAAAATATCAAGTACACATTAGAAGTCAGTATCTCTTCCCGCAAGAATTCCAAACTTTTTTCCTAGCATGGATGAGTTTCCTACTTAAGCCAGTTTCCTTTTTTTAATATTTATTTATATTCCTGCTTGTTGAGGAGCTATTCTTCTTTTCCACCTTTCCCAGTAGTTTGACACAATCTCAGGTAAATATTGGTGCCAGCAGGAATAGCACAGCAGTTCAAACAAGCTCACTGATGTAGCCAGATGGAGCAGAACAGTATACAAGGAAGTAAGACTAGTTTGGAGAACATTCAAGATGAAATGAATACACATAGGTGACACTACTTGTCCCCATAGCTTGGGCCAAAACAAGTGATTTCTTCTTTCCATGTATTACAGTAACAGTTTAACTCTTTCAGATGTGTGTTCTCCCCAGCAGTACCAAGGGCCTTTCTCTACATATATTTAGCTCATATTCCCAATTAATTTTGCTTTTCCAGACTTCTAGAGACTACTTAAATTTCTTCCTTCCAGCACATGAAATCCTCATGGCCCTGGTTCTGGAGTGGAGGGCGGGTCATCTGCTATTGGGCTCCATAGAGAACCCAATGAGCTAGACGTGTGGAGGTATGGCGACCAGCCCCAGCCAGGAAAACCCTACAGCGACCCTAAGGCCACAGCTGTGTTGCTTATAGGTGAGGAATGGCCAGGGACAATCAAATGCAAACCAGTTAAGGGAGTCTTAATTCACAGGCATGTGAGTGGTAAGTCCACTGCCACTTCAATATTACTTTTAGCTGCCAGTTATTTGGAATAACTTTCTATGACACACTGAAGCTGAGCTTCCACTAGAGCCAGTGGACAGCCACCGGCACCTCCCACGGGAGATGTACTCCAATAGAAGCTAGGGGTAAATCCACCAAGTTCTGTGGACACAGCTACTCCAACACTATTACCTAGTGAAAAGAGACCATACAAAGAACCAGCTGCAGAGAAGCTAATTCCAGCTGTCCCACTTGGCTAGCTCTTGGCTTGCTCAGACAGGTCATGAATCGTGCTCAAGAGAAAAATGCTGCTGTAAACTGACCAAGCAGAGAATGCAGCTGCCTGCACAACCTACTGAGCAGTTACATTGGAGTGTTTGCAAGACCATTTATATAGAGAATAATAAAGAGAAACTGTGAAGAGACACTTTGCTTTCAAGTCACCTTAAGCCATTTATTTTATTTAAAATAACATAGAAATTAAGTGCATTATTAAATTATTAATTAAATGCATTAACACAATGTTATACCGTAATTATATCTTTTTTAAAAGTGTGAGGATTCAAGCAGCAAAAGTAATTCAGCCTTAATGCATGTTAAAAAATGATGTTCTGATTTTGTTAAGTCCATTAGGTCACTCCTGTTGTCTTCAGTAATTTCACAGGATCTCCCTGAGAATGGGATGTTTGTAACCCAGCAGTTGGGGTATTACCATTGCCTAAGTAGAAGCAAGAAGGTTTTCTGGAAATAGTTTGTTAGGGAAACTTAAATAAGCTACTTCATGTTACGTGTGAATTGAAAAATTATAAGGAGACCACATTTCTGCCATTCATGATCTCACTCTGAGCAAAGCTGGGATAACAGTTTCTATGCATTCTTTTGGTCAAAGATTAATACCTGGAGCAGTGGGGCTGCTGCTTGCAGGGCTTCCAGAGCAAAACTGTGTGCCTTGTGTTTCCTTCCCAACAAACACCAAAATGCAGTCATGGAGGAAGGATTCTTGTCATCTACCCTGCAGAGGCAGTGCCTCCACCTGAGCCAGTCATCCTTGGCATCGGGTATCTGGGATGCAAAACCCTCTAGCCCATTGTTAATGTCTACTTTAGAAGGACAGCAGCTGAGAAGAGCTTATTTGTCTTCAGTGACCATTAAGGATTCCAGATGATGATCTTCAATTTGGATCCTATGGATTCCACCTTCAGTGGATGATTTGCTATTGGGAATTTTTTCATGTAGTTGTTGCACAACAGAGTGATAAAAGCAAACTGGAGAGAGGTCAGAAGAGAGTCATCAGGGGCTAGAATTTATGACATGTGGAGAGAATTTAAGAGGCCAAACTTACTTTGTTCTGTGATTCTATTTCTGTGTTTTCTGTCCCAAGAAATAAAATACACTCTCTTCGACTGAAACTCCTCCATTGCCATGTATAAATATTATTTGCCTTTCATTAATTGCAGTAAACATAAACCTCTTTTAGTAGGCCCTCAGGAAAAATTACCTTGTATCATCTCTGCTTTCTGTTCAGTTTTAATAGCATACATGTCTGTGAACCTCAAAAACATGTTACTCTGAACAAAAAAAGAAAAAAAAAGGTTACTCCTGCTATTAGAAGACAATGGTCTGATTAAGGCCTGTTTTCCATACCAAATTGTTCATCCCTCCCTCTCTTAAAAACGTGGAAGCATTTAGGAATGTTCCATTCTCCAATAGCCTACAGTTGTGAAACAATATGGGTTCCTAGATAGACAATCACTGCATAAATCTCATGTTTCCAGAGCAGGAAAATAGCTGGACTTCCTCCACCTGCGAGTAAAGCACCTTCACAAACCTAAACTAGTGTAACTGTGAGAACTGGGATGTTTATGTACTCAAAGAGCTAATGCTACCATTCAAATAACAGTGGATATCCTGGATCAAGAGGTCCTGAGTCAGCATACTAGGTCCTAAGCTGTGAAGAGTCTAGGTTGAAGAACAGAAAGTTTGGAGGCAGCCTTTTTTTTTTCCCAGAAAAGTGACTGGCCATACCCTTATCATTTCCATAATCATCTCCTATTAGATAAAATGGGCAACTTCTGGTGTGACAAGAAGATGTGAGCTTACTCTGCCCTTCCAGAAATGTGTGATTTTTTCAGAACACAGCAGAGCCAGAGGTCCCAGGAGGACAACAGTGCTGCAAGATTGAAGAAAAATACAACTCTGTCATACCACTAAATGCCAGGCTTTGTGTCTGCCATACAGCCCTTGCAGTTTGGAAAGTGGCATCACTCTTTCCTAAGCCAGAAGGAAGGCTAGTTTAGTCCCTTTATTATTATTATTACTCAGTGACAAATTGGAGCCATTTAATGGAAAAGTGATTTGTGAGTAATAGCAAACTGAAATAAGCTCAGGAGAACATAACCATCAGCCTTTAAAAGTACCTGAAGGCTTGATCAACTATCACTTTGGTCACCTTCTTCAAAAAAGGTTTCACCACTGCACTACAGCGTCTGCCCCACACTCAGCTCATTTCCTCAGCTTCACATAGCTAGGTGTGGGGCAGCACTCCCTTGATGAGTGTCTGGGGAAGAGAGACCAGCATTGGTTTCACTGCTGATACAAAAAAGGCTGTCATCTTCAAAGCAGTTTTGACTTAGGAATTTTACTTAATTCATTGCACATCAACACAAACTTTTGATTATTGATTCAAGTAGCAAGGGGGGGAAAGAAAAAAAACCATTAACCATAACCGGTGAGTACATGGAGGAACAGTTCTACACTTCATAGAATCATAGAATCATAGAATCATAGAATCATAGAATGGTCTGGGTTGGAAGGGACCCCAAGGATCATTGAGCTCCAACCCCCCTGCCACAGGCAGGGACACCAACCTCAGGCCTGGATCTACACAAGGTTGCCCAGGGCCCCATCCAACCTGGCCTTGAACACCTGGACGGGGCGTCCACTACTTCTTTGGGCAGCCTGTTCCAGCACCTCACCACTCTTTCTGTAAAAAACTTCCCCCTAATATCTAATCTAAACCTTCCTTCCTTTAGTTTTAATCCATTCTCCCTTGTCCTGCCATTGTCTATCTTTTAAAAAGTTGAATCCCCTCCTGCTTATAAGTTCCCTTCAGATACTGGAAGGCTGCAATGAGGTCCCCCCGCAGCCGTCTCTTCTCCAGGCTGAACAAGC
>VZTU01025187.1:0-13750 GCA_013400835.1 Zapornia atra | reverse complement strand
AGGATGTGGTGGGGGACTGTGTCAAAGGCCTTGCACAAGTCCAGGTAGATGACTTCAGTTGCCTTCCCTTTATCTACCAATGCTGTCACTCCATCATAGAAAGTCACCAGATTGGTAAGGCATGACCTTCCCTTGACTGGACCTTTCACAAGGTCCAATCTCTCGTGCCTGTCCCTGCCCTGGTGTGGGTGGCCCATAACCAAGGTTCCTCAGGGCTGTCCATAAGCCAATGTGGGACACCCGTAGCTACAGTCTCCTCAGAGGTCCCTTCTCTGGTACCAAGAGCATCTCCACCCATGTCCCAAACAACATCACCTCCCACAAGTTTCCTCATGTGTCTTTTCCCTTGCATCTTAATCCTTGTAGCTGACACCTTTCCTTAAATATGTTTGAGCATGAGGTTTTGGCACCTGATTAGTGTTTTTTGCATCATCTCCAGAGCTGAATGGAACCAGCTGTGACCAGCACAGGGCAGCCCCTGACCTCCTAAGAAAAACACATTGTGAGAAAAAAAAAAAGTTTCAGATGTTTGTCTTAAATTGGTTAAACATCGGATTTGTAGTACTATGAAACAATTGCAGATCATCAACCCAGTAAACATGTTTCCAGCAGAGCATAGATGAACTTTCTTCTTGGCCCAATCTTACTCATAAAAATGTAGCTGGAAATGAATAAAAGTCTTTGCTTGTATAATTAATAGATGGTGCAATGTCACAGGACTGCTGTGTGAATCGGTAAACAATTCTGGAAGCTGGTTGGGCTGCCACTGCAGGTTAAACAGAACAGAACGGAGCATACAGCAAACAAGGACCACTTGAGAAGGATGCACTTGTTTTAATACCGGCAAAGTAATTTATCTCAGAAACGTGAACATAGATCTCTTGTGTCTCAGTAAACATCTGAGACATCATCTAAATCTGTCTGTTCCTAAATAAGTCTCCATCTGTGTTTCTAAAAGATAAGCTGTGATTCAGGTGAAAGTTTCAGAACTGACAGATCACCCAGAGAACGTTTTTAGTCTGGGGCAGACAGAAAGTCAGTCGATGCGGTCAAAATTTATCCTTTCTATTATTAAGCAATAAAAAAATCCCCGAGAGAAGAATGAAAATCTGTGAGATACAAAATTCCCTTTGGAATTCCCTACTCCTGTCTGGAGAAACTGTGTCTGCCTTGTGACCACCTCTGCAGGATTCCTGCCTGGCTCGGCCAAGGTGTGCAGCTGGGCACCAGATCTGTGACGGTGACGAATGCTGCTAGTACCCATTGAGGGAGAAGGGGGCTGATTTATGAGCGCTAATTTGTCACCTGTAATACTTCTTTCTTATTTCAACACCTTTTTTCCTTTCTTAAATCATATTTTTAATCCAGGGACATTTCATTATATCAACTGCAATATTGAAAGCATAAGACTTCAACAATATTACTCCAAAGCACTTTCTGAGGGGGTTTAGCATTTGCAAAGGAATTACTCATCATGAACTCTGTAGGAAGAAATAAATTCTTCTCCAAATTGCCAGGGAAGGTGTTTTTTCTTTTTCTTTTTTTTTTTTTCCTCTCTCTTGTTTGCTCTGGTTTCTTGAGCCAGAGATGTTTTTGACATTAGATCACTGCTTTGACGTGGTTTCTTCACAGGAGACTAATTTTAGGGGGCAACGGAGTTTATCATGTGAAGGAGAATTACTCATTGCTTACAGGAACTAAGGAAGAGAGAAAAACTTCAAATTGTCAAAAGGACTCAATAGAAGTTCTGACTCCAAATGTTTTAGATGACAAAAAGGGCTCTGGCATGTTCCCATACACAGAGACATGAGTAAGGATAATGGCTACAGTCTTGGCAGCACAGAAGACAACAGTGTGGGGCCCTTCACCTAGGTGCTCAAATTAGAGCATGTGTTGCAGCAACATGACAATGGCATCTTGCGAAAACGTTTGTGTCCTGCTGCATCCCAAGGAAGAATTGGGTCAGCTGCTGGGTAAGTGCTTGAAAAGACACTGGCACTGTTTCATGGACCTCAGCAGCAGCAAGCAGGTACTGAGTTCTGCACAGGGCTGAGTTGAGTTGGTGCATGTGTTTCACAGAATTCCAGGGCTATGGACTGTTGAAAAACTTGGTGTCAGTATGGGTTTTCACGATTTGGAAGAAGGTCAGCTACCCATTTAACACGTATAAGATGATAAGCACTTGAGAGCTTGCAAATAAACAATGCAGGTACCCATCCTGGTTCCATGACAGTCCTAAGAAACTTAAAATAATCCAAGCTGTGTATTTGAAGTTAAGGCTATATAATTGACTGTAACCAAGTCAGAATGCCTTAACAAGTTTCCATATCTCAACTGGCCTATTTACTGACACACAGAAAACACCACTTTCCAGTTGTGAAGTAATGAACAATAATTTAAAACTCTTACAAAAGTGTGGTCAGGTATCTGGTATATGATAGGAAACACTGAAATAATATGCATTCATTTATTAATCTCAAACTTATCCAGTCCAAAAAAAAGTGTTTCTTATTAAATAGAGTAGTTGGTTAGCTGCTTCAGGGGCAATCAAATGCATCCTCCTCCCTGTTGATTCAGAGCCCTTCTGAATTTTCCCCCACATCATAGCATTATATCAAAATCCAAAGATGGAGAAACTGTACTCCTACACCTTCTTCCCTTATTTGCCGGGAAAGGGGCAAATCATTGAGCTGTCCTATTTTCCTGTCCTCCTACCTGGAGCACTGAGCAACCTGACAGGCAAACAGCAAGTCAGAAAGCAGCAAGGCAGAAGCTGCCAGCTCTGTCCAGCACCAAGACATCTCCATCTTTACTTGGGTCTTTTCCTTACTGCCCTCTCAATATTCTTGTTTTCTCTTTCCTGAAAGGCTGGACCTTGCATCGGCCCCAACTTGAATTCTTGTCCTCTTTCTAACCTTTGCTTTCCTGTCTGGATGAAGAAGCAAGAGAGTATATAAACCAAGATGCAGTATGAGATGAAAGAATAGCCCAGGGAAACCACTCTGAGTCTGTATATGAAAAGCAGCTTTAACTAAAATAAAGTTCGAGGAGGAAACAACAGTCAAGCTGAAGGAACTGTTTTCTCTGCAGTATTTTGGCTGGCTGGAGATTCTGCCCATGACCTGGATGAGTCATAGCAAGGGGGAGTTGCTGTATACAAGCCAGGGCAGTGATGCTGGCATTGATGTGGGCCCAATGCACAAATGCAAGGTGGCTCACCATCCAGCTGCCTGCCTTATGCCCTTTCCTTCACATCCCAATGCCCAGTCCCCTCCCACGTGCCCTACATCTGTGCAGCTTATCCCTCTACCAACCAACCTCTGCACTACCATTATCACAATGCTGTTTCTGTTACACCAAGAGGGATCTTCTTGTCCTCAGACTGGGCTCACGGTGTCAGTTGCAGAGTGGCTTTCTATCAGGGCAGGATCCCAGGAGACCTGGCTTTGTCCTACAAACCATTTTCAATGCTAAGCTACTTTGATCTTCTAGGCACAGAGAGGAGCAAACTGCCTGGGAGCCACCGTTCTGGCCACAATAAGATGGTGTTATCAGGAGCCAGCATGCCTGTGGTGTCTGTGATAAGCAGAGGCAATCCTCCTCCCTGTGCTCCTTCTGCCTGAGGAGATAGCATGGTGTGTTATTTCAGGTGTGTATGTTGCACTGCTTCCTAAAGCATGGGGTGGCGATACCTCTGTGCTGCGAAAGCAGTGCAAGCAAAAAATAGGTAGCTCCTATTATCTGGTGGGGCCAGTTAGGAAGTTGCCACCAGCCACACAGTCTCTTTCCATCTTTTGCCCTTTCCCAGCTCCAAATGTAACAGAAAAAGTTTACTCCTTTAGCTTAGGATTTTTTAACGTCTTCCAAAAGCATATTTGAGTGGCTAAAACACCCTCCCCTGAGCTGAAGTGCAATGTGAGCAGTAATTAGGCTGGAATACCAGTGAATATCACATTTCAGAAGAGAAGTGTGGAGGAAAAATTTGTGCCTGGCCATGACAGAAATGCAGGAAAGTGGCTGCCACACTGACATAGACCTCATAGCCGTATCGGTAGCGAGTTCCTAAAAAACCTGTGAACATTTTCCCTGCTTGGGCTTTGGATTTTCACTCAGTTAAAATGGACAATTTGTGAGATCCCTTATTATTGATCGTTTTCCTCATTCCCTTCTTTGGATTTCCAGAGTTTTATGATGAAAAAGATATCAATATTCAGGGGTAAAAAAAAAACCCAAAACCTCATTTATTTTCTTGACATGTGATTTTGGTGCTCTTAACATTTTTAATCATTGTCAAGAAAGAACAAGAATCCAGAATAACTGAGCAGCTGCTTAGTTCCATTTTTCTTGGTATGGAAAAGAAATCTTTGCCTTTACTCCAACTCCCTGGATAAATACTTTATTTCATGGGTTTTATTCCATTCTAATCCTCCTGGTGTACATATGAAAGCAATTGTGTGTGTATAAATACACAGAGCAGCTGTAGCCATATTGGATAATAGTTCTGTAATTACTTCTCTGATTTAAAGCCTAATAGTTTATTCCACAACTGTTGTGATGCATTTTTATTAATATTGCAATAATTTTGCTGCCCTTCTGCTAAGTTACATACCATTGTCTTCCCATATAAATGGAGTACTTACAGTATAAGGGGTAATTAGAATTTAGCTCCGTATGGAAATGCTTAACTCTTGATGAACCATATCAACCTATTTACAACAGGAATTTAGGAACTGGGTTACACTAAAAGCCCATGGCTAACCTGGGGACCAATTCCAGTGCTGACAAATTTATTACCATTCACCATGTTATCCTTAAAATAAAAATTGAGTTTGAGTTCTTCTTTGCATGTTGAAAAAAAAAAAAAAAGATCTATTGTTTTAAAAACAAATATGCTGGGGGGAAAAAAAGACTGAAGCAGGAGCATAACACTTGAATCCATTTGGGACTGTATTGACAGGGGTTTTGCCTATGTATGCAAGACTTTAGAAAAGGCCATAACAGCTGAGATAAAAGCTCCGTCTGGACTCAGAAGCTGTGTGAGGACTTGGAACACCTATGGAAACCTTAGTGCATGGATGCCTGCTCCACTTTTGAAGCCTGCACAAAGCTAATACACAGTGATCACACAGAATCACACAGAATCTTAGGAGTTGGAAGGGACCTCAAGAGATCATCGGGTCCAACCCCCCTGCCAAAGCAGCTCCCTATCTCATATTACATAGATAGGCGTCCAGTTGAGACTTGAATATCTCCAGAGAAGGAGACTCCACCACCCCCCTGGGCAGCCTGTCCCAGGGCTCTGTCACCCTCACTGTGAAAAAGTTCTTCCGCATGTTGGTGCGGAGCTTCCTATGCTCCAGCTTACAGCCATTGCCCTGCTGTGGCCAGACCATAGGTGTTTCCAAAAAGGTACAACCCATACCCAGCATCTGGAAAAGAGCAATAATTCTTGGGGACAGGGAGGTGTGGAGAAAAAAACTAGTGGCAATAAACATGTGCCCAGGGAAAGACAACAACAGCATGTATGGCACTTCTCAATACTAGTGTCAGCCTTCAATTAGGTTCATCTCAGGAGATGCCCTTAGCTGAATGTGTCTTGTGGATTAGGTAAGCCTCAGCAGGGTTATAGCTATTTTCCTGTATTATCTGTACAGAGGCAACAGTGGTGCATGATTACTGGTATCACTTTGTGTTCTCTCTGATACATATGATCATTCACTTTATCCTCCTGGGTAAAATTCTTCCATCACAGGAACATCTGAACACCAAGTCTGGAAGGCCTTAGCTTTTGCTTCTTGGCATAATAAAAGCAAAAGTACTAGAGGAACATGGATTAAAACTGAAGTTCCTTTGTGCCACTTCATTGAAAGCATGCAAACTGAATCCTGAGGTTAAACTACTCTTTTAGTTGGGGAATTAAAACAACTCAGGTTTCTTGAAGTGATTTCTCATGGACCGAGGTAAATAGGTGAAATTTTATTTCCTGTAAAGGTAAACATATTTACTAGTGGGCCAGTATTGTCCTATTGTGAATTAATATCTGAAATTCTTAGAATTTCCCCAGGAGTTGTTACAAATCTGCTGCACTTCTGATAAGCTTATTGCTTTAGTTATTAAAGATACCAGGGAAATGGAAGGCATAAACATGATGCCAAATTTTATAGATAGCTCCAGGTAACTAAAGATCAGTAAGACTGACAACTGCAGTAAGCAAATAACTGGAAAGTATGACCAGCAATAGAATTAGAAGAAAGTTAGCATTGATTTTGTTGAAATAATCTCCAAAATCTACTTGAGTTCTTTGGAGAAGTCAATGAGTGTACCTAGGGTCATTAGAAAGCTTTTCATATAGTCCTTCAAGAAAAAAAAAAATCACCAAAGAAGCTAAGATGATGTGCAGGCAGAAATCCCTCTGGGGGAAATCCTGGTTACAACATCAGAAATAAAATTTGAGAAGAGCTCTGTGGTAGGTTGACCCAGGCTGGAGGCCAGGTACCCCCAAAGCTGCTCTATCACTGCCCTCCTCAGCTGGGCAGGGGAGAGAAGATACAACAAAAGGCTTATGGGTTGAGATAAGGACAGGGAGAGGTCGCTCACCAAATCTGCTCTGGTGACTGGAGCACCTGCTGCCCCTCCTTCTTCACTGACCTTGGTGTCTGCAGAGTTGCTCCTCTCACATCTTCTCACTCCTCTTGTTGGCTCAAATGCTGCTTTTTTTTTTTTCTCCCCTCCTTAACTCTGTTATCCCAGATGTGCTACCACCCTGGCTGTCAGGCTCGGCTCTGGCTAGTGTATGGTCATAGAATCACAGAATCACAGAATCATAGGGGTTGGAAGGGACCTCGAGAGAACATCAGGTCCAACCCCCCTGCCAAAGCAGCTCCCCAGCTCATATTGCACTGATAGGCGTCCAGATGGGTCTTGAATATCTCCAGAGAAGGAGACTCCATCACCTCCCTGGGCAGCCTATTCCAGGGCTCTCTCGCCCTCACTGTGAAAATGTTCTTCCGCATGTTGGTGTGGAACTTCCTGTGCTCTAACTTGCAGCCTTTTCCTGTCTCCACAGACCACTGAAAAGGGGCTGGCCATTTCCCCCTGTATCCCATCCTTAAGATATTTCTAAGCATTAAAAACGTCCCCCCTTAGTCTTCTTTTCTCAAGGCTGAACAGTCCCAGCTCACTCCGCCTTTCCTCATACAGGAGATGCTCCAGGCCCTTAATCATCTTTGTAGCCCTTCTCTGGACTCTCTCCAGGAGATCCCTGTCTTTTTTATACCAAGGAGCCCAGAACTGGACATATCTTGGACCCAGCTGGCATCGTCTCTGTTGGACAGGGGGGAATCTTCTGGCACCTTCTCACAGAGGCCACCCCTGCAGCCCTCTGCTACCAAAACCTCACCACACAAACTCAATGCAAGGTCATGATTTTTAATATCACAGAGAGGTTACAGAAATAATTTCAGAAGCATCTGTGTTTGAGTCTAGGAAGTTTGAGATATTCATAAATTATTCACACAAGTGATGTACCAAAGTGTGGAAATAATGTAAAATTATTCAGGATACTAAAAATTAAAGCTGACTGCAAACAGTTGCAGAAGGTTATCACAATTCTGGGTAACTGCATGATTAAATGTCAGATGAAATTTTATGTTGATAAATGCCAGGTACTGCACATTACAGAAAATAGCTCTAACTATCCATATAGTGGGTTCTGATGATGTATGTTTATTCAGAAAAGAAATCCAGGAGTCATTGTGAGCAGTCATTGTGAAAATGAGATTTCCTCTGAAAACATCAGCTTACTGCTTAGAAGTTGTTCGAAACCAATTCTTATTAAGAATTATTAGGAAAGCAATTGAAAATACAGACAAAAATATACTTCCATCTAAATCCACAAAGCACTATCCTCAATTCTGTGCATCTGTTTTTCTGTTCTTTCATCTCACATAGGACATAGCTGAACTGCATGCAGGTGAAGAAAATTGCAACAATACTAGTATTCTACCATAGAGGAACATATTAAGATATTTAATCTGAGAAAGAAATAGCAAAATGCTTTATGATAAGGACCTATAAATACATTGAACACTTGACAGGGAACATGCCTAGGTAACAGCCATTCACTGCTCTCCCTGATACAGAATTAGAAGGACCTAATGAAACTGTTAAGCAATGATTTTTAAAAAAAACTGAATGTGGTAATTTTTTTACATATAGTTAACTTGTGAAATTTCTTCCTTCAATTGTTATGGAGTCCAAAAGATAGTGGAGCTTAAAATAGGAACAGAATCATATTGAGTTCAAAAAGCAAGTGTCATAGATTCCTTCATGGCTATTAAATGACAATTTAAATGAAAACTCTGGTTCAGGTATTTCCTAGGACACTTCCCCAGCCCTCTGCAGAAGTAAGGATCATTACACCCTGAGAGTTATCCTATTTCTAATACGTTTTTATCTAAGCATCAGATGCTAGTCGCCATCACAGATAGGACATATGGGTCGGTGTCATGTTCTTACATTTATAATTTGATATGCTATGGAACACAAAACCCAGTGCTCCCTTATAATGTGAGTTGACAGTGTTAACCTAATTTGTATAAATGTTCTTCATGAAGTACCTACTTTTTGGTTTAGATAAGTGATCTGGCTTCAGGTAGCCTTCTGTCAGATGACATTTGTCTTCCACAAGATTAATTACACTACCACAACTCTATTTTTTAAGCACAGTTTTTGAGTTTGTAGCTGATACAGTGTTCAACTAAGTGCTTCAAGATTTTGAACAACTGTCTTGCTGAACAGGTCTGATCTGAGTGACAGGCATGGGAAAACTGATTGTATTGACATTCATTTACATTCATTTCCATTGCTGACTTCATCTGCCACCAAGTTCTTGAACAAGGTTCATTGGAATTTCAGACATTCTGTACAGTTTCTGGGTTCAACTGACCTGGGTGACATGCTCCCAGAACAAATTATAGCTTTCACTGATCAGACAGGTTCAAGTGCAGCTGTCAGAGCTGCCGGAGCTGCTGAAACATCAGATCTTTGAGGAGTTTTGATGTTAGTTGTATATTTAGTATTTTTCAGTACTAAGTTGGATATAAAAAAGGAATAATTTTTCATTTAAGCTGATTTTCCACCTGTCCCCCTGTCATTAAGATTCTCTACTGCCCAGGAGTGCTGAGAATATGCCTTTTTACAAAACTTACCTCCACAGGTTCACCCTCTTCAGTTTTCTGTATTCTGGGTCTTACTGGCATGGCATGGTGTCATGGTTTAACCCCAGCTGATTACCAAAAACGTAGCCCACCCTTCCTCACCAGGGGGATGAAGAGGTGAATGGGGAAAAAACCTCATGGATTGAAATAATGATAGTTTAATAGAATAACAAAGAAAAAATACTGTTGTTGTTCTGTTCTTGTTGTTGCTGTCATTATTGTTAATAATAGCATTGTCATTACTACGATGAATGCAAAAATGTAGTTGCTCACCACCTGTGAAAAAAACCAGCCCAATGCCCTGTCTGTTTCCAAGCAGCAATCCCACCTCCTGGCTTGTTTCCCCAGTTATATTATGATATATGGGGGATATATGATTATGATATATATTATGATATATACAACCATGATATTATATGGTGGGGAATATTCCTTTGGCCAGTCTGGGTCAGCTGCCCTGGCTGTGCTCTCTCAGATTCTGGTGCAACTGGCAGGGCTTGAGAAGCTGAAAAGTCCTCAAGGTAGACACAACAACCAAGTAGCAACAACTAAAATATGGGTGTGTTAACATCATTCTCTTAAATTAAAAACAGAACTGCACCACCTACTAGAAAGAGATCATCTCTATCTGACCTGGCGCAGCTTGAGCCCATTCCCCCTCATCCTATCACCTGTCATTTGAGTGAAGAGACCAACACCCACCTCTCTACAACATCCTTTCAGGTAGTTGTAGGTAGTGAGAAGGTCTCCCCTCAGCCTCCTCCATGCTAAACAACCCCAGTTCCCTCAGGCACTCCTCATAACGTTTGCTCCAGCCCCTTCACCAGCCTGGTTGCCCTTCTCTGGACACGTTCCAGGACCTCGATGTCTTTCTTGTAGTGAGGGGCCCAAACCTGAACACAGTACTTGAGGTGCAGCCTCACCAGTGCTGAGTACAGGGGCACAATCTCTTCCCTGGACCTACTGGCCACACTATTTCTGATACAAGCCAAGATGCCATTGGCCTTCTTGGCCACCTGGGCACACTTCTGGCTCATATTCAGTCAGCTGTCAACCAACATCCCCAGGTCCTTCTCGGCCAGGCCGCTCTCCAGTCACTCTGCCCCAAGCCTGTAGCGCTGCATGGGGTTGCACATAATGATATTTTTATATAAAAGGTTGCAAAGAAGAATTCTTATCTTGAACAAGGCCTAGAATTGCTACATATACATAGGCATATACGTGTAAATATGCATGCACTTTTGGTTTTGAAATAACATGCACCTTCGGAGAACAGTCTCTTTAAAATCAAGTGCAGATAAACTTCGCTTCCAAAAAAAGCCCCCCAAGCTTAGTAGCCACCAGATATCCTGAGCAGGTGATCTGTATGCTCCCAAGAGCAATTTGTGAGGCTGGAAAAATATGTGTACATATTGTTCTTTAGGCTTTCTGAACCTTGCTCTGAGGCACAGTGTGGTTGCAAAGGCTCTCAGCCCATACTGAGAACTGAAATATTCAGACTTACAGTGAGCCTTCCTAAACACAGGCAGCCAAAACTGTTGTTTCTTTTAAAATCTGAAACCAGCATAATAGCTGCTTTAAGCATAGTAAGGAACTTTAAAGATCTCTGATTATGGATGAAAAGCTTCTCTGCATTGATAGATAACTATGTGTAAAAAGGCCTTTATGTATTAACACCCACAGTAAATGAATAGGAGAAATTGCACTTGCTTGTTAGCATTCCAGTCTGCAGGTGATGACTAAGAAATATTCATAATTCATAACTGTGACATCAGAGCAGTGAATATCATGGTTCCAGCCTTTACACTGTGAGAGGCAGTCTCAGTTTCTGAGAACAGGTTATATTTTTTCATGGAGTGGGAGCTCCATGCTTCAACAGGTTGCCCAGAGGCATAGTGGAGGCCCCATCCCTGGAGATATTCAAGGTCAGGCTTGATGGGGCTCTAAGCGACCTGATCTAGTGAAGGTGTCCCTGGTTACTGCAGGGGCCTTGGACTAGATGACCTCTAAATGTCCCTTCCAACCTTACACATCCTGTGATTCTATATGTAACAAGTGCTGCCTGAAACAAGCACCACAACCTGTGGACAATTAGATCTCAGATGACAGTATCAAAACTACACAGTGAAACACCTGCAGATGATCACATGTTTCCTAAATTATAAGACAAAAGACAATGCTGTTAATGCTAGGAAATTTTGACCTTAATCCCCCTTAATAATTCCTTTTTAGTCAGTGCTCATCATTATTAATTATACATTGTTTTTTCTCATCAAAATCCATGACGTGGACATGAGGTACACAGACACAAAAAAAATCAAGATCAGTTTCTGAGAGGAGGAAAGAAGCAACCTTTCTGTTTTTTCTGAAAGTTGTTCTCCCTCAGAGAACCTCAGCAAGGCACCATGCAAATATAGCCATACGGACTAAACAACCCTAGGAAAGGACATGTGATCCACCGCATTGATCAATCAGTGGGATGCCCCTTGGCATGATTTTGGCCCATGCCAGTTGGTCCAGGTGTGGGGAGAGCGCAGGCCAGAGATGGAGCTACCCTCTTCCAAGGCCAGGTTGCACTATGCCATATGCCTTCAGGACTAAAGTACTGGCATGTGTTCCCTGAGGAAAAATAAAATAAAATGAGCCCATTTTATTTACTGGAACAGACATGAAGTATTCCTAGAATGCAGTGTAGGAAGGATGGTCTATAGGAAGAAGGTAGATCATAGAATCATGGAGTGTATTGGGTTGGAAGGGACCTTAAAGGTCATCTAGTCCAACACCTCTGCAGTGAGCAGGAATATCTTCACTAGATCAGGTTGCTCCGAGCCCCATCAAGCCTGACCTTGAATATCCCCAGGGCTGGTGTCTCCACTAGTTCTCTGGGCAACCTGATCTAGACATTTACTACCCTCATATTGAAGAACTTTTTCTTAATATCCAACCAAAATCTACCTAAATCTAGATCCTGAGCTCACACTAGCTGAATTTCATTGCCTATTCATATTGATTTGACTGATTTCGTTTCAAGAAAACTGGGACAGTACTTCACAGATTTTTGTGCTGTTGAAATAATTTATTATCTGTGAGGGTTTCAAATACTATGTAGATACATTTAAGCAGAACCAAAATTCTTGTTGGTGTAGGATCTACATGAGAGGAAGTATGAGCTTCTTTTAGTTTTCAAGTGCTGAAAAAGTCTGCGGAGTACCTAATATATCACTGTTAAAAAGGAAAAATATCATAAATCCTGTCCATCTGCAACAGATGTTTCATCTGCTAGGATAATTATCCTTAACCTTCATGTGGAAACAGATGACGGAAATATATAAAAATTACAAATTTAGGTAGACATTTCCTCACTGTGTCTGCCTTAACAGATGGGAGAAATGGTGGGAGAAAAGGTATCTGAGATGTCAAAAAAGAATGAGTATTTTACAGCAAAAATGTTTCCAAGACATAAAAAAGTATTTTTGTTTATGGTTTGGGGTTGGCTTTTTTTCCATTTTTAACAAAAAGGAGTTGTGTTTCTGTGAAGTTTGAGGAATGTTGTCTTGGGTTTTGTGGGTTTTTTTTCCAAAAGAAGTAAGGGGGATGCTTAAAGCAACAAGCGCTTCCATGAGTAACCAAATCAATGGGATTTTTTGCCAACAGTTTTGTGTCTTGGGACCGGACAGTGCTATTACTGCAGCCTTCCCTCTGAAGGGGCAGATTTAGAGTGCCTCCTCTTTGTCCAGACTCACATCTTCACAAACCTTGTAAGCACTTTATATACTTCCTACACCAATACTTTAGCCCTGTACTTCTCTGACAGACTTATTTGAAATTCAGCAACAGATTAAACATCATTGTTGGGTGCTGAAAGACACTTGCATTCACACAAACACGCACAGAGCAAACTTACTTCCTTAGGAGTGGAAGGGGAGGAAATACACATGCTTTTCATTACCCCTTGACACATCTGTTGACAAGAAAACTGTAAAAGGGATGTGGGAGCTGTTTTCAGACCTAGATACCTCCGGTACCTAACTTAGCTATTCCACTGGTTAAAAGTTCAGGGTGCCTAAGTGAGGCACTATACACTCATTGAAAAGATACCGTTTCTTCTCAACAGCCATTTTAAGTACCTACTTCTCTACAATGACTAAATGGCCTTAGTGCTTTATACTTCTACAGACTGATTCACAATATTTTGACACTGAACAACAGATAGGAAGAACCAACAAGCAAGAAAAACTAACTACAGAACATGTCTTCATATGGGCCTGAATTGGACCTGTATAATGGACATTGCTGGCTACAGTGGAAACAATGAGACCTTTCAGAGGATGACTGTTAACAAAAGAAGCAAGGGAAGAATGATACAATAGTCTCTGTACATTAGTTTGGAAGTTCTACTTGCCCAGGATACTGGGTCTTCCTTAGCTGGAGGGAGACTTAGTGAGAGAGAGAAACTTAGTGAGGCTGGAACAGAATCTGTGGCTCATAAAATAGATATTACCTGTGAAGGAGGCAGAGAATCATAGAATGGG
>VZTU01025184.1:112376-129595 GCA_013400835.1 Zapornia atra | reverse complement strand
TGCATCTCACTATCACTACCTAAAAGAAGAGATAAAACATTAATGTCATAGTAGAATCATAGTTTTGCACTGAATTGGCAATTAACACTGATGATGCTGGCCTTTGTACCAAACAGAACCAGATGTGGGAACCAAAATCTAAAAAGGTGCTAACTTTGGTATTTTTACATTCTCCTACCATACAGTTAACAACTTGTTTAAAATTCAGTCAGTTTGCAAAGTATAACCAAATACATCTTGCCTGCTCAATTTCTGTGCTCTGCAAGGCTAACTGCATGCTTAGCTGTGAATAAAACCAGTTTTGATTCACTAAAACAAAGTTGGAGAGTAATTTCAGTACAGTGACAGGAATGGCCTATTAGCATGTTCTAAGAATCAATAGTCTTGAGAGCTACCAGAAGTGAAATTAAGCCTACTGTGTTAAAGAAACTCATTCAAAACATTGCATTTTTGTTCTATGCACTAAGTCTAACATATAGAAGACCAGTGCTTTCTTCTTTCTGAAGGCACAAGGTGATGTGAACATGTGTGTGGTGGTGCAAATGCTCCAACTGAGGAGGCCAATAATTGATTATCAAAGAAAAAAAAAGCCACATTCACAAAATTTTTATTAAAAAAATTCCCCTTTCACCTCAAACAAGTGAAGCTTAAGTTCTGTACTACTAGGTAATGTTTAGAAAAAATGAAAATAATACAGTAATTTTTGAAGGCTATACATTGTAAAATCCCGTAAGTCAGCATAAACTTGGACTGTGCAAGCAAATATAGCAAGTATTTCAGATGTCATTTATTTGGTCCATCAGATGTACAGTATAGTAGTAGTATCTGAGTTTACAAAACATCAAATATAAATAACCTGAAACTGTAACAATACACAAAATTTGCTTCTTACACTGACATACCAGGCAGTACGAGCTGAAAAACTTGAGTAAATTAACAGTTTTACAGTAATGTACATAGTGCCAGTTGAAGTTTAAGAACACTGTTGAAACAGGGCACTAATTTGCTTTATTAAATTTTTTTCTTTACTTGTTCAGGGTGTGAAAAATGTTTAGGACTAGACTAAAAATATTTTTCTTCAAGCAAAGAATAAAAACATAGTTACTTAAAATCCAGGCATCAGATGATGACCCTTTACTAAACAAGAGTAGGTTTTTTGTGTCCTACTGAATTTACACAAAAATAACATGCTTTTTTCCTGTTTAAGCAAATACTTATCTGTAAGTATTCATAAGCTATGTTTCTACTACATTTAATATATGGAATTAATATGGAAAAACTTCTGAGTCTATTGAGATGAGAGCTTTATCATCAAGAGCAACAGACACAAATTATTCAAGCCAGTGGTTTGGTATTCACTTGGAACAAAGGCCTTAAAATTAGTCTAGTTCTGGGCATTTTTCACATCCCAACATAGTATGGTGTAACTGTAATATGTTATCTGAATCATTTTGTCAAGGAGCATGTTCAGTCTAATGCTATAATCTCATCTTGCTCTTCTGTCTGCTCGGTACGCACTCTCTTTGTGCTGACACACTCGTTATCCTCTAGTTTTCTCTTGCGGCTTTTGTTTTCCATATCATCATCAACATTGCTTGAAGTACCTTCATCTTCAGAATCAATGATCAACAGATCATCTTGATCTGGAGCTGCAAAATACGGGGTTTTTTGAATTCAAATGGATACTGTAAAGTTAGTCTACTATCAACCCAAATTTCATACATAAAAATAAGAAAGTTTCTAATACAACAACTACATCTCGGAGCGTTCTTTATCCATATTCTTTGTCATTCAGATGCAAGAGTATTCTGTGTGATTCTCTGAAATCACTGCAAAAATATTGCAATAACCCCAAAATACAGGAAATGCCTTAGTTAGCACAATCATTTTTGCATATACAAAATGGAAGAATGGCATGCTCTCTGCAGCAGGCCTTGAGAACAGAACTGTTGTTACAGACACCGAGCTGTAGTCCAGGCTCCCCTTTCACTAGTGCATTCAACAAACTCCCACTAGTAGCCATACTCCTTGAGCGAGTGAGAAGGAACATGCAAAGACACAGAGGAATGGAAGGGTAAGCAGACTTAAAAAGCTAAAGCATAAGTAACAGAAAATAGAACCAAACGTGAACTTTCAAGACATCTAGTGGATTGTTTTGAAGCCCAAATTCACTGAAAAAACTTATTTTATGCTACATTTTTCTATATAATTTGAAATAAATTGTAGCAATACTCAACATTTAATCTCCCTTGAAACAAGAGGCAAGTGGAAGTGACCACATACTTGTATGCTTATGTTAAGTAGGACCATCTGACAGGTATAGAAACATGATCCAGAAGTGTAAGACAGAACTACAGATATCTAACTTACATCTGTCACAACAAGTACTCAGATTCATACACTATCCCTGTAAAACAGTATGACGTTTCCAGTACATTAGCTTTCAGTGCTTAACCATCCCACATTGATTTAAGTTAAACTATTGTGAGTATGGTGAAAGAAACACTACACGAGGAGGGTGATGGTACTTCTTCCTCACTACAAACACTACTTCTTGCCATGCTTTGCTTGACAGTTGATAAAATATTTTGTAACCAGATAATAAAGACTTTGTCTTAAACTAACAAAATGAAACACAGTGAAAGACATCCACAAAGTCATTTTTAATCTGTAGAGAGAAAGTGACAGATTTGGTTCTTTTTTTGTCAAGCAACACTGTGATTATCAGATACAATGGGTCTAACCTGATTTAAATCACTGTGCAAATGATGCACTTAAGCCCTTCTGAGTTAAATAATTAAATTTCAAGCTGTAATTACTGTAAACCTTTGTAACAATCTTAAAATATATTTTTTTAACAATTGTAAAAGTGCATTTGCTATGTAATATTCTATTTATGAGGCAGCTTAAATGCTTTTTATTTCATGTTGGCAGAGTTAAGTCTGAAGACAACAATTTTAATTGGACTGCACTACTGCAAGATTATTTTGTTTTATTTAATATTGATGACTTATTTACCTGTTGATGTTGAGGGCTGCGCTCCATCATCACTGCCATTGGTAATGTTCTTGGATGCTGGTTCTGATGGTTTTGGACCAACTTTTTCAGGAGTATCACCAACAACTTCAAATTCTACATCTTTTCCTAGGTCTTCACTGCATTAAAACATATATGTTTTTAAACAACCAGGTGAAAATAAAACCCCATCTTTTTTCACAAGGATGTCATTCAGGTATCAGAGCACCCTGCCACTATTACAAAATGAGAAAAGCATAATAAAAAAAGAAAAAATATCTGTTCAGTTCTCCTTTATAATTTATGCTTTGTCTATACATAAACACTGTTCCACACTTATTCCTAAAATACTTAGGAATAAGAAAAATCATTACCTGAACTTCCCTTGTTTTCTCAATGCCCCATTCTTATACTCACTGAAAGTGCTATATAATAATTTACTGTATATAATATATATATTATTCATCCAGGATTAAATATACACACCAATTATTTCAAAGTGACATTGCTGTATCTGAACACAGGTAGAGGAGCAGTGGATCTACTACCCCAGCATGCTGCGAGGGATGGTTTACCTTTTAAAATTTTGTTTTGTTTTTTAAACAGCTGTTTCCCACCTGCTGGCTGCCCCAACAGTACATTTAGTTTTCTACTGTATTTTTATGTTGTGTAGTAACAGGTTATTCAAATAAAGTTTTTCCAATTACTGTTGTAAAAAACCAAACACAAACTCCAACAAAAAACATGCCTAAATTCTATAAATTAAAAAAATTTACCTCTGTGCTTTATTTCTGCAGCTTAATCTCTGAGCTTTATTCATTAATTTAAAATGCTGAGTAGGAAATTACCTGTGGAACCATTCTACACATACACACAAAACTAATTATTTCAGAATCCTTACCTATGAAGCACATTGATCAACAGTGTATAGTCCTGGAGGAAATCATCTGCTTGTAGTCGAGTGCCATTTCGAATTCCAAAGTCTGATAATTTCCTGTGGTTATTTGCTACAAAAATAGCAAACAACTGCAATGTCTACAGCTATTGATATAAAGATCCTTTACAGCTGAGTAAGTATGATGAAATGAGTACTCAAAGTTTTATGTAGAAACATAAGATCAACCTTTATTAGCTATATTTAAAGTAAAAGCTGGCATCTAAGCCTATCCGGAGTTAAAACTACTTACATTGGAGTTAGTTACCACCCCTCATGAACCATGTTCCAGCACTCCACCGTTATTACATTTTGGAGATAATATTTGTAACACAATAGTACCTACAAGCATCACAATAAAAGGCCACCATCTAAGAATAAGAAAATGAACTTGCAAAAGAGGAAAACATCTGGTGCACACTTACAGCTGAGTAACTCTTCTTGAGAAGAATCCTGACACTTCAGGCAGAAAGTACTTTATATAGGAAAGCTGAACTGGACATAGAGGCTTGTAGACAATACCACTAGCTATTCTCAAGCCACTTAAATACTTGCAAATCCAGTTCTCCTCAAATATTAGTCTACAGGATGAATATGAGAATTTGTTATACTTCCATTGCATATATCTTGCTTTCTTCCTGGTTTTTATCTCCTCTTACCTAAAAAACTTCAGTATGCCTACCTTCTGTTTCTCCTTCTTCCGAAGAGATAAGAATAGTTCCTTTTCCATCATCTATTTGTACATCTGGTGCTACCATAGCAAATTTTTCTTTCACTATCTGAAAAGATAAATATGATTATCTAATCAATATCTGACTTTAGAACACTTCTAAAAGAAAGAGCCTTGATTTACGTTGATTTTCTTCACCTGGGTTATTCTGTCTCTTGTTAGCTTGACTTTTTGGAAAACTTAGGTTTGGTTTTAAAAGAAAAAATTTATATATCTGTGCATGTGTGTGATATGGATGTATATACAGAAAGAAACACACAGACATATGCAGACATGCATAAACATGTATGCTAAGAAAGCAAAAAACTGCTATTTAAATGGAAACTCTATCATTTCCTGAAGGCCAGTTTTAGTGTAGTGATGGGACAAGAGGGAATGGCTTCAAACTGAAAGAGGGCAGGTTTACGTTAGACTTTAGGAAGACATTCTTTACTGTGAGGGTGGGGAGGCCTTGGCACAGATTGCTCAGAGAAGCTGTGGCCACCCCCTCCCTGGCAGGGTTTAAGGCCAGGTCGGATGCAGCTTTGGGTAACCTGGGCTGCTGGAGGGCATCCCTGCCCATGGCAGGAGGGTTGGAATTTGATTTTTGAGGTCACTTCCAACTCAAATCATTCTGATTTTCAGGCATTTTTTATTTTATTTTTTACTTCTATTAATTAAAGAATTATATTTTGATGCCTGAAACCTTCAGGTTTAGATACACTGAAAAAAATTTAAAAGACTTCAGAAAATGACAGAATTACAATCAGTTGTGACTATGCAACTGTTATGTGGCTACTGAACTATCCAAATGAAATATAAATTTAGTTACAAAATAAAAACATTCTTTCACAAGATATACAAGCACATATGAGCAAGCACGCTGCCTCATCTAGGTCTTGTAGCTCAGAGAAAGACAAACTGTGGAGCAAGTATGAACAGCCATGTTCAGGCAAAATATACTGGAGAAAAAAAAATATTAGCAATTTACAGTATCAGAACCAAAATGAAAGCTGCAGCTGTTGAGATTTACCTTATCCTGGAGTGTTAGCACAGTAACTTTGTGTACATTAAGCTTCACAGTCACTTCTGGCTTACTTGCACATACGTAACAGTTAGGATTTGGTGGATCCAGAGCACAAGGAACCAACAGCTTCTTTCTGGGATTTGGCTGCTTGTTCAGAAAAATCTTGAGGACAGAAAGGAATAAAAAAGGTTATTCTAGAAAATAACAGCACTCATAAAACCTGTTTCCCTACAGACTTATTTTCTTAGTCTCCCCTGTTCCCTAATCCTCTCTGAATGGGAGAAAGTGCGTATTACGTCCACTCCACAATGACACCTGTGCTGACTGACCAGCTATTGCCAGATACATCTGTAACATGACACAACCACATTTCAAGTCATGTCAGTCTGGTTCTCTCTCCTATCCAGCAGCCTATCCTTATTAAATCAGAAGAATTTAACAATCCTTAAGACTTCCACTTCTCTTTTCATTGTTGCTGAAAATTCCCAGCACACTCAGAATCCACTGAAGCAACAAGTGAGAGACAGTAAAAACATGCAATAGTCATCAAACAGGTTAAATGTGACTTTTAAATGAATAATAAAGTATCTTATTCCCACTTACCGTTCTACACTGATCTATTTTTCCTGATAAAATTTTCAAGCCCTCCAGCACTATCAGACCAGCTATTACTGCATTAGTAGTTGCTATGGCTGGGATAATATTTCCTGCCATTGCTGCAAAATAAGCAAGAATATACAGATTTTTAACAGTACATGAAAATGAGAAGTTTAATTATTTTATAAATAAAGCAATGTTATATTTTATCCTTACATTTAATATCAAACCTGCTCTTCATATTCATACTGAAAACATGCATCCTGAGGTTCGCAGCAGAAGTGACAAAATCCATTGCAGAAGGGTCATCCTAAAAAGAAGTTAATAGGCATTTAAACATCAGATTATTCATTGGGAAAAGTTTGCAACACATGGTTCCTAAACCTTTAAACCACAAAAATGTTCAAATGTCTGTACAATGTCTGAACGTTGATTGTAGAAGTTAATATTCCTCCTCTTTCAGATGATATGCCTAGATATAGCAGTAATATTTTAAATATGTGTGCTTAGAAGTTTTACTTAGTATTTTTTTTTCATTTAATAAATTGAAGCACTGGAACAGGCTGCCCAGAGAGGTTGTAGAGCTCCTCTGGAGATATTCAAAACCCGCCTGGATGCTGTCCTGTGCAGCCTCCTTGAGGTGATCCTGCTTTAGCAGGGGCTTGGACTAGATGACCTTTAGAGGTCCCTTCCACCCCTACCACTCTGAGGTCTTAAGTAGTGATAAATCATAATATATGTCTAAAATAACATCTATATCCAAAATTTTACACTATTTTGCGCTCAGTTTCTAAACCTGGTGTTTCAGAAAGGAGTATTGAAAGGAGTATTTTTACTAACTCTTGTAATACTTTTTCACTATTTTGTCTGCCCTATTCCAAATTACATTTCTTCTTATGAAAAAGGACAACTGCCTGCAGAAAGACTACACTGTATATCTGGTGCTAAAAGAGAAAATTATTTTCTTGTTTTTCTTCAGCAGCACCCATATCACATAGCTATCAGAGCTAATTACTATGTACCAGTCTGCAGAACTCTAGCTACAAACCACTGTGTAAGAGCACATTTTAGAAAAAGCTAAAAAGGGAAAAAAGTGAAGCTGCATTAATCAAATACTTTAAAAAAAATCAAAATGTGACAAATATTTCTGAGTTTGTAATCTTTAAAGTTGGTCAATTATGTTATGTTACATCATAACAGTTAATTCTTTACAAGCAATGAGTTACAAAATACAGTATTTAAAGCAGGTTTACGTATGGAAAGTGCTTCAGCGAGGTGCCAGGCATTTTGTCCAAGTACTATTATTCTGGAATGAAACTGAGTGAATCCAGTTAATATTTGCAGTAGATACGTAGAGTATAACTGGTTCTTCTGTACTTGGCAAACTGACCTTATCCCATATAAGCTCTGCTCCATCCCCCTTCTCAGCCAAGTGGAGTCTCAGGGTTTCAACACTCTTTGAAAATAAGTGTGCATAGCTCTTGACATCGAGAACCTGCTGATCCTTCAAGAGTGCAGAGGATTCATTTTGTTGTTCAGATGTGTTTTTCTCTTTGGGAAAAAGAAAAAATTAACATCAGGAATACTTATAAAACACACTGAAACTTTCTGAAAGAGCTAAGGATTTTCCAGTTTCTGGAAAAATAGAGTATTTTCTAAATTGAAGAATATTTTACAACAAATCTGCATTTAAAATTGCAGCAATGGCACTACTTACATGCACAAGTTATGCAAATGTAAATTTTCAGCAGAATTCAGTTTTAGAGACATCTATCAGTGCTTATGGTGTCTACTAAAATAAGCTGACTTGTAATTTTTTGAAATGTGTATTTTCTATAGCCAGTACTGAGTATCTAAAATAAGAACTGCAAAACAGTTTTAGAAAAAACATTTTCTAAACAAGAAAAACTTGAAATCTTCAAGAATTCCAAAGAATTAATTTGTTCATTAGCAGCACTCAACTGTGGGAGTGAGAAAATGTCTGTATCACAGAGATGCACTAACAAACAGCAGGGATGACTTACAAACATACAATGGGAGGAGGGACAATTACCTTGATTCTGTACCTCAGCCCAGTCCAGTGGCACTGGAGGCTTTCTTTTCCTCCACAGCTTATCCATTGTCAGCAGATATCTAATGTCATCTTTGAAAAGCTAGGAAGCATTAAAAAAGAAAAAAAAGCCCAAAACATTAAAATGGAATGAGGAAAAGACGACATACTTTATTTTTACATCTGCTGTGAAATTTAAAAAACAGCATTAGATTTATAAGGTTTTGCTTTTCTCCTTGAAAGTATTTATATTAAATTCTGAAGGAAATAAAAGCCAAACAGATTTGAAAAACTTCTTGTTCTCCATTCTCTAACACTTAGTGCATAAAGCAGACACAGGTCTGATTAACTGCGGGGGGGGTGGGGGGGTGGGTGTGCGGCGGGTAGGGTGGAGAAGTCAAGTCAAATTCAAGAAAGAATAGTCCAAACAGTGGGTTCATGTGCCTGCTGAAGCCATTGCTACAGCACTTTGTATAGTCTCTGTATATTTGTAATTCTCCCTGATTCTTACCAACTGTGAATTACCACCTACCAACATTATATTCTATACTCATTTCCACTATTTACCCACTTTCAGCAACTATTTAGAAGGAAAACTCCTAAACCAATTTGTATTTTCTTATGCTAGAACCTGATTAAACAGAGAGGATGGTTGACAGTTTTTAGGTCCTTAAATTGGTTCTGATTACACCCAGGGAAATTCCTACAGAATTCTAGTTTACCTTTTCATATTAAAAGTCCTTCAAATGAAGGGGGTTTTTTCCCTGCAGAGTATGGACAAGTGCTGAAGCTATCTGTACAGAAACAGATGGAATGCCATAAAACAAGAAGTGTTGTAGAAGACCAACACTACAGCAAAACCAGTGGAAGTCATAACATAATTGCATAATTGATGGCTAGTTTTAAGTGTCCAAACTGGGTTTTGATTTAACTTTAAAGCACCTCATACACTTCACATACAGACATTTATTTGGATTAAAGAAAATACCTTAGTAAAAAGTTTAACTGGATCGTATCCAGTTGATTTAGCCCACTCCTTAGTTGAAACACGTTTAATCTCACCATCTTCATTGGATGCTCGTGCTCTGGCTTCTGCTTCTGCTGGCTCCCCTATTAATAAAGTGTGTTAGCAAATTAAAAAGAAAAGAATAAAAATCAACTCCAAGTATTTTCCCTAGAGTTAATAACCAAAATGATACAGGGATCATCAAATTGCTTTACTGCACCCAACAAAAGCTGAACTAGACACAGTGCAACTACTCCTGTTTTGCCTCAGCACAGCAATTCACAAATTTAACTTGCTGTCCCCCGATCGTTGGCAGAAACAGTGAAAATTGTTTCCCAGTAGTTTGCTCCACATAATGTTATAATTTTATAAATCCCTAACCATCCCCTTTCAGCAGCTCTTTTCATGCTTGAAATGTCTTACTTTGATTAGAACTTCAACACAAACCGCCTCCCCCCTCCTCCATCTTCCTACCTCTGGCTATTCCTGTATTAAAAAAATAATCCATGCATACAGATGCTATTCATTTTATGTTTCTTTCTCTGTCCCATTCAGCAATTGTTATCATGATTCCTAGGAAGAAGCAGGTTGATGTTTTCATTGATCTATTAACATCTTAACTGAGAGAAATCAACTCAGAGACCAACACTTTATGCATAAGCTTGTGAATGTTTCTCTGCTTTCATGGAAAAATAATTTCATATTTATCTGCACCAAATTTACCTATCACAGCCCAGTCATTCTGTATTGACTGCTTTTTGCAGTTAGTCCTCACCTTTGTAATTCTTAGTGACTTTGCTTAATCATATATGCTGAACAGCACTGGTCCCATCCCCAACCTGAGACACTCCACTAATCACCAGTTATCTCTATCATTTATGTCCTTTATCCACCTCAGGATCTTCATTCTTTTGTCTCCCCATGGCTGCTTAACTCCTTCAGGTTTCTCAACAAAAAAAAAAAAGTCTGAGTGCCCCCTGCAGATTCAAACCTGCATAAACCAGATGCTTGCCCACAGGTTTGCAGATTCCTTCCAAGGGCCTGCAGAACCAAGCAAGGAACGACTTCCCTTTACAAAGGTTGCACTGACCCTTCCTGACACACCACATATGCCCACCAATTCTAAACAGCATTGCCGCCACGGACGGTTGGCTCACTAAGACACCTTCAGAAATCTCCAGAAACAAGTCATAACCTCTGAAATGGAACATTTCTGTGCAGGGTAAGACACCAGTTTATATTACTCACAGGCAGCTTCAGGATCAGCTCTGTCAGGAGAGACTTCTTGATCAGCATCTTCTTCTCCAAACAACTGGCTATATAATAATTAGGAACACAATTTCATTGCATCTGGTTAAAGTCTGGAACATCTGCTAGCATATACTTCCACTGCAGAATATATCTAAGTGCCACTTCACACATTGCTTTTTAAATTGTTGGGATTCATCACACACAGACTTAACACTGACAACACAAAATGTCCAACACAAAAATGAATTCAGCAAAACAGTTCTGTGTAACTGAATAGCTCACCTAGCCTTATATTTACACTGCAGTATTGAATGCATTGCTTGTAACCCTCCAGATCTCAGCAAACCTTACATCTGTTGATTCATGCATTAAACTGAAAAGCACGTTAACTTCACACAAAGGTGAAAAATAAAGTAACCTAAGTAACCTCAACCTACACTGCTGGGCCAAACTACTTTGCCAGACTTTCTGTGATGTTAGAGCATGGCCTAAGTACTAACCAAACTTCCATTCTTATATTAAAAGAATTAAAAACTGACCCCCAGACTAGGTCAAAAGATTGGAGGTTTTTGCTATAATCCACATTCATTAAAAAAACCAACCAAGCAAACACCACAAAACCAAAAGTGTCCCCCAATTTTTCTTCTGTCTGCAGGTTTAAAAACCAGAAGAGTAGAACCACAGTAACTGTTTTTGAAATCACTTACTTGAACAAATACTTAGCCCACACAATGCAATGGATAGGTTCTGACGGCGTATTTCGGATTGTGCAGCCTGGAAAAGTCTTCTGAGTTGGTTTAGGATGACATTCATAACATTCTGTCACTCCCTGGTCAAAAGTGAAATATTTACTTGTCACACTCTGAAGGCTACTGATAGTACATGCCATTACCAGATGACCTGTAACTGTACCTCAAAACACCCAATTCCCTGTTGTCTAAAATAGCTAATGCTTTAAAGCCACAAGAATAATACACAACCTAACCTTTTTAATAACTGTTACTTGTCCAAGGTAGCCTGCAGTTCCACTCTCTATAAGAGGAACATCAGCAGCCAGGCACATCCTGTTCACATGGTTACGAGCAGCTGCAAATGAAGTTTTTAAAGAAAAATTTAAATAATTAGAATGTTTTATTTCACCAAATTAAAACTAATCTCCTATACAAACATTTATCCTTAGCCTGTGTTATTTCATTATAGAGCACTGTATCTTTTCTGTGAAGTCAATTTTCCAATCAACACAAAATAAATTGACACTATGAAATACAAACTCAACTGAATCATTCCATACATACACACAAAACCCATCAGTTCCCACAAAGCAGCAACACAGCAGTTCATGTTTACTTCCCAAACACCCCTAAAAGCACTAACTACCCTTTCAATTTTCTAGCGAAGCACACAATCATCAGTCAAACTACAGATGGGTTAAGAGGATACTTATTTAACTGAAATTGCTGAAGTACTAAGAGTAGAATACATTCAAGTTCCTATGAACAAGCAACTGCTTTCTTCTCCAATATGAAATCATAGTGAAAACTTCACCTCTGTTATCCAGAGCATTCATAACCAAGGTAAACTGGCGGAAGAACTCTACGTTATAGTCAGGGCTACAGGAAAGAAAAACAATACTCAAAATGGCACATCAAAGTTGTTGGTTATTATGCCACAACAGAAACTACACACATGCAAAGTGTGAACTAATGTTTGTGTCATAAACTATACATATAAATGTACTGCTAGACTTTAACTGCCCCTTTTGTCTTCTGCCCATTTTAAAGCTGGGCAAAAGCATGAATTTTATGCTGCTGGAAGGAAGCTACTGCAATTAGTACTAATTTGACCAATGAAACAAGCAGACAACAAAAAAGTGATTATAGTGCTCTGACCTAATGAGTAAATTGGCTGAGCTGTGGTAACTGACCTTAAAAACCATCAGCTGAGACTGAAACGTGCACACTGTAATTACCACAGCTCATGAGACTGTTGAGAATTCGTTATACTGTGATGGCTCAATTGGTTTTGATTGTGCCTCCACCCCCTTAGGAGCCAAGACATGAGATTTTGAAATCTTGACACTTTAGTATCTTTACAATGCATTTTCCTGATTTATAAAAGAAGGTGGCAAAGAAGAGAGAGTAGAGAAGAAACAATGAGTAACAGCTTTACAGTTTCAGGAGAAGGATGTAGTAAGTCAGCGTTTCAGTGGCTAACAACATCAGTGTTCAAACATTAATACTACAGAACATACATTTTTAAGAAATTGGACAAATATAAATTAAAACATGGGAAACAGCCAATGAAAATCTACATAACCTTGTACTGACTAGTTATGGATCATAAAGATTAAGCTTTAACAGTCTGGGGCATATATAAATGATATTCAGTTATACACACACACAAAGGACTTGTTTTTTTAATCATGGACCCAACATTCACATTTATTTTAAGCTACATATTGCTCAAGACATCAGGGCATCTTTACAGTGTGGAAACTTATATAGTAAGTGTTGCCAATAAGATGAAAAATAAGACATAAGCAAATGACTACAGATTACTACCAGAGTGTAAGAAAATTCATGCAAAATCCACACTCTCAACTCAGGTGCATGGCAATCTTAGATTTACAGTTATTTCTTCTTACTTCACTAGGTTTTTAAAATATCTTAAAGCACACCACTGTAGCATTTAAATAACAAATCAAAATATGTAATTAGAGCTTAAAAACAAACATACTTCATGATGCTATCATGGTAAGCTATAATATTAGCTTCTGGATAAAACTGTAACACGCTTTCCTTGGCAACCTAGAAATAAAAAAAAAACAAAAACAAAAAGAGCCACTTATTATTTCTTCTGTCCTTCTAAAGATAGACTCGATACTAGTTGAGTATCAAGCAAGTTGATCACCTTAAGAGATTTAATTACTTCTATAATGAAATGTTGTGGATAGCCAAGATCAACTAACACTTACCTCTTCACCATAGAAACAAAGTTGTGGCATGTTTCTGACACTGTCCATAAACTAATACTGAATAAGACTTGAGCTTTGACTTTTATCTCACCTGTGATTTTGATCTTCCAACATGTTTCTTTTGAAACAAAAACTGCCTGTTGAGATTGCTGACATCAATAGTATCCAAATCAATCTATAAACACACAGGAGACAGACATTTCACTTTTACAGAAATAAAGGGAACAAAATCATTCAGTTTGACACAAATGTGCTTGGCCAAAATGCATAAACCTCACAGAGCCCTTTTCAGACATGCATACAGGTGGAACATCTGCACTACAGCAACTGCAGAGGCACAGGCGATCACCTAATCATCTCTGGAGTCCATACGTATTAAATAATTGCTAACAATGGAACCCTATGTAAAACATTAAGGGCCACATGACAACAAACTTTCTGAAGAAAGAGTCCCTACTAAAAAGCCACATGAATGTCAACATATGAATACATCGTAGTTAGTAGAAAGCCAGTAACCAATTGTCTTATTTACTGCAGGATAAATATTTTACTGAGAATTCAGCATACAAACTCAGAGAAGATACTGCAGACATCTGCCTACATAGGTCTCATCAGACCCCATGCAGGCCTGGCCATGCTGAACGCTGGCTCTGTACCAGGCTTCTCCAAGGTCCAAGAAAGGCTACTCCGGAAACTAATTAGTACTTCTACTATATAGTTGAACATGGCTTTGAGCATGGCTTTTTGCATCAGTAAACCAAAGGCTGCATTGTCCTCCAATTCTCACACTGCAGGGCAAAGGTTTTTACTGTTTCTCACCAGGACTAACTGCTGAAATGTGTACTTCAAAACTATGAAGTATACTTAAAACAAAAAGTAAGATCAAATCATGCAGTCAAAATGTTTAAAATATATACCACAGAATACCTGTGATGTACAACCTCAAAGGATGCCATGGCTGGAGCTCCTCTAACAGACATGTTTCTATTTATTAAGTATGCAGATGAACATCAGAATTTCAAACATCTTTAACCCCCACCACAAGAATTAAGTAGATTTAATTAGAACTTTGAGAAAACTTATCTCTACCTTTGTTGCCACTACTTTTCCATTAAACAGTTTCTCTGATCAACTGCTTTTTCTACAAGTCCTTTTCTGTCCCTAACATTTTTAACCAGGAGGGAAAGGACACAATTCTTCTAAGCCTCAGAGATACTTCTCCCAAATTCCTACATTGTTGACACACTCAACATAGTAATGCTTTTAACTATAAGGAAAGTACTACCAGACTGACTGTGCAGTGTGTTGTTTAAACATGACCTACCAAGGGTGTTCTCATATGCTTTTAATTTTATTAGCCAAACCTGGAATAACAAAGAACGTATGCCACACACTTCTCACTGAAGATCCTTTGTATGCAAGATCCATGCTCCATGATTAAACTTTTCTTTCCCCCCCAGAAAGGAATATTTTTAAATTGATGGATTAATTTTTAATATATTAAGAACTCTAACAGCTACAGAGTTCTACTAAAACACTAAATAAATTACTGTGGATGTAATCAGAAAATATACAACGTTTTAGAACTGTATTGCAGAGTATTAATCTTTATTACCCCCAGTATCCTAGCAACTACTCGTGGTCTTGTACCTTTCCAGGAAAATGGTATTTGCAGGGAAACACGTTTCTACCTCTCCTCTCTCATAAGACACACTCAGAAAGCTTTGGTGGAAAGATAAAAGCCCAAGAACCTCAAATGAAAACGATTAAGTGCTTAATTCTGTTAAAACTTCCACTACCCAGAAGGTTTTCAGTATTTTGCCTCAAGATGATATAAGCTACAACTGCAGTGACATAAGCTACAACTGAAAACAGTACTACCAAGACCAAAAGAAGCAAAGGAACTTTGTTTCCAAAGAGAATACTTGAAAACTTTATACGTCAACAGAAGCTTCAATCTAGCCAAGAATGACCAGAATTTAACAGTTCTCTTGTTAATGTAACTTTTATACTGCTCCTGTTTTTGCAAGTTAGAAGGCCTCACAGCCTCCTAAGAATATATATTCATGTACTTAATTCAGAGTTGGATTTTGAGTAATTTGATTTTGTTCTTCATAAACAAGAACAGTGGCACCAAAGCATACTCAATGAAATCACATATTTGTGACTTGCATTCAAAACTACTAGACTTTTTAGCATTAATATTTTGTTTTAAAATATATTTCAAAACTCACAGAAATAAAAAGCACTTTCAGGTGTCCCAAGCTTGTTGTTATTTAATAATCAAGGGAAACCTTCAACAAATTCACCAATGCTGACAAAAGCAATTTATTCTAACAGCAAACTTCCTCTTTGCTTGTAATTCTCTGCTCTTTTGCCCACCCACACCGTATGCTATTAAAATGTTACTGTCTTGCATAAAACACTGCCAATGATATTTTTATATGAAGATGGCCCTGATCCAACATGCACTTAAGTTAATGGAGTCCAACCAAGTTGGCCTTGAAGACAATACAAAAATAAAAATCAAACTCTAATAAGCATATCCCGATGAGATTTATGCCTATCTAGAAAATCAGGAGATATTAAATCCTTTATATTATAATGGACTGTGGGAGTACACAAACGACATACTAAGGCAGGGACAAAAATCAAGGGGAAAAATGCAGGAAAGGGAGGTTTCCACTCTTCTGCATGTCTCCTTCACCAAGTACAACGTTAAAACGGGACTGGCTCTCAGTGGCAGACACAAATCAAAGGGACAATTTGTAATTACAATTAAGCAATCCTACAAGTTTTTAAAAGTACTTCAAGCAGGAAGGCCTGAGTTGTGTGAGTAACACGGTAAACCAGTACCCGTACTCTTCTACTAGCTGGTATGACTTCAGATAAAAGCTGTTTCTAATATGCTTTGCTCAACAAGCCTGACTGTAAAAACAAGCTTCTCACAAGTTGTCACACAAAACTCTCAGGCGTGACTCCAGGCCAGGCACAGCGTAAGCAAGGAAACAGACCTGTGCTCTGGCTGGGTCTGCACTCCTGTGATTTCTTAAAACCAGAACTTTTCAGAACTACAGTAAGAAACTAACAAACGTCGGGAAACCGGGTATTCAGAGTTTTGCTGACAGCACTTCTCTCGATACTCTCAATTCTGCTCTTCCTATACACACCCAGGAGATCAGTATCAGGAAGCAAAAGCGAAAGTCAGACCCCGCGGGAAGCTGTCGCGGGAAGCTATCGCGACCAGTCTTCTAAGACTGACAGGTTTACAACTCGGCATCTAAAAATACAATTCACGTCCCGCGTATTTTGCTTTTCGCTGCGGTCCGTTATTGGACCATCACCCCAGTACCCGCAAAGGCGGCGTCAGGCAAAACCAGGGCTTTAGCAAGCAGTCGCTGGGCACGAACACGGCGCACGGCTGTTTCCCAGGAGGTTTCACCTACGGGCTCCGAGAAAGGCGCGGCTTCTCTTCCGCCGAGCGACGGCAGGACCCGCCGCTGCGCCGGGAAGGCGGCCCGACCTCCGGGGAAAGACCGCCCTCTCTCTTCCCCCCTCCCCGGCGCTTGCCCCGGCGGGGAGCCCGGGCACAGCGGCACCGCCGCTCGGGGCGGCCCGCGGAAGAAAGCCCCGTCGGAGGCGGCGGCGCGGATGGC
>VZTU01025184.1:57621-102967 GCA_013400835.1 Zapornia atra | reverse complement strand
AAGTGCACTGTTGTGGAATTCTGCAAAAGCCAAGCAGGTGTCATACAGTGGTTTTGTTTCAGGTTATCTCAGTCTTAGAGAAGGACTTAACCTGTCTTTCAAAATAACAAAACACTACCTACTATTTTAAAGTTATATTTACAATCTCTTTTGCTGTTTTGTTTTCTCTTAAGCACTGAACCACTGCAGCTGAATCAGGTTTTTCACAGCCAGCCTAGTTGTAATTCTCTGCAATCAGTGTAACAAAAGACTGATATTTTCCTTACATTAACTATGCTACTTACTCCTCCCTGGGCAGTACTTTCTTCAGCAACTGAGTCACCAGGGAGCAGCAATCAACTACGCTGTGCTGGGAATGCTGACTAATTTTGTAGAACTCCAATTCCTTCCATCACTGCTGAAGACTGGAGTCATGTTTCATGTAAAAGCTGTGACATAAATAGGTTACAGCAGCATGTACAATACCGAGTATTTGCAAGTTTGAACACAGCAGTATCATAGATGGGTGTGCAAGTAGATTTTTTTTTTTCCACAGGAAGCATCAATGTGTAGAAAGCTAAAATATTGTAAGGTCAGTAATGTTATTAAAATACTGAAATAGTGAGCAATATATCTTTTAAAATTACATACTTACCTTGCTTTTCAGGATGGTCAGAGTTCTATCTACAACTCTACTCTGAGATAGCCCTATGGAACAAACCCTTTTTCAGAGGAGGGATGACCTGAGAAGCAGGAATAGCAGACAACAAACATACATGGTCACTGACTTAGAAAGGCAATTATGGAAATTATGCATAATTAATATTTTTTTTAAAAATACTGTGTTCTATTGATAGAATGCAAAACCCAGCAGCAGTTCTGAATATTATCAACTAAACATACTGCTAATAACTCCTTCAAATATAGGTGTGCATACATACATTTGTGTTAATGTGTATGTACGGTTATTGAGTGATTGATATGTAATAATACTGGATAGATTGATATAGATGTAATTTAAGAGTCAATTAATTAATATAGCTTTAATAAAAGGAGAATTTGTGTGGTTTGGATTTTAGTGGAGTATGGCTATAGCCCTTTGTTTTGTTAGAGTAGCTACAAAATTTAACCGTAACAGTGGAACAAGCCTTGAAGATAAAGAAAGTGAAGGTAGGGAAGTAATAAATGAGACCAACAGCCAATTAAGAGACAGAGTATATCTTGTTTTCAGCTAAAAGGGGTTCCTAACTAGTTAGTGCAGGAATGTGTCTTTGAGAGCAGGAATGTGTTTTTGAGAGTATGGAGAAAATCATATAGAGCATGTGCTGAAAGAAAAGGTAGAAAGTTCACTGAGAGGAAGACACCCAGCCTTCATCCCTCAAGACAGCCAGAACCCCTGAGTGTCACTGAGCATGCTGTCTGGGAGGAGTTAATGTAAATGAGTTTCTGGAAATAATTTGCATAACCCTGCCTTTTCTTAGAAATGATAATGAATATGTATAGTTAATCTGTATAAATATGAGAACTTCTGCTTCAGACAGTGCACACACGAGGAGGAGCGATGCCCTGTGTGCCCAGCGCTGCAATAAAGGATACCTGCTTATTAGTCCCCAAGGCCAGTGAGGTTTGATTCTGGCTTTTCGAGGCTCTCTTTACCTTGAGCTGAACTGGGCATCTATACCATGGGACCAACCTCCAACCACATTTTATTTAGTATATTTAATATTAATGGTCACTATTTCAGTACTTTAATATTATGTGACAGGTCTCCCAGGAAGAGTAGCCATAGACTGTGGGACACTCAGCACCAATTAAAAGGGTAGTTAAAGCTAATTTATTGCAGTTTGTTTATACTGAGATGAGTGAAGTTCTTACAGATTCTTGGATGCTTACATTGTATGTTCCTTTGTGCCTGGCAAGAGTATCTTGTTATTTAACTGCAAAAAAGCCACTCCACTGCTTGTATGCCCTGATGAATTCCAGATACTCCAAAAATGTGGTCACAGCTGCTAACGCCCTTGAAAGGAAGAAAACTGGGGGGGGGGGGCATGCTTTTCACATAAATGGATTTCCCCTTTGTGGGCCCATGGACAACGCTGAGCTAACAACATGCAGTGAACAACATCATACTCTGCTCTCCCCTCTGTCTCAGTGGGTGTCTGTCCTGCCAGCAATGCTTCCTCCCTCCAGGCAGTGAACTGTGAACTCATGGCCAAGAAGGCTTGAACAGCTAACTACACCACAGAACAGTCTGTGTAAGATCTAGTGCCTTGAAGCTGAGATCCTGCAAAGAGAGATGGAAAATTCATTTCTGAAGCCCCTGATGTTGAAGAAAGAAACTGAGCACTGCCTGCAGCAGTTCAGTGAAAGAAAAGGAAGTTCCAAAAAAACAAAAGCAACATTTATTTATAACAGTTTACAAAACAAGAAAACAAGTAGAGATTTTTCTGTCCTCATTTTTGAGATGTCAAGCCCATCTTGTAGGTGTTTTCTGATGGACACTCTGCTTCCTACGAACTGTTTCCAATTAAAGTAAGTGGACAGAGGCTGTAAGAGTGACAACTGACCATCCTCTTCTGAAAGAAGAGGGGAATAAATGTGTGATATATGCTGACATATGATGTATTCTGTATAGATAATATATCATCCAATTTCTGCCTCATTCCCCCTTCTCACAGCAGCATTATTCAGTTTTGGTATCCACTGAGCAGATGCCATGGTCTGAAAGAATGTGGGGCTTTCTGCTTGTTTCATTTAATAGTGATTTTTAGCCAGAAAACCATTCCAAATTTCCCTTGATTATCTCCTTTCACTGTGATCATGACAACAGATTACATAATAGTGAGTTAGAAGGTGAGCATTAAACTCTGCATCCTGACTAATTTTGCGTGACTTCAGGTTTTAGAAGCAAACTATACCCTCCACAACTCATAAATCTGTGTGTTTTCTCCTTTCAGTCATCATTTGTTTCATGAGCTGTGTCCAAAACTCCATTTTACGTTCTTTCAATTTCTTTGATGCCTTTTGCATCAAGTTTATTTCCAGGTATTTTTCATCCAGACCATACTGAGGCCAATGGACCAGGCCTTCTCCATTGGGATCTCTGGAAATAATAAAATGAAAAGTTAGCTCTCCATTTGCCTATCAATTGTTCTCTGACAGCTCAGGTTGAGAGCATTTCAGAACACCAACAGAAGCTCAGAGTATGTAATTCTAGTACCTGAATAGTTGGATGGTTTTTATCAAAATGCTCATGGGTAGTTTAGCAAACATTTAATAGTTGCCATTACTTTTGGATCTAAAACTCTATTGCTCTTGGATTTTTTTTTTCTTTGTTTGGTCTGCAAGTTTCCTTAAAAGGTTTTACTTGCAATCATTAAGAATATAAATTATTTGCTTCAATATTTATCTTAAATTCTGCCCAATTTCTAGGAACTACCCTTTAAGTACTGTGATTATGTTTCAGGCAATGCACCCAAAACCTGCCCTGGAATTAACATAAAGATTCTCACCCATTCCTAGCAAAGTTGGTCCAGTATCTCATAACAGTTCTGCTAAGTTTATTTTCTTCTTCTGTAGCATGTCCTGCAAAGTGAGAGATGAAATGGCAACTTTAAATAATCAAGAAAGTAGCAGCTGTATCATTTCCAATAGACTGCAATCAGTTCTACTTGTTATTCTGAGCTATGGGAGTTTTATCTGAGCAGAGCTCTAGGAGAGACCTGCAAATGAATGATTTAATGAAAAGTAGCTATTACTAAAGACAGAAAACGCTTATATTGATCTCAGTATCTCTATTCTAAAAACCCTCCAGTAAGTAAAATTATTAATAATGCTGTTTTAAAAGGAATATGTTAGTAAACATGGATACATCACCGGCTAAGAATGGCTTTCCGAAGACAAAGGCAATCTCATCTGTATGATCTGCTTTCACAAACTCTGGTACAACACCTGTTGCTTGGCTTGGCCGATGTTGAAATTCATAAAAGTATACTGGGTTGCCAGCATCTAGTAGAAAATATTCAGAACAGTGTTTGAGAGCTGACAGTACCTGCCACCAAAGATGATAAACTTCCATTGCAAGCTATTTTGATAAAATGAAAACGCTTATCAATTTTTGGATAATGAAGTGCAATGCAAACTGTCCATAAACACACCCCAGGATGGAAGTCTACATTTCTCCTAATAAATGCTAAATTGCAGACTCACCTCTATGGTATCTAGCCACTTCAATGGCTGAAAGAACAAACAAAGGGTCAGCTACTGCATCAAGAAGGCCGTCTCGCACCTCAGCACGGTTTTTTGCATTCCCTATGTATTCCTTGTATATTTTATCAAGAACTTCAGAAGTAACACCCTGAAATGACCAACAAAAAGACCAACAAAAATACTTCTTAGAACGATGATGAATATTATAAAGAGTAACAGCACTGAGTGTGCCATCTGCACATCCCTGGCTAAATCCCAACCACTACTTTCTTTCAGATAAAATTCTCAACTCTGCCAGAGTGCAGCCCAGAGCTCAGAATTGGGAGTTACAGAGCTACCAGGTACAGGTGTTCTCAGGAAAGAGAGGTTTGCAAGGTCTAAAGATCACACAGTGATGCTGACAAATAGATATGGTAGTCTGTTCTCTCTTCTGTGGAAATAACCCTTGTAACAGAAAAGAAATCCTGTTGGATTTCATAAAATTCATTTATTGTTGTTGATGTTCCTTTCAGAACAAGACTGGGGTCTACCTTTCCAAGTTCATGATGGATCTCTATGACATTGTATTTGATCTATTGCAAGTACTGGCCATGTTTACAAAGTCCTTAATTCTTACAAAGTCCTTAATTCTTACATAGTAATCTGCATTTTTCTAAATTTAGTAGTTTCAGGAGAGCACAAAGGAAACAGAAGGCTAAGAGGTTTGTAAATTACAGGGAAACAAAAATCAAAGCTACCTAAACACAGGTCCCCCCAGTGCCATTTTAAACATTTCAAGTTATCTTTTCTAATATCCAGCTACTACTTCAGAACAGCGTGTTCTGTAGGTATTGTGTCCCACCTGCTGGTACCATACATGTCTTGGATAACCTAGCTTATTGAAAATGTCACAAGAGACTTAGTTTAAGTACCTGAATCACTCCTGGATTTTCACATAACTCCTTTTTTTAAAAAGGGCATTTGGGTAAGAAATTTAAAGTGTATTTGCAATTGCTACTGGCAACAGGAATACATCATGTCTGCCACCCATTATTGCCCCGTGTTAGGAAGCTGTCAAGCACAACAAAGTTTGCCTTTAAAATATACCCATCCAGGAGTACAAATATAGAAGGAGAGCAGTGAAGAAGCAGCATTGGGTTAGTCTGAAAATGATCTCTTACCTTAAGTGATAGTGGTAAGGAGCTCTGTAATATTTGACGTGCAACATCTGCATCCAGACCCTCTGTGTAAGGAGGAAATTTCATTGTCTGCATGATACAGAGAATCATACTTATTAGAAAATCTTATATTAACAAAATTATATATAAATAACAAAATTATAGATCTCTTACCACAGGAAGTATCCATCCAAATTCACAGTTATTTACTCCTATTATATAAGGGACTGCATTAATCATTTTTTCAGATAGTAATTGCCTGGGACTCTTTGGAAAAAATACACCATCTGCAGATGCACTGACGAACATGGAAGGCTGGAGGAAGAAAAATAAAAGAGGAAAGAAAGCTTCATTCAAACACAAATTTTGCTTCTAGAAAAAAAAATCAGAATTTCACTGTAGTTCCAAAGAAAAACAACTTAAGTGCTAAGTGAAAATATAAGAAGCAACAGTATTCAAGCCATCTCTAGATTTTCTCTGACAGATTTTCTGCACTAGGCAGAAGATTCTGTGAAGATTAGTGCTGTAATTTTAATGTTTATGAAACAGGGGATGTTGTCAAATTTACGTCTCTTAGTTTAATCCTGTTATGGGATGTGTGGAGCAGTAGTGGAAAAATTAAGTTCTGTGTGGAAACCACAAAACAATATGGAAGCCAACACTGTAATAAAAAATTCTAAGAAGGACATAATGTATTATATTAATTAATTTTCAGGTTCTCCAGGAGAAACTGTGACATTTCATACACTCTTTTCCTTCCCCTAGTAGGGCATGACAGCAAAACACAAGTAGCTTAAAGTCCATGCAGAATGAAAGGGAAGTAACCTGTTCACATGTTTCAGGTGAGGTATAGCATAGCTGCAGTGTTGTCACATCCTGAAAAAGTCAAGAAAGTCAGATGATACATTCATGTTAAGGTCTCCTAATACTACAACACACAAAGAGCATACTATGTTATTTGAAATGCCATTTAGATGCAAGGAGTATAATTTCACCCACCATTTTTAGTGCTATCTCTAATATCTCTTCTTCTGTTTTTTCTCTTAAGCATTCAACTGTTGCAGCTGAACTGGATTTTTCACAGCCAGAGGCTGTAGCGATTCTCTGCAATCAAGGAAAACAAACACTACGTTTTCATGTACTTCCCACAGAAGGCTGCGTGTGCCCCCAAGCCTGAGAGCTCAGCAGGGGCGTCTAAACTGCAAAAGGATCATTGAAGCCAGACATGTTCCTGCTGCCAGGAAAGAGAATGGGAAGCCCTCATAACCCTTCACAGTGTGGGCTGAGCAGAAGGACAAAACATACCTCTCCAAGATATTCTGATACCAAAATAGACCAAGATAGTCATTCTGGTAAATAACATGCTGGGCTGAGAAGGCAGGATGACATAAAGGAGTTCGAGCCATGCACAGTCAGAATACAATCATATCGATGGTATTGAAGAGCCCATTATACACAGCACACATCAAACAGGAGGAGAACAACTATTCAGAATCTGGTGCCACTTTCCAGCCAAAAATTATAGCAGTACATGTTACAGCATTCCTTTACATTTTATACTTCTTTTCTTCCCTGCCTTCTCTTTTTGCTTCCTTATCTTTTGCCTTCACTCAGACATATGTGGATATTTGGGGATTTGCAAAGCAAAGCATCATTAAGCAGGCATTATTTGTACACAGAAATACTGTCTTTAGTGACTGTGGTTGTGGTTTCACAAGAAAAAGAAATCTGTTTCTACATTTTGGAATAGATAGTTTAAGATATGCAAAACTATCTAGAGAAATAATTAAAATTACAACAAAATACCCACTTGTCCTTCCTCCTTTGGCTGCTCAGTGAACAAAACCCTGATTGCAGTACCACTCTCTGAAATGGCTTTATGGAACAAGCCCTTTGCCAGGGGAGATAAGACCTGGAAAAAAAGCAAGAACAAGCATGACAAGCACGACAAGCATTATGTTTTGACCACTGACTTTGAATTCCAATATCAGGAATTGCCATTTAAAACATTTTTAAAACAAATGTCATAAGACTGTCATAGTTCAGCTATGCAAAGGGCTTTGGCAGCACTGTCAGGGATAAGGAGTTCACACCTGCCTTATCCCCTCCCATAGCACCTTGCTTCTGAGACCCCACAGAACTACACTGCAAGCCAGATATGGATTGGATGTATCTGTGCCAAAGATGCTCTGCCAGTGCTGCAGAGGAGGAATAAGGAACCACTGGCCAGAAGGCAGGAGATTAGAAAACAGGAATTTTCATCACATACATATATCACTGAGCCCTGGTTCCACTGTGTGATCTGTACCAATTTGTGAGAGAGTGGCAAAGAAGAACTTCTAGGCCAATGTGCTCAGTGTTGATGTAAAAATCACAAAAGGCATTGTGTAGTTCAGCCATCATGACTACTTTGCACATGTGGCTGTCAAAGCAAAGAGGAAATGTCAAATACATCATTTTAGAAGACTTTTCTCACAAGGAGACATTTTTGGGGTTTTGGCACTAAAAAATTCAACACATCCCCAGTTAAATTCAGTAGATGAGGACTGAATTTTGGGTCTGAACTACAAGGTTTAGGTATGAATATAGCATTTTCATCAAACAGAAAGCTGTATTAATATCACTTTGCTTTATAGGCCAAGGTGATGTGTCGTCTACTATAAAACCATTCATTCTATCACTTACTTTTTGTGCAGGTACTGAAAATGAATGTGGATGGTGGGGTGTTTTTCCCCCCTAAGTCATTAAAATACAATATTACTATGAACTCACAAGAGCAGAAACGCTGACTCCTCCTGCAGATTCTCCAGCAATAGTGACAGATCCTGGATCTCCTCCAAAGTGTATGATATTTTCCTGAATCCACTGAAGAGCTGCAACTTGATCCAAATATCCCCAGTTACCTCGGGCATGCTTATCACCAGTGCTGCAGAGAAAGAATACATCTGTTTAAATGCTCAATGCAAGAAAAAAAAGGCAGAGAAAAAGACAATCTCTGGTACAAGAAATCAGCTGCCATTCTCTACATTGGGCTTCTCAACACAACTGAAAAGTGTCTTAGAAAGTGTTGTGATAAGAGTATAAATCAAACAAGAACAGACTTGAAATCTGTCTTGGGGCTTGTAAATTGTTCCCAACTATTGGGTATGTAATTAAGAAACTATACAGTTTCTTTACATGAGCAAGTATGTCTCTTCATAGAGGTTTTACCCACATAATTTTGGAAAAACTTGGCAAAAACTGGTATAACATCTTACCTAAAATATCCAACAATACCTAATCTGTACTGAATCGTTACAACCACCACATTGTCAAAGGCTGCTAATGCTGAACCATCATATGATGAAGCTGCTCCAAAAGCTAAGCCACCTCCATGGATCCATACGAAGACCTGAAAGACAAAACCAGAAATAACCCAGCATAGATAAAAGCTCCCAGTGAAAAATACTAACTATAACCCAGAATATAATAATTTTTACTTTTGCACTCCTAACTTTCAGATTGCATTTGACAAATGTGAGGCCTTCAGTCATACAAAATGGCATTGATTTTACTAAATACTAACATTAAACCAGTGCCCCCTGATTTTCACATATTATTTAGAGGAAACCAAACATTACCTAGCTAAAATGTCAACAAAATTATTTGCAAAATAGGATTTTGTGTATATTTCAAACCTCAGCAAATATTTACTGGGGCAAAGCATGTCATTTTTTTATCATCACAAAACTGCATCTGTAAGTTTGCATGTAGTACAGTTGTAGGTTTGCTGTAAAATAATTTTGCTACAGGTTTTATAATGATTTTGCTTACTGGCAGCTTCTGTTTTTCTGTAGAAACAGGTGAATACACATTTAGGTATAAGCAATCTTCAGAAACTTGGAGAAGAACCTTTTCTTTTCTATTTGTAATATAGTCCGAAAAGCCCTGTCCTTGTACTTTATCCTGTAGACACCTGGATAAATGAAAAAACAATAAGCAACAGAAATAACTAAAACCTCAGAGCTATGAAGTGTAGCTTTTTTTGTACTTCCACAATAAAGTGCAAACCAGAAACCAGTCTCTAGCACATTTCTAGATTCTTGGTGTCAGAAAACCTTTTTTTTTCACTTTACATATATTTTCTTCCTTTGACTTGACATTAGGGAGATCTGTAAAAAGGAGCCACAGTCTACAGCAGTAGGCAGTGACATGCAGATACAGTTCTGCATGTTTCAAAACATTGCAGAAATACAGCTGCAAATACATATAGCTATAAATTACTTCAATGACAATGCAAATTAATTATTTTACATTTTCAATAGCTTTTATATTGTAATGGTAGGCATTTGGCTTCAAGCACAAATGACACGGGCAGTAGAATAAATAGAGTGAAATGTTACAACATAGACTGGAATTAGCATTTCTTCTGTGTCCTATAAAGCATGTGACTCAGCATTATTTTCTTCTAATATTTTATTCCAACATTTCCTCAGCTCCTTTTTGTTTCTGTTCCAAAGCTACACAGTTTATAAACATTGCTAAGTAATGGACAAATGCTCCCAAAATAGAACATTATTGGTAAAGTGCAGGTCAATATTAGTTGATGCCCATTAAATAAAAGTTTTTAATAAAAAGACCAGCTTACAAAGGTGCCTTTAGAAATGCATTCATTGTAACAGTGACAGGTGGTAGCAAGATGGCACCAAGGAATTTATCTTTGTGGCTTTTGATTGCCCTGTGCATCAGTGCCCTAAAGCTGTATATAATATGAAATTACTAAAAAGGTTGATGATTTTGTCTTACATTGGTGGGTAGGAAGTGGCATCTCTGACACCTTTCCATGGCTTAGGTGGCTGGGGTTCAGAAAACCTCAGCTGTCCAACCGGTGGTGTAGCAAAAGGAACACCCAAAAAGACATTTACACTCCTCTCAGCTGCATCTACTTTGAATTGGTACCCTCGGACTGTCCCATATTTGGTTACTACTTCTGGTTGCTCTGCTTTTTGTCCTAAGAGATTTAAGCACAAAATCACATAATTAGTCTGTTTGTAGGTAATTGCATCATAGTTCTAAGAGCTTTAGCTACTTAAACATACACCTTTTTTTTTGTACTTAAACAATTCATTTTCATACATAAGGCTTCAATAAATTCACATCAGTATAGCTGACATATTTCAGCCTTCATTCTGATTGGTTTGCATGTATAATCTCCCTCAAGTATATTATTATATATATTGTCTTACTATCCACACACATTAGTAATTGCATATAGATCCTTTTTGATCCAAGTTGTTAGTTAAAAGTCCAAAAGAATGCACTCATTAAGAGAAGGCATTTCCTTTTTAAGAAGAGACCTGTGAAAACACAAACTATATTCCAGACCCTTGATAGTAGATAGAGCCAAATGAAAAAGCTTATAACATACCTGAAAGTAGCCTGGCATACATAAATACAGTTAACATTTAGGTAAGATTCATTTTAAGATCTGTGTTCTCAATACCAAATTACAGATGTGGTACAGTGGTCTGCTCTGCCTCAGCAGAGGGTCAGGAATTTGATTTCTCTATTTGCAAAAAGGACAAACAAGACAAGTGAATGAAAACAGACCACAACAAGAAATTAAGAGCTCCTTGCTAGTCAGACTTAATTTCCATGCAGCAAGGTTTGGTGCCCAGCTCCTCTGGTAAAGCTGGGGTTCCCCTAGGTAAGCGAGCTGCACGTGCGCTCTGTTTCCATACGGAAGGCAACAGGTAAAAACCCTTCTGAAGCTTACCAGTAGCTCCAAGCGCTGTAACGCCGATGGTGAGAATCAAGGACAGCAGAGATGTGTCCTTTCCACTTGCCATTTTGCAGGCTAGTCACATATTTACCTCCTCAGTGTGTTGCCTTATATAGTCTGTTAAGTATAACTGTTACGCAAGGCAAACACTGATTAGGAAAAGCAATACTCGAGCTGTGAGGCAACCTAGCCATGAGCAGCCAGAGTAGCTGCCCAGCCTGTAAGCCAGTCCTTGAGGGGAGGGGAGTGTGGGGCAGCTCAGTGGTGTGTGGGGACAGAGACCTTCTGCCCTGCAGAGCGGCCCCACAAGTTTCATACTGGCTCCCTACTGCTCCTTATAAATCTTATTCACAAAACCTCAGGCATCAACTATGTGCTTTAAAACGCTTTCAAATGCGTCTACTATTGCACTGAGTATGCCCTGCTGCTCTAACACTACCAGCTTTCACAGTGAAGTTAAGATTTCCTCATACCATGCAGTGAAGAGTCCAGGAAAGCAATTGCACTTTTATTACATCTGTTTACTTCATTTTGGTATTAATATCTCAATGTAAGGAGCTTACAATATAGCCACAAAGAGCAAAATACAAAGCAATACTCCTGCTGAAGTAAAAATTGAGGGATTTTTATTCTCACAAATGTTTTTTGCAAAAACAACACTACGAAATTCTTAGCTTTTCCTGCAGGGTGGATACTCCACCTGTCACTCAGTCCTGAGTGTTCAGGGATGTTTGTTAGTTACCTAACAGTCTTTCACGAAACTAAAGAGATCATTTCTCTTTTGTAGTATGAGAACTCTGCCCAGGATTTGGGTGGTAACTACACGCTGAATGCCTTTGAACAATCAGGAGGGTTTATGGACTTCTGCATGAACTCAAATCTATCACTGGAGCATGACATGAAAAAGAGGGAAGAGAGATGACTAGAAATAAAAGAGATTTTCTGCCTATGTTAGAGGGCACCTAAGAGTTTGTGTTAGTTTTATGCAAGCTTTGGGCTCTGTTATTTTTTGTTTCTTGGCAAGGCTCACTAGCTCTTGCTCCAGAAAGGCTGCTTTGCATTTTTATATCACGAGAATTCTCAGTTGTCAGAGACAGAATTTCTATAGATTAATTTGCTGCTTTGTTTTCATCTAAGTGGGCTGTACAGACCCACAGCCATTAAATTAGCTTGCATATCTTATGCACCTAGCAGTCCTGTGTACTATGGCTGTGCTTGTGTACTTTACTCCAAATCTTAAGCCTGTCTGCACAGGTGTGATTTACAGCCCTTGGAGGCAAATCCCAGTCATCTTTGAACTGGATTGCTTAGAGAGCAAAGGCTGGGCGGGTAGCTCCAGGCATACATGTATTCTGCACATGCTGAGTACCCTCAGCATTCGCTCTGTTACTTGGCAGAGTCCCACTTCTACACTGAACTCTGCGCTGCAGCAGCTCCACAGCTAACACTGCGGCAGCCTGCGTGGTGGCTGTTTCTGAGACTGTGGGTAGTGCACAGGATACACTGGCAAATGGGATAACACTGATGATTTGAGCTTCTAAGAAAACAATGTGGCCAGTAACTTCATTGCAGAATTTTTGTAGCTGTACAGACATTTGCTGAGGGACTTTTTTCAGAGACAAATTTCACATTTATTCGGCCTATAATTGCATAAGAGTTCACAATTACTTCTTGCCTCAAGTATGTATGGCAGAAAAGTTTAGAAGTCTGCATTTAAAATAGGGTCAGTTTGCTTTTTTACTTAGCCTTAGTGAGTCTTCAGAGAAGCTGGAGCTAGTCTATGAAGCTGGTGTTTGGACAGCTTTAACAGTCTCTCCAGCATGTGGTAATCTTGCATCAGAATGTCTCTGGGATAGGACAGAGCATGAGAGTACTCACCCCTAAGTAGGCAGGAGTAAAATCTTTCCACATTTTCCACTGTGATTTGTTCTTAGCGCTGTGCCTGCGCGCATCAGTCCCATTGCATTTCTCTGCTTACCCTTACAACAATAGCATGTATTCTGTGCATGTACGTACACTGCTCCCTGTTTATTTCCATTCAAAACGAGTGGTACAGGACCTCAGGGGAATTTTATGTGCAATGAAAATCTATCAACACCATTCTGAGATTATATTCACAAAACATTAGCTAAAACAAAGGAGAAGGGACAGATGCTTAGTAGGAATTCCCACTTACCAAAACAGCAGTTGTTCTAACAGTCTAACTCTACCTCCCGAGTTCTGACTGGCAACAGAATTTGGGCAGAAAGAGGTAGGAAATCCCACCCTATTTCTTCCAATAAAGCCATAAGGATAGAAGGGATGGCCAATTTTTTGCTGTAGGATATTAGCAATGAACAATCTTAAAATTCTTCCAGAGACACAGAATTGAGATGAAAGAAGAGGCAATCAGATGCCTAGTGCCCCATAGGGGCATGATGGAGCAGTAAGGTCTTGAATATGGCTGGGAGAGCTGGAGCTGCCTGGGAGCCAGATATAGGAAACAAACAAGACACAGCAGAGAAAAAAGTTCTTGAGAACACTGAAATGAGATGTTGAAGATGTGTTCTTGGCATCAGTTGGTAAGGGCACCAGAATAATTCTGGTAAACTAATCCCTCTCCAGTGCTGGTAATGAAGGCCCGTGACCCCATGCAGAGAACCTGGAGCTGACTGATGGCACAGAGAACAGTCTGGAACACAGTCTAAAGCACCATGGAAAAGACAGAAGTGTGGAACTAATGTGATGAATGTTGATCCTTCGAAGGGAATTATTGCTAAATTTAAAAGGAGCAAGTGTGAATAGCATAGACTTTTCTAACATTTGACAGAAGTCTTAATTCCAGCACTACTGTTACCAATCATGTATCACAACAGTCAGAAACACACGATCTCTGTCGTATGACTGACTGACTCTCACTGACTTAGAAAGCAGAACATGGTTTAGTTTGTTTTTTCTTTCACAGAGAACATTTCTGTGTCTAAATCAGACCAAAACTCTGTACCATTACTGATTCACTTGACATCAAAGGACAGTTTTAGTTGCAGATCAAGTCTTTATTGTTTTCACATTATTAAACCCATGTTGCTGCAATATTCTAGCTTCAGTCACAGGGAAGTGACAGAAAAGCTGAGCAGTGGGGAATCTGTTACCTATATTTCATAAGTGAGGCTTTTGCTTTAGACATGAATCCAGGAAGAAGTAAAGGATCACACAGGGGAAACAGATCAGTTGGAATTATTACAGACAATAATTGCAACTATGGCAACTGTGAAGAAAAGGTATAATGAAGGGAAACAATTTTACCTTCAAAATTATTTTAAGTAACTTATTTTACTATCCTAACAGTTTGTCTATTATGTGCATGTTTAGATCATAAATTATAACTCTGACTTAACCTTCTTATTTTCTGTTGTTTTGCTATTTGTCATTTCAGACATCACCTTTCTCCATAGATCTACCTTCTTTCCTTTCAGCTTTCTGGCTTTCTTTTGTTTTAGATTTATCTGTAAATACTCTTCATTTAGGTTATAAGACGGCCAGTCAACCAAGCCTTCCCCATTAGGATTTCTGTAAACAAGAAAAAAGCAAGCAGTTAAGACTGAATCAACAAAACAGCTAATTTTCAGTCTACTTTTTCTCTAATTTTCTGTTACTTTGGAGACAGTACAAAAAAGCAATATATGTAATGAATCTCATGATTCTTACCCATTTCGAGCAAAGTTAGCCCAGTACTTCATTAGAGTTCTACTAAGGTTCTTTTCTTCCTCTGTAACTTCACCTGAGACAAAATACAAAAATCATTCTTTTATGTGGAACTCAAAACATTGCTACTACAGAAGGAGCAGTTCAGATTGTGAATATGTTTTAAAAACTTACTGATTACAATGCTGGCACCGTATCTGCAATACGTTAGTAATACAGCAGTCATCAAGACAAGATTTCAGCACTTTTTATGAAGAGATTAGCATAATTATCCTTATCATACAAATCAGGGAACTGGGGTAGAAGGAAATAAGGTCAATATGCCTGTAGCTTTTTGAAAACCAGAAGCAGAACCAAAAAAGAACCCATGTCTCCTGAGTCCCATTGCAACTCAACGAATGGGCCACGTGTTTTAGTTTCATAGGTCTCATTCTAGCATTGTGGGACTGAAATTCTACCCATTATTCAGAGCATGACTATGCAAAATTGTCTTAATTCTGATAAAAGACAATGTCATTTTATGTCTCAACACCTCAAGAATATTAATTTAAATATAGTTACACATATGCCCACTATATCAGGCAGGTGAAAATAGTTACAGTGTGTTATTAATTATAAATGCATCTCAATACAGCAAGAAAAATAGTTGCTCTTTTAATGCTCTCAGGAAATAGAAAAAGACCAGTATAGTGTTTTCTAGTGTAGGATAACACACTAAGTGTTTTATTAAGTAAAATATCAGCAAAATCAAAAGGCTCTAGTAACAGATTAACAAATGCTTTTACAACATAGCCAGATTGCTCCAAAGTTCAATGGAATAAAAGGAAATACTTTCATTAATGTAGGCTTTTAAACAGACTGTAAACTACTGTGCACATGACCCTCCCCTGCCCCCTAAAAAAGCATAAGAATCATATCTGACTGTTCAACAACTGGCACGTTTATTTGGACATGGGATTCTGCCTGAAGGAAATAGTTAGATCTTCATGCAGAAAACGAAACACTGGAGTTCAGAGTCTTGTTCTAATCAACACAACGAGACCATTATCTGCAAAAGAGACCATGTTCCCCCTCCTCTGCAGCCTGACAGCCCATAGGATTTCCTGGCAAGGAGGAGACATTAACTTAAATTCCTGAGGAAAAGAAAAGAGCCTAGATTTCCTGCTTCCCAAGCACCCTGCTAATCCCCTGCAAGTTTAATTGATCTTCCCTTCAATTTCTTTTTCAGCCACAGTTATCTGGCAAATTCATGAACACTGCTGGCATAATGACAGTGATGTTTTCTAGCAAATGTCCTATTTGCTAAACTGTTGACATGTGTAACTTACTGCTCTTCAGAAACAGCAATCTGTACATGATAAAGAATGAAAAAGATAGTCAATTGGTGTTAAACAAATTCTAACAGGAGAAAGGGTTATATTTTGGTCTACCTGATAATATATATGCCCTTTAGTCTGATTAAAATGGAAGTAGTACTACTGAATAGAATAATACCAGAGTTGTGAGAGTAATTTAAAAGTGAATATTGATCGTTCTGTTCCTTACTGCGTAGCTGAATATCACCAGCCAGATATGGTCCTCCAAAGACAAAGCCAACTTCATCTCCATGATCAGCTTTCACATACTCTGGTTTACTATCCCAGTAGGAAGAGGGCCGATGTTGATATTCAAAGAAATAGGTAGGAGCTCCAGACTCTAGAAGACATGACATTTAGAGAGTTAAAGGATATATACATAAATTATGGCTCACAACAGCTATTTAAAATCTTAGTTTAAATAAGCCCAAAGTTATACTGGGTAGATTTTTAATGTAATGTTACACTGAAACATGTATTTTAATACAAAATTAAGAACTCAAAGGACTTGCACAAAACCCTGAAAGATTCATGCCAGGAAAACTTAGAGAAAAGAAAGTAGCATAAAATAATTTTCCAGTTCTGAGCATTTTGGCATGGCTTGTCTACACTTAAGCACCAGAAAATCTCCAGACTACAGAGCTGCCATCTTCCCAAGTAGCAGTGGGCCAAAGGACAAAATCCAGGTTGCTTTAACATGGTTTAATTTTTAAGCCTTTATACTTCACTTGGAAAACATTTACCTGTGTTATCATGCTCTACTCTCAATATATTGTGACTATGAGCACAAGTGCAAGATGCTAGCACAAAGGTAACAGAGTGCCTACACTTGCTTCACACAATCCTGCAGACCTATACCACACTGCATTCCCATAAAGTTCCCAGTGGGAATCTCAAGGAGGGCTGTCTACACATGAGAGGATTTGTATTACTTGATCTAGCATGTAGTAAGAGGTTTGAAAATCCTACTGTCGTTCATTAGCTCACCCTTGTGGTAATCCAATGCTCTTATGGATGGCATGACAATTCCTACATCTCCTAGCAAGTCCAGAAATTGGTCCCGTAGCTCAGCAGGATCATCTGTGTTTCCTAGATATTCATCCACTATCACAGGCAGAAACTCTGATGGTACATACTAGGAGAAAAAGGGGAAACAAGAAAAAAAGCAGAAAAACTCTCTGAATTAGCAACAAAAATATCATCTTTTAAACTTCAGAGATTCCTCAAAGGTTCAGGGTAGCACCCATGCTGATGGGAAACCATGATGGCAAATAAAACTTATTCAGACTTTTTGTAGGGTGTGCTGGTTTTGGCTGGGGTAGAGTTAATTTTCTTCTTAGCGGCTGGTATAGTGCTGTGTTTTAGATTTCGTATGAGAATAATGTTGATAGCACACTGTTGTTTTCAGTTGTTGCTAGGCAGAGGTAGTGTCTACACTAAGTCAAGGACTTTTCAGTTTCTTATGCCCTGCCAGGTGCACAAGAAGCCAGGAGCGCACAGCCAGGACAGCTGACCCACGCTGGCCACCGGGATATTCCCCGCCGTATAACATCATGCTCCAGATATAACTGGGGAAGCTGGCCAGGAGGGAGATTTTCTGCTTGGAAACAGACTGGGCATTGGGTCGTTGTTTTTTTCCCCTTCTGTTATGGTGATCAATTGTACTTGTGCATATTTCATTGTATTAGGATGATTATGATTGTTGTTGTTACTATGATTATTCTTCTCTTCCTTTGTTATCCTATTAAATCATCCTCTTCTCAACCCATGAGTTGTTTCTTTCCCCATTCTCCTCCCCATCCCCAGCTGCATAGTGCTTAGCTACCAGTTGAGGCAAAACCATGACATGGGGGAAGAAAACCCCAACAGCAAAAACAAACCCCAAACAAACCACCTCGGGTCAAATTTGCAAAGATTTAAATGGGTTAAAGCTCTACAGGAATCAACAAATATCCAGCAGTGTCTCCTGATAATACCTTTGTTTTATGTTTTCTTCAGGAGACAAGAGATGATAATAACAAAAGTAAATTCTCTGAGTCCTTGAAAGGTTTATTTACTATTAGACTACAGGAAAACACCAATGGGATCTCCAAACGCAGTTTTAATTTTTAGTGTTAGAATTTGTTACTTGAAAGATAAATTTCAAAACTGGGGGTGCAAGGGAACTACTTTAAAAGTTATATTTAATTTAATGTAAACATATTGAAAAATTCTGCTTTGAAGCCCATCATCCAAGCAATTAGCCATCAGATACCATAAGATTAGGGATCAGGACTACAGTAATCCGACATCTGTATATGTAAAATAAAAATATTGGTTCAGAGGTCTGGAAGGAAAAAGGTATTTCTCCAAAACCCAGGCCTGACTTGAGCCTATTTCTGTGTAACTCCCTAACACCATAACCTGTCAGCACTGCAGGGACTCTCCCCAAAGCATAATATGACTTCAAGTCTTAGTAACATTATGACTTGGGCAGGAAATTAGAGAACATCAAACTTCACAAATCTGTCCTACGTATTAAAAAGAAATTTCACTTTTTGAATTAGATTAGTGGAAGGGTTCTTACCATCATTGGCAGTAAAAACTCTAAAGTTGAAATGATTGATTTTTTATCTCCTATTTCCTTCAAACCTGGTATTTTTGATGTCTGCACAGAAAAAAAAAGAATGTTATTAGCACCATTCAAATTCTCCCATAATTTTAATTGGAACTACATTATTCCACTCTATTCTTAGTACTGGTGTTCATTTTTGAAGCATCATACCATATGCAAAAAAATCCAGCATGATGCAGCATCTGTCTTGAAAAACTTGTATTTACTGCAGTAAATGTTTCCTTGGTGAAGGTTTCTACATAAACCACTCATACTAAGTAGTTTATCCTTAAATCAACACACATTGTTAAGAATTATAAGACTAGGAAGCATTAGGGCAGAATTGAAGTTAAAATCTTTCCTCTCAAAAGCTTATTTTCCCTCTGGTAGGGAAGACCTTAAAAGTCGCTGTTAGCCTCTCTGTTTCTAGTCCAGCTGCTTGAACTCTTTGAAGTAAAGATAAGGCAAATCTTCTTTTTTAGAGTATTACAGGAAGTGACACTCCTGGCTGCAAAATGAATTTGAACAGATTTCTCTTCTCATTTTTCCTCTCGGACTTAGGACCATCACACTCACAGAGACACACCGTTACTACATAGATTCAGAACAAATACTTTGTCCTACATATATTGAATGTAAGTGCCTAGGAAATAAAGAAATGAGGACAAGGAAGAGAGAGAACAAAAATCCACCTCCTGCAGTTTAGTGCACTGTATAGCAACTACTCACTTCTTGGAATTACCCATGGAGTTTCCAACAATGCAAAGCCTTTTGGCAATACTTAAAAGGTGTCCTACCAGCAAATAATTTCTCAGAGTTGCCTTTCAGTTAAAACAAACATTTAAAAAAAAAAAGAATAGCCATTAAATTACAGATCTAATATTCCAGCCAAATTCATTGTTGGTGACTCCTATCATAAATGGGACTGCATTAAATTCTTTTCCAGCCAATATCTCTTCAGGTGACTTATGAAGGAATACTCCATCCAAAACTAAGGGTAGAAATGCGATTTCCTGAAGGAAGATAAAAAAAGATCAAATTACTTGTTAGCCATTTTCTTGCTTTCCTTTTTTTCTTTCAAATCACACAATAAAATGTCCACACTTAATATTCTGGGGGTGGGTGGGGGGAACTTTTACAAAATCCAAGCATCTACAGCCACTGTAAGATAAAGAATTGTGCACAGGAGTATTTATACTAGCCTGGTTGGGTCATGGTATGGAGTAATGTAATGGTTTCTTGATCCTGTGCTGCTTCTAAGTGACAATATTGCATACACACACGCAAGTCTCGCTCACACCGTTAAAAGTGCTGTGACACTTCACTGAAAATTCTGAAGAGAACTTGAAATTATTTCAGTATTTAGGGGGTATTTTGAAAAGAAGTAGGGAAAAATGTTGGAAAAGACCAACAATGAATTCTAGTAAGAGGCTGAGCTCAAGCAACCATTAAAAAATGTGTTACCAAGAAAAGTTTCACCTACCGTACTGTTAAAGACTATATCGTCTGCCTTCTGGTTCCTTAAGCAGTTCACCAGAGAGGGTGAACTGCTTGTCTCACACTTAAATATACTTGCAGTTTTCTGAAAATTATTCAAAAGACAGGAACTGTTAGCTATGAGGTGGTCTGTAAGGAATTTATAAACAGAAAAATATTATACACAGTACCATTTATAGTTTTATTTAAGGGCTAATTTAGGTGAGCTCAATAGGTTTTCAAGTATTTAATTTTATTAGAAATACTACAGTAAGAGATCAGAAAGTGAAGTCATTCTGGTATACTTCTCTTTCTTCCTATATTTCCATTCACTGTTCTACAACAAACACTGCTGTAGGGACAATATGAGGTTGTAACACAAATCAAGTAAAGCAAGAAAATTCAGAAAATCAGCTTATGAGAGATTTATATTATTACTACCTGCTGTTTCAGGAGGAGAAATTAAAAGGTACTTTTAGAGAAGAATTTAATTTTAAAGTTTAGGTTTGTTGGGTTTTATTAAATGAATTGACTTCAAATCAAGGCACTCCATACAAGACCTGGTCCTGGTTTTGGCAGGGATAGAATGAATTTCCTACCCAGCAGCTGGTATGGTGCTGTGTTTTGGATTTAGGATGAAACTGATGTTCATAACACACCAATAACTGTCTTAATCTCAGCCCATGAGTTTTACTCTTTTTTTTTTAACCTTTTCAGTTCTTTCCCCCATCCCATGGGGAGGGCAGATATTGAGCTGCCAGCCAGGTTAAACCGTGACACTGTTAAACTGAATGCCTCTTCTGGCTTTTAGTTAAACTTTCCATAATAAATTTCACAGTTACTGTGTAAGTTACAGTGTGCATGAAAATGGACATATGCCCAGCTTAGCATGTGTGTAACTAAAAATACCTAACTCTACCCACAGATGCTATAATCATGCAACTGTACAATTTCTAACAGCAAACGAGCATGATAAAACTCCAAATAGTCTATTTGAATGAAAATTTACTTAGTGCTAATCTATGTATTTATAGATGTACTGTGAGAATAAATGTCATCAACTTTGCTGCATAGTATGCAATCAGATTTTCCCCTTCTCTCTTTTAGAAATTATCAGATATAAGAAATACCCAGTTTTAGGTTATAAAGACTTTAAAATTAAAAACAAAACAAACCAAACAAAAATAAAAGAGCCTACCTTCAGATCTGTTGAAAGAAGTAAATCTTTAACAGGGGGAATTAGAATTCCGCTCTCTGATATTGCTCTGTGAAAGAGACCCTTAGACAAAGGAGATAAAACCTGCCAAGAAGGGAAGAACAGAAAGTATTTATTCTACATTAAGGTCCTTATCCTGTAACTTTATGCTTGACTGGATTCAGTGTAGAATTACACATTTTTATGTGCTTACAGGGGAAGTGTCCAGACTTAGCACAACAAACTATTAATCTTACTTTGAAAAATCAGATTAAACATGAATTTTTACACTAATTGAGTTTTTCAAGATTTTAAGTCCTGACTTTTTAGTGTATCTATGGCATGCCTACATGTGCAAAAACAGAGCAAGATCCTGCAGATACACCAAAGAGTGTGACAGATCCTGGATCTCCACCAAAGTGTTCAATATTTTCTTGGATCCACTGAAGAGCTGCTACTTGATCCAAAAACGCCCAGTTCCCACGAGCGTGTTCATCACCAGTACTGAAAGAAAAGCAGTGTAAGCCAACTTCTCAGAATTTAATAAATCTCACCAACTTACATTTTGGGCAAAATGTCATGTCATATGTGGCTAAGGAAAGCTCTGTACAGCCTACTGACCCAAAGTCTGCCACAGTCAGACCTAAGCCCCACCGACTTACTTGCCTCCACTGTTTGCTCACCCAGACACAGATGGATTCCTGGCCTTTACACTAGATGATTTTTTGCTTTACAGACCAATAGATGGAAGTAAAGCAAGAACAAACTTCCTATCCAGAGCCAAATAAGCCCAATGATGATTTGATAGCTGGCTACAATCAAATGACAATGCAAATGGAATTACATTTCTCAATGTTCTTGAGTCCTGATGTCAGTGAACTATGCATTCAAACTATTTTAACAGTGGCAAGCTGGTATAGATGTTCATCTGATTTGGAAAATAAAACTACCCATATTTTAAACATGATAGGAAGTGTTTTGTAAAAAGTGAAATAGGTCATCTTACTTGAGGAATCCAAGGAGTCCAAGTCTGTACTGAATTATCACTACCACAACGTTCTCGTAGGCTGACAGTGCAGAACCATCATACCTAGAAGCACCACCAAATATGAAATTGCCTCCATGGATCCACACCATTACCTTTGAGAAAAAAGGGTAAGACACTTTTATACACTGCTTGGCAGATTTCACTGGAAAAATGAAGACACCAGAGAATTAGAAACTCCAAATCACCAAAGCTTAATGGGAGCTGAATTCTAGGTTGGTGGACTTTGGATTTTACATAACTATTTTTGCTAATGCAGCATCACACTTTCAAAAGCAATTAAGTGACTTCAGAGCTATTGTTAGGCACAAATGTTGGACAACAGAAGTTTGTACAATGGGTTTACATACAGGTAACTTGTCCGTCTTGTGTGAACCAGCGGGGCTATAAACATTTAGATACAAACAGTCCTCAGAAGTTCGGAATGGAAGGTGTTTTTCTTTAAAGTTTTTTTCAGCTATTTTCAACAGGGACAGATCTTGAGGACACCTTCACAAAAGAAAGGAAGTAACTATTAGCAATAAAAGTGCAATAGCAACAATGTAACAATGATAAACACACTTTGTTTTGCCTCAGGGACTGAATTCCCACAGGGTGCTCCAATTTTGTGTTACTTATACACAGTTAACGATGCAACCCCAGAAGCACAGCTCTACACTTGTCCATGAAACGCTGAATTACTTCAGCACGTTCTAATGAGAAAATGTGATTTCCAAAGACAGGGAACTCCCAGAAATGCTGTGTGGTTCCTAGTCCCACAGTTGTTATGAGATATTTCAGTACCAGCAGTGTATTTACTCTCAGTCCATACAAGCTCCTTAGCAAAAATCAGACCTCTGGACCCTAATAAACACAATTAATAACAACAAATAAACAACAAACATATGCAGGTCCTATATACAAAGGAACTGAACGTCTCTCACAGTGGTGGGTAAGAAGTTGCATCTCTCAGATCATTCCAGGGTTCAGGGGGTTCAGGTGGGGAAAACCTCAAGGATCCAACAGGTGCTTTTGCAAAAGGAATCCCAAGGAAGACATTTACAAGTCTGTCTGTCCCTTTCACATTTGTTTGTCTCCCTTTGAGCCGTCCAAGCGCGATAGTCACTTCTGGCTCAGCACCAGTCTGTCCTAAGTAACACATAAAGTAAAAGAAAAAATGAATAAATTGCATCTTCATGGCTATCAGACTGACTTGTCAATGAAGCTTTTTTTACTGTGTGCTTAATTTAGAAGATTTCAGGTTGTTCCTTTCAATTTTGCTCAGTTTTCATTTCATTTTTGTACAGACACCACCCTGCCAAACACTCCCCCAGCTGTCTCTGCCAGTGACAACTGGAACTAGGCAAGACAGTTTACTCACAGTTTACACGCAAGAACATAAAGCACAAAAACAAATTTCAAAGCAAACAGTAACTGTCAAAATCACTAACATTTTCTAAATTTATCATCCAACAAGATCTTAAAAATATTTTGTTTAGAAAATTTGGAAATGTTTTTGCTTCCCACCTTTAAAGAAATTTAGGAAGTTTTACATTGATAAAATCATCTCAGAAATGGTTAAATCTCACAAACCCAGTAATTTTTACATAAAGCTTGTTAGGATACTTTTTACAGATTGCTAACACAAGTATAAGAGATTTACTGCCTTTGAAAATCACTACACTGCAACTTGTTAGTGCAGTTCCTTCCCCAACAGCAATAATAAATGTTGTATCTCACCTTCAGCTCTGCAAATGATGAATGCTATACTACAAACCACAGTACAAAGCAAAGCCATCTGGCTTTGAGGAGCCATTTCTCACCCCCGTTTGGTTTCTAGGTTATTTTCTGGTTTTATGCAGAAAAGAATGGTACAAAGTCCCCTGCTGAGGGCACAGAGCAGGAAGTGTTGCTAAATTCCCTTTTGAACATGTGCTGCATTAAGCACTCTCAGAGCTCTACTTGATACAGAGCGTAAATACAATCCCCTAGTGTAACACACCTTAGCATTACCTGGTCCCCAGAATGCATCATGATCTGAAAATGACTGAACACCATCTGTGAACAACAAAAGGTCTAATTATAGTTAATCTGCTGTTAATCCGACAAGCAGAGAAAACAGCGAGGCTCTAAAAAGGTTCCAGAGCTGTCAACAATTACATTGTTGTAAAAAAACCCAAACCCATAACAGCAAAAACTTCACCAAAACCCAGGATTACAGACTACACACTACTAGAAAGTAATGATAAAAATTAAAATAAAATAAATCAAAATAGTTAATTCTTGCTGAAGTTTTAATGAAGGCTATCACACCTGTACCATAATCGACACTTTCAAGCAGGAAGTAGCCTCCAGCCTCCAAAACAGTTCTTTATCCCCTTTTAAACACAAATAAGCTTCCTGCATTTTTCAAAATTAAAAGGGAGATCAAAGTTGAGAGCCATATTATAGCTTCTTCTCTATGAGCAACCTCAGTGGAGGTCAGAAAGCAAGGTCTGGCTTACCAACACCTTATGGGGTATCTATTTCCTTCTCAAAAGTGAAAAGGGAATGACCTCACCTTCTTTATAAAATAGCTTCCTATGGTGGAAATAGGCGGGCAATCCAACTGACAGGTTTTGCCTGCTGGCTGAAAAAGTCCTCAAAATTATCTGTAGTTTGTAGAAGCACAACATCCCTTAGCATGCATGACTGCTCTAAGCAGGTAAGCCTCAAGGTCTACAAGCCCAGCCTGGTCCACCAATGCCCAATCTTAAACTGGCAAAGTACCCTCTACATAACAGGTCTTCACCTTCCCACCTTTGATTTGTTTCACATCTCCTGGATGAATGGTGTCAAAGCATACTGCTTCAGGCCCCTCTGCACTGCTTTTACTTAATTTTCTTCCAGCATGGACACCCAAAAAGCCTGTGAAACCAAGTTCTCCACCACAGATCACACAGAACGTAAGTTCATTCTGCTTGGCATACAGAGGTTTTTCAGAATAAGTTGGTTCATCTTTAACAAAAAGGTAGTTGGTTCATCTTATTTAAAGTATCAGCAGATGTGTAAACATGTCAGTAACCTTCACAAAAGCTCCTGCTGGTGCCAGCCCAACCTGGCCCAACTCCCTGCAGTCAAAAGCATGCCTGAGGTAACCCCTGTATCTGGAAGGCAGTGCTGACCAACAGAACCAAGAGAAGATACATCTTCTCTTCCAGCTGCAACATCTTTTGAAGCAGCACATCTCAGCTCCTTTCAAATCCTCCTTTCTTTCTGTCAGTGCCCCAGAAACTGCTGCTCTCTGCCTGGGGAGCACACTCACATCTTCCTACCATGACAGGCATTGGAAAACCCAAACTCTATACAGATCATTTTTTGCAAAGAGAAATCAAGCACATGGCAAGGAAGCTAAAACAGTAATATACAGGATGTTTACACAGGACTAAGCGATTTAACCCTATTATAAAGGGGGATGTGAAGCCAAAATACGTCATCATCACACTGTCACTCCAGTTTCTTTCTTTGCAGGTTAGTTGGGGCTTGGGTTGGTTGGTTGGTTGGCTTGGGTTTATATAAATACATATACACACACGGTTTGGCTTTTCAAATTAAAGTGGGAAAACATAACTTTAATCAGTAACATTTTGTATTCAAGATGCTATTTAATTTACCCGTCCTCGATAGCACTAAGTTCATTTCAGAGGTCCCTTTGCAGCGGCGCTGACTCCAGCGACAGCACCCGTTTGTCACTCTCAGACCCGAGTTTAAAGCTACGCAAGACTTGACCCACTGAACGCTTCCTCCAGACGGGCCTCGGCGCTGCTACACCGCAGCCCTCCCGAACTCCCCCAGCACGCCCGTTCTCCACACGTCGCGCCAGTTCCGCTCCTTCCCCACAGGAGAGCACTCCCGCCACAGGGAAGAGCCGTCTCCCTGCCTCCGCCGAGAGCCCGCCTCCACGCCGGGTGCAGCGGTTAATGGCGTCCGGGCGCCTTCCGGCCCGCCGGCAGCGCCGCCACTGCGCCCGCCCGGCCCCTGAGACGGTGAGGGCTAAGCGGCAGCCATGGTGGGCCCAGGCCCGGGCAGCGGGGCGCCACTGGAGAACGCCAACCCTCTCATCTATCGCCGCTCGGGGGAGCGGCCGGTGACGGCACGGGAGGAGGACGACGAGCTGCCCGACTCCATTGACGACCGGGAGATCTTTGATATCCTGCCGGGAGAGGAGGGCCGGCCCGGGGCCACTGGGGCAGCGGGCCTGGGTTGGGCTGGGCAGGGCGGGCAGCTCCGTTTTCCTTAACCCGGTACATCTCATCCGCTCCATTAACGACCCCGAGCACCCCCTCACCCTGGAGGAGCTGAATGTGGTGGAGCAAGTGCGAGTGAAAGTGAGATCGCGCGAAGATACGCGGCTTTTCGCCCGCTTGCGCGGCGCTCCCGCGCAGCTGTCCCGGCGGGGCGGCGCTGCCAGGGCCGCGGCCGGCGCTGCCGGGCGGTGAATGCGCGTTGCGGGCCACTGCTGCCTGTTTTATTTAATTATCTTTTTCTAAGATGGACCTAGGCTTGTTACAGTAGTTACTGCAGCTAACCATAGTATTTAAACATAGCAATGAAGAAAACTCTAAGGGGAAAGTACAGCCTCGAGTTGCATTTCACACAAAATCCTTCCGGCTGGCGTGGGGTAGAGGCAGCCACTTGGGTACATGGGAAGTGTTTGGTTTCAACAGGTGAATGATGCAGAAAGCACAGTGGCAGTGGAGTTCACTCCCACCATCCCTCACTGCAGCATGGCGACGTTAATTGGCCTGTCCATAAAGGTAAAACTGATCAGATCTCTGCCTGAGAGATTCAAGGTGAGTAATCAGATTGCTCTGGAAAACCAAAGAGAGGGATTGTGTTGGAGAGGGAAAAAAGAATGTGTGGGAGAAGCTAACTTACAATGAAAAATAACTAGCGGATTTTTGTATTATGGTGGGGGAATCGCTGCAGGAACCAGGGAGGGCAGCGGCCTGCAATAGCAAAGCAGATCATGGTTCCATGAGGGTCATGTCAAGGGCCAGTGGGGTTATGGAGGGGAGTTAAATAGTCTATCATCTTAGTTTTTACTTTATTTTGCTATATAGTAACTATTAGCGGCCAGAAGGCCCGTTCTTTTCCTTTTTGTTATTGCCTTGCTTCTAATGTTTTGTTGACTTGTCTCCTTTTTCTTTTATGATGCTTGTTAAGCTGGATGTTCATATAACACCAGGAACTCATGCCTCTGAGCATGCAGGTAAGGTTTTTAATATTCTTGTATGGTTGTCTTTTTTTTTAAATTTTGAAAATTAGAGAGGTTAAAGACTCCTACACCTGCAGAGCAGGTGTGTAATATCTGGGACTTTACGTGTTTCGCTTCTGGGGGATGTTCCAGAACAGGAATGTGTAATAATGACACTTAGATACGCTCTGTACTGCTCTTTAAACATCACAGGCAGCCTGTGCTCTCAACTAGTCATTGATTTACCTGGGTTATGGAGAATTCAGAATATGGGAGAGGCTGGAAGGAAAATTTCTTGTGTTACACCTACACATGTAGCTCCCTGCTGCTGAATCATTAGCAGCTTGCTGGTTTAACTTGTGATAACGTGGTAGCTTTGACTTTAGCTTGTAACTCTGCAGCATGCTTAGCATCTGCAGAATTAGTAGTCTGCCTGAGTACCATGGCAACAGTGTGATTATGTGTCTTGATGTAAAATGTTTTAACAAAGATGCTGTATACCAATGTTTTGACCAATTTCTTGTGGGTTTTTTTTTTTTCTCTGCACAGTTAATAAACAGCTTGCTGATAAAGAACGTGTAGCAGCTGCTTTGGAAAACTCTCACTTACTGGAAGTGGTGAATCAATGTTTGTCTGCTCGATCATAACTGCCCAATGAGGAAATTGTTGGTGTTCTGCTGTGTTAACCTAATTTTGTATATAAGTTGTGATGCTAGTGTTATGCTATGAGCAAAATAAAATCACTTTGATTTTCTTAAGGAAATGTTTCATTACTCCTGCAAAAAACCAGTATTTGGGAAATTGGCTTACAGGCAGCCTCAAAAATACAATGAAAATTGACTCTTAAATTTTGTTAGTCAGTGCATAGGTAGGAGTTTTCTTTTAAAATATATGTTTCAATCTGGTTTCAAGCAATTTCTCACTATCAAAAGATTAGTTCTAAACTGCATTTTAGAAGTGGATTTTGCACACTGGACTTTAAAAGTACACCAAGCTAATTGGCAGTTAAAATCTTGGTATTTATATGACTACTTTTGACTAATAATATATATTTTTAGCTTCAGACATCAAAAATTGTATAAGTTAATGTGCATAAAATTATTTAGCTATGTGTAAATGCTTCTAAATAATCTGTCTGGTTTTTATTAATTTGGATTAGCCAAATATGGAGGACTCTTTAGACCTGAATAAATGGGATTTATTTTTAACTACTCATTACTTGTGGTAGGAGATACAGTATCTTCTTGAGGTACTTCTTTTTTCATGCACCTACCACAACATAGGAGTCATTCATAGTTTTCAGTATGAACAGCCTAGCTACCCTCTGCTGAAAGAGCTTCTGACAGCTAAATGAGTTTTGCTTTAAACATATTGAGACTTAATACCTGGCCTATGCCTCTAGTTTGGGAAATGTGGTGTTTACTAAACTATTGTCCTTGTCAGAAACTGACAATAGAAAAATTTATTAAGGCAGAATTCTGGAATTAATTAGAACTTTTGTAAAAGATGTTTCTAATCAAAGGACCACATGAAAAGTTAAAGAAATTCTGTCAAGTACTTTGGTGCCTGCACACAGACACTGTTAACCTCATAGTCACCAGTTATCTAAGAGATGTCCTGGTTTTGGCTGGGATAGAGGTAATTTTCTTCCTAGTTGCAGGTATGGTGCTGTGGACTCAGGGTGAGAATAATGTTGATAATACTTGTAATACTTTAGTTGTTCCCAAGCAGTTTTGGCCTTTTTCTGCTTCTTGCATTGCCCTGCCAGTGAGGAGGCCGGGGGTGCAGGAGGGGACACAGCCAGAACAGCTGACCCCAACTGACCCAAGGGTGTTCCATACCATGTGAAGGTATGGAATATAATTAAAATCAGCATATAAAGCTGGGGAAAGAAGGGGGGCAGGGGAATAGTTGGGGGGATGGCATTTGACTTCCCAAGTAACCATTACACGTGATGGAGGTCTGCTTCCCTGGATATAGTTGAACTCCTGTCTGCCCATGGGAAGTGGGGAGTACATTCCATCTTATACTTCGTGTGCATGGCTTTTTCTTTACCTATTAAATTGTCTCTATTTCTACTCACAAGTTTTTTCACTCTTACTCTTCTGATTCTTCTCACCCACCCAACCAGAGGGCGTGAGAGAGCAACTGTGTGGTGCTTACCTGCCAGTGCGGGTAGAACCATGAGAGAGTAATACACACTTTTTAAAGTGGGTTGTTGTCACCTGTTTGATGGTAATGCTTTGTATTTCAGTAGTATTTTCCCTTGGAGGGCTTCAGATGCTATTTTAAAAACTGAAGCTTATGAACCCTATATAAACCACAGCCTCTTAGTCCAGTCTAGTCTGTGTTGAGCAGCTGAGGAAACTGAGGTAGTGGTGATCTACCTGTGACATCTGAAGCCACAGCAAAATACAACAGAAACAAAAGCTTCTTGTCTCAGAAATGTGGCAGCCAGTTTGCACAGGGCTTCCACAGGAAGCCAACTCTGCATCAGCCTTAATCTGTTTATTTGGCTTAGCATCCTTTGAATGGTCAGCACTTGCTTGAATGTATGAATGAAACTGTAAATAAAGGCAGTACTTATGTATTATTAACACTAGGAAAGGAGCAGAATGACCCAGCTGTTAATACTGTCTTTCCCCTCTGCTGCTCTTGCTGAATAACTGAACTGATTGGTTCTGACATCACCAACGTTTGTACCACAGCTGAAACTTCAACCATGGCAATGCACACAGGCAGCTCACAGGCACCACGCTTGGTTGGGCTGATTTTGTTTTCTGGGTTGTTGCAGGTTTTTTAGAAAATGAACTTTGCCCTCACAGATTTTAGGGAAGAAAGAAATGCAAATATGTGCCAGGGGAAAACTGAAGGATGATTAAGCTGCCAACAGATTGCTTTAACCTGCACTCCAAATAGAGAAGGAATCAGTAAATTATGCATTGTTAAATCTCTCTGCTTGGCTTTCACCACTATGTAACAGCATTAAATAATTTACTGGGATGTTGGCACTTGCCTCATGAGACATAAGCAGTAACCCTGGGGCTGCACTTTGCACTATTTACCTTTTCAGAGTAGCAACAGTATGTGGTTAGATTGTTTATAGCATAGCGTTGGAGGATGACTTCTCAGTAAAGGGACTATTGTGGACATATTAAAGAAAAAGCCTGGATTCTGCTACCTAGGGATGGAGAATTCTATTACTTTAGATGTGGCTGTTATATTTATGAGGTCATAGAAACAACAGTAAGGACAAACCACAGTTACTTTGCTGAAGATCACAGGTCCTCCTGTCCAGGCTCCCTCAGCTTGGATACTTGCTGAGTGGTAGCATACTGCCAGTCCTAACAGAAATCTTGCATTCCCTGGTTTTAATGACTGTTGGCTGGCTCCTACTGTATGGAGATAAAGTGGGAGAAGAAAACATTAATTTGTTACAAGTATTTCTTTTCAGACTTATTTTTCAAAAAGGTTATCCCTAAATTTAGCCCCTGCATCAGGACAAATTCCATCAGAAACTATGACCCTCTGGAGCAGCTGTGGTGAATACAAATAGGCTCATTCAGGAATAATGCCAGAGACATCTGTTTCACACTGCTCTGGGCAGAGCCTTCCAGGGGTGGCTGAATGGCATTCACTACTCCCAATCTGCAGACACTGTAACAGGAGCTCCCCAGAGCAGCTGGCTGCCTTGTGCACTGGACTAACCTGCCATGTGTTTGAGCCTGTAGACAAACCAGTTCCTGCAACTCAGGTTCCACCACACTGCGCATACTTGGGCCTGCCCACAGCCCTGCTCCCTGGGAGGAAGCAGACTTCTTCCCAGCTGCTCCCATATCGTCATCGCTGCCCAATACCAGCAATCTGAAACTTCTGAGTCTCTTCATCCCTCAGTTTCAGGAGTGGCAAGGAAGCAGCTCAGCAGTTTTGCATCCAAAGATGCAACTGAACTGTCCATGGAAGAAATTCACCCCTCAGTGGCCATGTTTCTTGGGCTCCTTGGGAGGAGCAATGTGTACCACACACTGGGAATTGTTAGTTAAAAGAAGTTATTTCAGTCTTCTGGCCATGCTTAAGATTGATGTGTTTACATCAATAAAGTGCTTTGATAAAGATCTCCCTGTAGAGCTCTGATTTATAAACTACATGCTTTACAATTATTTTTTTTTATAGCTGTTAAAACATTGCCCTTTAGCCTGTCAAGCAGACAACTACACCACTTTCCCTTCCTTTACAAAATGCACTGTTTGGCATAAATACAGACTGGACAAATGGCAGTCAACTTTTTTTCTATAAATAAAAGCTTATAGCAAAATCTTTCAAATGTTACTGTGGAAAGGTAAGTATCAGCAAAGAGGAGAAAACCAGGGGAAGCTGAGGCTGTTACTTTTGTTTTGTCTCATACCCATTTGCTGGCAGTATTTAATAGAAAGTGCTTACAATTTTTCATTCCACAAAATGCTTTTCAGCATGTGGGTGCAGTACATGCAAGCTTCAGATGCCAAGGTTCTTTGACACGGAAGTTAAATCAGTCTTTGGTTTCTGCCAGCAGCTCAGCACCCAGTCCAGAGCTGTAGGGAAAGAACAAGGCAGAAGTTAGTTTCCAGCAAGTCCATGGACCAAAAGTAACATGGGAATGTGGAGCAACTGCTGCCTGAGAGCTTTGGGAAGGCACTGGAAGAGAGAAGGAAATGGCAGGGGTGTACAACACCTCTCTGTGCAGCCACTAGCTGGGGAATGTCTCCAGGCTTGGTCTGGGCCAACACGGAGAACAGGTGTCTTCTACAGTGCTGTAGGCTTTGTCCTCCAAATTGCAGGGGAAGTGAATGAGTTCCCATTGCTGTACACTAGACATCTCCCACCCCTCTGGCTCCCTTGTTCGCTGCAAGCTGTCTGCCTGAAGGGAAGATTCTCATGTGCAACCTGTAGCTAAGGCATCCATTCCCCTGCCTGCTTTCCCTTGCTGGCCTGTAACACAGCCCATCCCATGACTGCCCTTGTGCTGCTGCTGCAGGTAACAAGAAACCCTTTGCAGTCCCACTGCAGGGAAGTGACAAACAGCAGGAGGATCAGGAGGACAAGTATCTACATAAAAATAATGCTTTAAGGTGACAAAAGGAGATGCACACCTTGCCAGACTGCAAAGAGTGTGGGCAGCAGCTGTGTCCACACTGAGCAAAGCAGGAAGACTCAAGCAACTGGTAAGTCATCGCTGCCAAACTCTCCCTGCTGGACATGGTCCTCCCCATTATTTTCGTGTAACTTTGAGATGATGGTTTATCATAGCACTTTTTTTCCTAATCTACCCAAATTAGTTTCATCTGGGTTCCCATCAGATGTGTCACACATGGCTTTGACCAAAATAACCCCAGTAGATTGTCAGGCGCTTGCTTAACCCCAGGATGCCTGACAGTTTGATTTCTCTACACTTTTGCTAATGGAAGAGCTGGCACATGCTCTGTCTAAGGATTATGAAGGTATCTAAGCAGCAATACTTTTTATTTCCCTGCAAACTGACAAATAAATCATCCCTGGAATCTGAAATGAATGCAGAGAGAAACAATAAATGTTAATAGATTCATTTTTCCCCCCTAACAATTTTAATAGAACAAAACTAGTTTTATTACTGCAAATCAGAAAACAGTTTCATTAACATTGCACCCAACATTTTAAAAAAACAAAGTTACTTTTGAGGTAGACAGAAAATAATCATTAGGGATGAGTCACATAAATTGTTTCTCTTCAAGCTGGTACTGACTTATTTTTACAACAATGCATTTTCAACATTGTTGTTTGAAACATAAGTCAATAATGTAAAGAGCCTGTCAAATTGTACTTTCATTAATGATTCTTACTAATCACAAAATTGACTAGGAGCTTGAAAAAGGAGCTGTTATTTAAACATTTTTTTCCCTTTCAAACTCACCATTCTAGATGTGATCTTGCAAATTTAGAGCTTTATACTGAAGTTATACTCTGGATTATATTTTTAGCATAGAAATAATGAAGTCCTGTCACATTTATTTTTGTTGGTACAGAGAATATTGGGTCATTCCTAGTAAAACAATTGAAAGTTTATGTTTTGAAACAAAAAGTAAACATTATATCTGCTTAGTGTAGTCTAAGCACTTAACTCCACAGGAGATGTACTCATGCAAGTATCAAGTCATACAATTAGTAGTTTTCAGCATTTTATGGCTGAATAAATAAACACTATAGCTTAGATGCCAATTCTATACATATAAATTAATGTATCATACTAGTTTAGGACTTGGAACATATTCTACTGATCCTGAAAACTGCAGGAATTTTGCTGTGAATGTTATAAAGACAGTGTACTGACATTTTACTCTTATCCAGTCTTCATCCTCTTAGAAGTCACTTGAGTCTTTCACTGACTACAAATAAATGTTGTCTTTTTTTGGGCTTGCATGCCTATCTGGGCAATTCCTGCTTTGCCACAAAGAATGACAAGATGAAAAAGAATATGTGGTATGAATTGTGCCTTGGTCCAGCTGGGAAGAATGGAAGCCATCCCACAGAACAGGCTCTGGAATACACAAATAAAATAACATGCCAAAGAGAGGAAACACATACATGAAAGCTGCCAAGACTGTGATGTAATGTCTCTGTTTAGCTACGTTCAGGTCTGAACCAGAAAAAATAACTCTCCACAGAAAATGCAAAGCACATGTGCTCTCACAAACATGGAGAACTTCAGGAGGACTGCCTTACTCCAGGACAGATTTTTTTCCTGATACCCACAGGTCTCCTGCCAGTGCCAGGCACAGCCTGTCCTCAGCACCCAGGTTGCCCTGCTGCACCCAGGCTGGGAAATGACATTTGGAAGCCCTGCAAGTTAAATACTCTTTTGCATGTACAGTCAAATTGTCAAATAAGCGAGATAGAGAAAAGGTGATACAGGAGAAACGGTGAACAGGGGACAGCTGCAATTGTGAGCTGAGATCGTGACTCCCCGGTACAGCTCAGGGTCTGCTATTGGCACCCCAGCAGATGGTGCTGCAATTCCACACGGGTCAGCAGCTGTCCCGAGACCTGGCCAGCACAAACCTGGGTGAGAAACACAGGAAGACGTCACTGCAGAGTTCCTACTGCCTGTGAAGGCTGGAAAGAGTCCCCCCATACCCCAGAAGCTGGCCTGGCACCTCTGTCATCCTCTGTTTGCTGAGTTCATTGCCCTCATCTAGGGCACTGATGCCTTGGAAAGCTGGAATCAAAACTCACTAGTCTTGGTGACTATGAAGCAGGTATCCTTCATTGCAGCGCTGGGCACACAGGGCATCGCTCCTCCTCGTGTGTGCGCCCATTACAGCCAAATTTCTCATGTTTATACAGATTAACTACACATATTCATTATCATTTCTAAGAAAAGGCAGGGTTATGCAAATTATTTCTAAGAAGTCATTTATATTAATTCCTCCCAGATAGAGCATGCTCAGTGACACTCAGGGGGTCTTCTGGTGGTCTTGAGGGATGAAGGCTGGGTGTCTTCCTCTCTCTCAGCACATGCTCTTTATGGGTTTCTCCATAGTTACCAAAACACATTCCTGAGCTCAAAACCACATTCCTAGAAAAACTAGTTAGGAACCCCTTTTAACTGAAAACAAGATATACTCTGTCTCTTAATTGGTTGTTGGTCTCATTATTTATGACTCCCCTATCTTCACCGGCTTTAAGGCTGTTGCACTGTTATGGCCAAGTTTTGAAACCACTTTCATGAAACAGCTCACACAGTTACAGCCACATTCTACTAAAATCCAAGGCATTGATGCCTATGCTGTACCTGCTAGATCACATAATTTTGGCTTGAACTTAACCAAATCCTTTCACACTCATAAAATCAGTGTTCACCATGCACAACAGCTCTGTCCCTAAACATAGTGATGAACTGACTGCATATACAACAGGCTGTCTTTTCCACTCATAAAATCTTTTTAAAAGCTGACACAGTTTCAGCTGAACTGAAATACGATTTATTTCAACTGACTTGGTAATTATTGAAGCATTCCATTTTAATTTGGATGATGGTTAATGAAATCTGTCATAAAATTTTTTGTGGGTTTTAGTCTTTGTAAAAAACTGTTACAAACATGTAATAGATATAAGAGAAATAAATAGGAACAGCATACAATGGATTGTTATTTGCTTTCACAACTAATCAAGGGAAGCCTATATACTGATATGACTTGATGGTGAGAGGATGACAGACTCCTTTCTCCAATAAACCATTTTCTTCTTATAAGGCAAAAAAAAAAAAGCACTGCATCTGTATGAGATCATCTAGAAAATCCTCCTTCCTGAAAAATACTATATTCTTTGTTGTTGCCTAGCTACACGCTGCTGTTACCTTAGAAGGCTGTAGATTCATCTGAATGATTGTGGTGTTACTGATGTGTTTGAGCAGAGGAGTAATGCAAATATATAACCCTTTCTTTGGTAAAGATTATGAAAGTGGTGAGTGTGAAAAGACAGGACCTTTGCAGAAAAAGCAATTTACTGTATTCATCATGTGCATTTGACATTAATTGTTGAATAAAAAACATGTACCCCCTACAGCCCATGAGCAGGCAGTGAGATCACAGACTTGATGCTTTTGACGTGAGAGTCTGATGCCAAGGAAGCGGTTGCCTGGTTCATGCTAATTACTGCTCTGAGTAAGTGTAAAGAGGGAAAAGATTGTCAAGGCCTGATTCTGATCTCATTTCCAAATCTGTAAGCAGAGAAATAAAAATTGCTGAATTTCATCACCACCAGAGAATGGAATAATCAGTGAGTCCTTATTTGAATGTAAGTAACCTTGATGATTTGGAAAATTAAGAAAGTCTACTTAAAATGTCAAAGGAACAGAGATTTACATTGAAACGTGCCTGTCAAAGAAACCTCTGCTAGGGAACTCTGCCCTCAAGCATGACACATGCAAAGATTGAGAGCTGAGCAATCATTCCCTGTTGGTACCCCAATGTGATCAGCAGCTCAGCAGGCCACTGCCTTGCCAAAGACTTCAGTATGCTGGTGTTCACTAGACATGAGGAAATTTCTTGCCAGAGGAATAAGATGATTGGGGAAATAAGGTTATTTCTTACTCTTTTCACTGTAACAGGTTTGGGTGTAGAATGACTTTTATCTATGTCAAGACTTTGCAGCTCTATCTTCGGGACTGAGAATCTTTTAGCACTGGAGTTTTGATCCAGCTTTTTCTAGTTAGGAGGGCTGGCTTTGAAAGGAAGATCTGCATTTGCTTTCATAAAATATTTTTCAAGTCTACTGTCTGTAACCCCCTTTATATAAGGTACATGCTTCATGCCATTCTATTACCTCAGTCTGTGCTTGTGCTTGCTCTCTGTATTTTATCATCAGCCTTGATCCTGATAATTTTATGGGTTTTTTTAAGAAAAGCTGGTAGATAATAAAGCATATTATTACTTGTTATTATTATTATTACATTCTAACTGAAGAAGAAAATCAGAAAGAACTTTGACAGTTTGAAGTGAAAATAAGAAAGTTTATTTGATTCTAGTATAGTTGTACAACCACAATTTTGGAGGTTGTCATCTGTGTACCTTGTATAGCAGCAGGGGCAAAGCAGGAAATGAGACATTTAAAAGAAGCAGAGATGCCTGTTACTGCTGTGATGCAAATGTGGAATTTGCCAAACTCAGCACATTCCAACTGGACAAATTCTGAGTTTCTCCTGGAACAGATGATATCATCTCTCACATCCAAATTCCTACACACTTTACATGAATGATTCCATGACACCTCTCACCACAGGAAGACACCATAAATTCTTCATTGAGTTATAAAAAAGGGTAAAGCTTTTCTAATTCAAATTCATAAGTCTCCCATGTGACTGAGTTTTTGTCCCTGCTTCAAGCTTTCATTTGTTGAAGTAAAAGGGAAAAGGAGTTTTCCTCACAAGGGAAACAAGATCAGACTTTCTCATCTAAAGCAAAAAGGCAGCTATGTTTTAATTCTGGTCACCAGCAGTGTGGCAATTCTAAGCATTATAAATGCACATCTGCACACAAATTTTGTGTTCTTTGTGTAAGAAAAGACAGACTGAAGAAATCCTTGGTTTTTTCTTATCAAGTCCACAGAAGAGGGCAGCACAGTTAAAGTTTCACTTTATATTGCCACAAGCATTATAAATTGTGTTTCTTTCATGTGTCCTTCCCTCAGTGATGTATCTATGCAGCTCTGTGACTGGAAATGTGTTGGTCATTTCCTCAGGACCACAAGTCTTCACAGAATCACAGAATCGTAGGGGTTGGAAGGGACCTTGAGAGATCATCGGGTCCAACCCCCCTGCCAAAGCAGGCTCCCTATCTCTTCTCCTACTTATGGAGACTTTTCTTTATTCACCTGTCATATTAATGGAAACATCTACAATATGATGACTTTTTCCAGATTTTCAGACCCCCAGGTCTTCTTTGCCTTGGTATCTCTGTAATGTGTTGAAATGTAAGAAATGCTTGGCCACTGGTGCAATCTGTCATACTCCTGGCACCCTCACTTGTAGTGTCTTGCTACAGGGAAGCTTTCTCTCACAACTACACTTTCTTTCTTCAGTACTGTGTGGAAGATGTCCACTAACAGACAACTTTTGAAGATATTGTCCTGGAGGCATATGGAAAAAATGGGCTCTGTGGTTTACCAAGGGCAGCTTTAAGCTATTTTCTACCCAATTTCCTGCCTATTCATCCCTTAGTTCTTCAATAAAAGACAGTTACAGTACATACATGAAAATATTACTCAATGCCCAGCTGACAGCTTGAACAGATGCTAGGAATTCTCAGCATTAACAAAGAAAACAGAAAAGATCACTGAGCACTGTGGAAGTCCAAGGGCACATACAGTTTGGATAATCTAAGTTTCTAATCTGTGCACCTCTTGTCCCCATGTAATAGAAAAGGTATAGCAAAGGGCAACTAAGGATCATATTTATACAAGAAATGACTGAATACTCTAGGTTCCTCAGCTGAGAGAGGTAATTACTGAACAAAGCTAGAAAATCATTATGTGCATGAAGAAGACATGAGGGAAATCTTATTCTCAGCTTCACAATACAGTAAATGGGGGTACTGCAGTATACTGAAAATCTACATGGGTTAAAAAGCAATTATAAATATATGCAGAAAAAACCACATTAAGGGCCTCTGAACAAAAGGAATACTTCTGGTCTGGTGGTTGTATAGGGGGAGTTTTAACTGTGTTTATCATGTTTTTATTGTCCATTCTTTTTTAGATATCTGCCACTGACAGCTGCTGGAAACTGGCTGTAAGTTGAGTCTGATCCAGTACAGCTTTTTAATTTGTTATTGTAAATAGATTCATTCCTCTTGCCAAGAGCTATTGCTGGTAAACAATAAATCTTACATTTGCAATTTGCTTTCTTACCACTATGCACTTCTTAGTGAGACAGGCAGCCATTCCATTTGCCCACTCCTTAAACCAAGTGTCTGTTGCAATCTGTAAATTCAGAAGCCTTTTCATGGTATCAGACTTCGAGATATTTCTTGTGAAGGGCCTCTGAAATCCACACTAAGGAGTACACATCCCACAGGAATTGTAACAGGATATTTAGCATTCCACTCGTGGACAGATGATGTATGTCATGCACATTGGTCATGACAAGCCTGTCAGGCTTAATACTGACAGGCTTAATACTGAAAAAGAGGAATTAGGGGTGATAAAAGAAAATAATTATAGAAATATCTTAGGTCATGTTCTGATTTTACTCCAAACTTGAAACTCAATAGGAGCAAACAGCTGATCACATACAGGACGTGCTAATGAGTCGGTTCCTCAGTGACTGAGGAAACTAAGGGGGTATCCAGACTCTGACTCTTGTAGCACGATACAGCACGAGTGGTTACCATGTCGCTAAGATCAGTGTAAATCTGAAGTCAGACTGAGACAGAATGCTTTCCCCAAGTCTGTTCTCACAGGATAGTTTAATAATAGTGTGGTGCACTCTGAAAAAGAAGTAGGGGAACGGCACAGGCTAAAAGGAAATTAGATATGCCACTTGTGCAACTGCTTTTTTTCAGAGCAATGATTCACCTGGTTCAGTTGTTCATGGGGTTGTGTAGAAGTTTTTGAGCTTACTCAAACCAGTGAGAAATTCAGATCCACATAAAGATGAACCACATTTCCAGTTATTCTTATCCCAAGTTATTTTTTGCACTCCCTTGCAAGAGCTTCAGAAAGACAGGGGGGTTGCTTTATATTACAAGCAATGGACTTAAAATTTATCTATTTTATCATTTGCTACCTGAAAAACACAAACAGCAATGCATTCTTCTATGTGACTGCCAGTGACCTTTAGAATTTCTGTTCTGGAGCTGAGAGTAAGCACAGTAGCTGTGAGAGGAACCAACTTCTGATTATTTTGTAGATAGAATAATGGATTTAGTTCAGTTTCTGCTTGCATTTCCCCCTTGGCACTCTATGTGAGCTTTCTGTGTCGATTTCTATTGAATCCAAAGCTCATATTTCTCCTGTTTTATTGTTGTAGCCCCCATTCATGGCTACCACTATTCAATCAAAAATATTACCTGTCACTAAACACAAGAGTAATTATGAGAGAATGCATGGGCCCTTGGACAAAGGGGTGTGCTGTCCTCCCTTGGGTACATCCAAATGCAGGTTCAGCACAGATGGAACATTTATCAAGCTTTCTGACAAAGGAATTACTGCTAAGGCTGAAAGCTTTGCCACTGCTAGTTATTTATACTATTACATCTCTATTTATTTACATCCCTATATTAACTGCAAGATAATGCTATATACCATATGCTATGCATTAAAAGGTCTAATAAATGTTTGCATACTGAGAAACTGAGCCAGATAGCCTGTATCTGTTCAGCACACAGTAATCTGTGATTTTAAGGGTGATGGTGAGTAAAACTTGACACCACATTTGCACTATATCTTACTTTTTGCAAGATAAGGAAAAAAAGTTGTTGGTTGGTTGGTTTTTGTTTGTTGTGGGGTTTTGGAGGGTTTTGTTTTGGTTTTGGTTTATTTTCCCTGTACCTCCATCTATCTCTCTTGCTTAGGCTAAAAAAAAAACCCAACACATTTTCTACTACTGCCTCTGCCTCTTCTCCCACTGGACTGAGTCTATCAGTTCTGTAATTAAAATAATAATAAATGCTGGTATTTCTTTTTTAGTCCAGGTATTTGGGAGGTAGCCAAACTCAGGCTTCTGCAAGGGTAATGCTTCATGTAACTTGGCAAGAATAGACCTTTGTGGATCTCTCTGCAGTTTGTATAGAAATAACTTCACCCACATAATGGCTGATTAATTAGACTTGAGGCAGTGCAGATAAGTTGAAAAGTAAGGAGAGGAGAAACCCACAGCTTCCAGCATAGAGCCACACTGAGAACAATACTTTCTCCCAAACCTCACTGCTGCTAATCCAGTCTTTGGGCTGTTCAAAATATTTCTATTATTCCTAATCAAATGTAAACCAATTCCAATGTAAGACAGCAGCAAAAGCAAAAACTGGAATTCAGTGATAATTTGATGTAAAAAATATAAATGCTATTTAAAATAAGGCATTTGACCTTGAACAAACACTGAAGAGGTAGGAGACTTCTCCATGCTTAGTAGGATACTTCACTGATGAGGTGAAATTTATCAAAAGATGGAGGAAAACTGAAAGCAAAAAAAAGGAGAGAGAAAATAAGAAAGGAATGAAATTATAGGAAAAAGCCCTAAACACAAACCTGGATACACTACAACAGTAAAATACAAAGAAGGGCCCCTTAGATGAAAAAGATACAAATAAGGAAAATTAAAATCACACAAAGATGAAACTGAAAAAAGAAAAATAAATCCTTTTTTAGAGTGCTTTGTCCTCAATTCTACACAATATAGGACATTGGTGTTGCTTTCCTAAGTCTCAGATCAAATTCTTCCATGAGAACCACAGGACATATACTTTAGAAGCTGGGCAGCTGAGCAAAAGTGAAGCTTTTGGACTGATTCACAAATGTGAGGTTACAGTGGCTCCTCCAGGATCCCAGAACAGCCTGATAATTAGGATTTAGCTGACCGGGGTCCCTGAGACCAAAAATGATCCAGTGTCTCTGATCTCAGCAGAATTTGCTTGTTACTTTTGTTAAGCCCTATCTCCTCATGCAGCAAAGATGTAGGTTAGACAGCAGCCCCTGGACTGTAGCTCTTGACACAGCCACTGCAGGGGACAGGCACCTGAATTGCCCAGGAGTCACCCGTGACTGATGAACAAGAGATGGCACCATGGCTAATTTGATAACCTGGAGTCAGTGCATTTACAACTTGCCATGCAAGCCAGAGTGGACTTTTACCTTCAACATTGATAGACTCCAGGTCTGGCTCTACATAAAATCCAACAAAATTATAAAATTTCCAGTTTCCAATTCAATATGGAAGGAACAGTATATTAGGCTTACTAAAAATATCAAGTCTACAGTACGTCTCTGAAGCAGCCATTTCATTGAAATCTTAGACCAGTAGAACCTTAAACAATAGAAGAGAAGGCAAGACATGAAAATCTCTGTCCTGGTTTCAGCTGATACAGAGTTAATTTTCTTCCTAGTAGCAGGTATAGTGCTGTGGTTTGGATTTGGGATGAGAATAATGTTGATAACACACTGGTTGTTGCTAGGCAACATTTACACCAAGTCAGGGAATTTTCAGCTTCTCATACTGCCTGGCTGTATGAGAGGGCTGGGAGTGCACAAGGAGTTGGGAGGCATCACAGCCAGGACAGCTGACCCAAACTGGCCAGAGGGATATCCCATACCATATAATTTGGGGGAAGCTGCCCAGGGTGGCCAATCTTCCTTTTCTGTTCTATTAAACTGTCTTATCTCAACCCATGAGTTTTACTATTTTTTGCCCTGATTCTCTCCCCCACTGGGGCAGGGGAGTGAGTGAATGGCCACGTGGTTGTTTTAGCTGCTGGCTGGGTTAAAACACAACACTTTTTAAACAGAAACAAATTACAGTTAATGTATCTGTTAGAATCACAGTCACACAGAAGTGGAAATGAAGGCTGGTGAGAAAAGAGATGGTCTGAGAATCCTTCAAAGAAACTCCGTGATCAGCATTTAAATCCTGTGGTCTTGTATGCATCAAACTGAAATCAGCAGGTGCCACTAATATATACATGAATATATAGTAATAATGAACAGCAAATAGAATGACATGCTTGTGTCTCAAGTGATTAATGGGAATTAGCTGTTAATTTCTTCACAAAATAGCTGGACCTATTAATATCAAAGGAGATAAACCAGCTACATGACCCTTGTAATCTGCTCCTCTCTCTGGTTCCAGGCAAAAATCCTGCAGTGGATGGGAACAGACCTAACTGCCTTGGCACAGTGCTCCTCTGCAACTTGTACTCATCCCTCTAGGAACAAGCAAAGCCCCAGGGACTGAATACAAGGCCATCTCACCTTCCGTTAAAGGACAACTCACAGAACCCAGTGCCTGATCCCCAATAGTACCCTGGAACCATGGTGGTATTCTATAACCATTAATTCATTAGTTGTACCTGGGTGCTGGCACAAGTATGTGACAGAGGTCTGAATTTTTTGCATCATTTCTATTAGGTATCATTTTATTTTCAGTCACTTTTCTTGCTGAAACAATGTTCTCTCAAAGTTTTTATTTAGTGCTTTTCTATATGCCTTTCCTGCTATTTTTTGGCTACCAAGGGGTTTATCTTGCATTTGTGTAAATATTCATAAATCTCATGAACAAAAGGGCTGAAATAAAATATGACTTCTTTAAGTCCTGTCAGTGAAACTCCCATTTTTAGTTTGGTTCCAGTCAGTAGTGCTATATCTGGCACAAAAGTGGCACTGTTATCTTTGGTTCTGATGCTTCTCAGATTTCCCTTCTTTCACACAGAAAAGAATTAAAAATACCCCCACTTTATATGTCAACTTCTAAAGTTTGATCCTGACACACAGTTAAGGCATGCAAGAAGGACTGCTCCAAAAGACTTCCAAACCCACTCAGAATATATTCAGGTGAGAATTTTAAGCAGAAAAAAAATCAAATTTTAAAAAAGTTAACTGAAGACAAACCATTTCTGGAAGGGTATATATATAATTAACTGTATATAAATACAGATTAATCAAGATGGTTTTATCTAAGTTAAGCAACCACGGTGTACTTCATATGCTAACCAGAATTTATTTAAGTATGATTTAAAATGCTAAGCAGAGGTTTAGAATTCAGTTCAGTTAACTGAAGCACTCACTTCGTTTCACCACCAAACTCCGAGTATTTAAACTGACAAGGCTATTTTGGTTGCTATTTTGTGAGACAGGCAGAGAACTTGCTGCAAGCACTTGGTGATCTTTAACTGCCACATTAACACTTCAAACTGCAGTTATCAGGGTGAAGGGGCCAAAACCACCCCAAAACCGGACTGGAGAATTATAATTGGGTCCTGAAAATAACAGAATATTCACTCACTTACTTGCATAGGAAAAAATATCCATTCCCTGTGGCCAGTCCCTTCAGAGTATTTTTCATGTTTATCTTTGTCACAGTTAAGTAGCTTGAGAAGTTTAACACGCTGTGAGAAAAAAGATGTTCCTGAGCTGGTATGCTGTATTTTATTGGCTGTGCAACCCCATAACCTAATCCCACAGATTCTTTTCTTTCCCTTACTTTATTCCCTGCATCTGTAACTTCATTTCCATCACCTCCCTATCTCTTGCCTTCTTCAGCCTTGTTTCTGCAGCTGATTTGCGAATCCTTAAACGTTCACGAATTTGATGGCAACAGAGTCACAGGGATTTTCCCGTACCGATGAGGCTGTAATCATTCGGGAGCAGGAGCCAGAGTTATTTTGGCTGTAAAATGTGGCGTTTCGGTTGCTAGGTAAACAATAAACTGTATCCACGATGCTTGGGTGAGCCATTCAGAGTACAAGTATAGGTATCTGGTTAGTGGTTTCTTCACTCGGTCACATGGTGATGACTGTGCCACTTCTGAGATAAGCCTGTCACTGTCTCACTTTGCCGCTCAGGTGAAATCAAGAGAATTTGACCTTTATGTTTTATATTGGCCTCTTAAACCGTTCACACTGGCAAGTTTACTGTGTAAGCACGACACCTAGGAGAGGTGCTTTTCTCATAACCTGCTCCTGAGCATTAGGTAAAGCAAGAATGAAGTAACGCAAAGACCGCAGACTTGCAAATGATTTTTCCTCACAGTGCTGTAGGGCACAGGACTATCCCTACCGCCCTGCACAATGACACAGCCTAACAAGCCGAGGAAACCTCTCTGTGTACAACACGCGCTCTCTCACGCAGGGCTGCGAGTGGAAAGAAGAGACAAACTGCCTTCTGTCCCACCCGGGTGAGCGTCAGGGAAGAACAGTAACCCGTCGGGGCGGGGGCAGGGACGTGGGGCAGAGCCCGCCAGCCTGACGGCACAGTCTTTCACCCGCTACACGTGATGGTATTTCCCACCGACACGTTCCGCGTCCATCCCTCGCCTCCTCAGGGCGCTCGCCCTGCACGGCCGCGCCGCGGCACCGGCGGCTTCTCCTCGCCGACGGGAGGGAAGCCCCGCGGCCGGCGAGAGGAGGATCCCCGCGCCTCCCCGCGGCGGAGCTCCCCGCGACGGGCTCCCCGCCCCCGC